>CALZFC010000009.1:7372500-7377500 GCA_945643635.1 Allodiplogaster sudhausi
CAGTGGAAAACTCTAAATTATTTGGAATAACTATAGTTAGTTGCGAACTTTTTGCGACAAGAAAGAAAGAGACGACAACGAACCCTGATGCGGGAAGGGAAGGGAGATCCAGCTGATTAACTGTCGAATAGCCGAGTAATAGTGACTGAGAGCTTGATCATCTACGCGTCCTGAAAAAGCGTAGTCTTATTTAAAGAGAGTCATTTGCATATTGTATATTTAATAGCTCTTCAGTGTGGATATCCTTCCCTGTCATTAGAAATATAGGGTATGCCGAGCACTTGGCTCTCCCACAGCATCTTCTTTACTATATGCCCATGCCATTGGATATCCCCTTGGCTTATGCCAGAATGCAAGTTCTCTCCAACAGCAAAACAACCTCCGACTCAAGCAGCTCTTATGACTCGCACACGTCAAGGTCAGCGGTGCTTATGCTCCACTTAGCCTCAGCATGAAGTATCCGTCTCTTTATGAGTAATTAGAGAAAGAAGGAGACGGCTCGATAGGAAGAATGCGAGAGAGCGAGAACGTCAGAGAGAGTCAGAGAGAGAGAGAGAGAGAGAGAGAGAGAGAGGAAGAGAGAGAGAAAGAGAAGAGATAGGACAGATACCGTTTTGTGAGAAGGTATAGAAGAGGACCAAGAAAAGAGAAGAGTGAGCCGATTCAGTAATATCGTGACTACTGGCAGTGAAGGTTAAGAGAAAGTGAGCATGGATGATCGGGCACTAAAGAGAGAGAGAGAGAGAGAGTGAGCGAGCGAGAGCGAGAAAAAGGTAGAGAGAGGGAGAGAGAGAGAGGAATAGAGAGACAGTGATGGGAAGGGAGAAAGAAAGAGAGAGAGCATGGGATAGAAAGACAAGTTGGTAGAGTAGATGAAGATGCTGCTGCTACTGGGACGAAGGTGTATGCGAAGGCAGCGAGTGCATGTAAAGTAACCGGCCATGTTCATACACTCATTTGACCTACTGCGAGAAGGAAGGAAGAAAAGGATTGAGCAAGGTAGAGGTGAGGGAACAAAGAGAGTTTAGAAGAGATAGAGAGAGAGAGAGAGCTGGTTGAATGAACAAAGGTTTTGCAGACGAAGTGGAGTCATGGAGAAGGGAGAGTAAGAGAGATAGAGAAACAGAAAGAAATAGATGGAGGAGAAAAGAGTAAAGAAAAGAGAATAGTGAGAAACAGGCGCAAAAAAAAATGTAAAAAAAAACTTTTTGACGTTGATAAAAGCTTACCTTTCTTGTATGTGCCGCACTTGTATGCATCGGAGGAGCGGTAGGCACTGAAGGAGATGGCCGAGGTGCTCGCGGCAGAGAAGAGAGTGGCCGCCGCCGAAACAACCAGCCGAATCCGAATCCTCATTTTAGCTTCAAAAATTTGAATATGCAAATTTTCTTTTAATTATTAAATTTTTAGATCACATTTCACTTTAAATAAATAGCAATAAGGAAAATGAACTAGAACACATCGCATAGTCTAAAGCTTAAACAAGACGAGCCCCAGCGAACGCTTTCTCTAGCAACTCAGACTTCTTTAAATTCAAGGTCATTGATAAAAGCGGAGACTCTAAGTTGTTTGACGAAATGAAAAAGAGAGATTGACAACTTTCGGTAATGGTGATGGATTCCGAAGGCCGTTTGTTTCGGATTTTTGCGAGCGAGAGATAGAAAAATCGATGAAGATTGAAAGAATGACAAAGAGCCAAAGATAATATAGATAAGTTAGTGCACTTTTAACGAGCCTGACCAATTAGTAGTGGCTGATGAATTGGCTGTAGGCTGCGCTGTTCACCGGCCGCTTCTCATCCTGGCTGCTCGCCCCCGGATTACCCGTTTTCCTAAACTGGAAGATACAGCTGTCGCAAGACACTAGTAGAGGAGGCGAAAGGGCGGATAATACGAGGGGGTGTCAATCTGCACATACACACCGCATTAGCCATTGCTCCAGCGACCATAATATCGATACGCATGGCACGAATTCAAGCACATTATCTGTCAATGCATCTTATATCAAGCTAGTAACATAGCAAGGAATACATAAGTTATTTCGCTCGCTTGTAATACTGCGAATTTGCAACACGAAGCTGGAGTAGGCAATATTTACATCACGAAATAGGGCTCGGATGAAGAGGACTGTTGCATAAGGGTATGTAAATGAGTGAATAGTGCAAATCGGAAAATATTCACATCCGCGAATTACCATTTGTGAGCTGTATACTTACATATGTACATAAATGACGTTAAATACTAATGAACCGAGAGACGACGAACGATTTTAGAATGTTTAAAGCTGATCAAGGATGGACCAAATATAGTAGCATGACGTTGACTACTATTTACGTAAACGAAGAAAGATGCGAGTGAAGCACCGACTGTACACAACAGGAAATAATTAAATAAAAAATTTATTTTTCCCCCAAATCACTCTCGATCGCGTAGGTCTTAGAACAGGGGGGGTGGGCACACTGTTCTTCTGTAGGACTCTCATATTGCACGCGGTGATGAGAGAGAAGCGAGAGGGAGAGAGTGGGACAGGAAGGCAGAGAGAGGAGGAATTGAGCAGAGAAAGAAAGAGAGACCAAGAAGGGAGAGAGCTACCAGAGAACATTCAGAGTAAGAGAGATTTGAATTGTGAGGAAGCGCAGGGTGGGAACACGAGAGCAAGCTAAAAGCAGTTGACGTGGATGCTATAGCACAAATGACACAATTCCCGGAAGCGAAAGGCCTTTCGTCTCTCTCTCTCTCTCTCTCTCTCTGTAACTTCTTCTCCCTCTCTCTCTCTCTCTCTCTCTCTGCATACTTCTCTATCTCTGTGCTGTCCATCGCTCTTTGTCTCTATCTTTCCCAGTTTCTCTCTCTTTCTCTCTTCTTACCCATGACGACCGATACGGCCAGATGCAGAAGATCCACCGGTGTTAGCCAGAGCAAGAGGCTAGCCGCGGCTACGCTCCATTGAGCAGCAGCTGACTACTACCGGTCCGCGCGACCGCTTCCCAGTCATCTCTCCCTCTCCTCTCTCCTCCCCAAACCCCATTCCCCCTCCCCCAGGCGGTGCCCCTCCCACCTATGGGAGAAAAAGCACGGAGCACACATCAGCTGCCCCGTAGCTGGCTGTAGTAGCTCCAAAGCTCATCTCCAGAGAGGCGGTTGAAATCAAGAGAGAGAGAGAGAGATCAATAGGCAGAGATAGAATGGAGAAAAGAGGAGAATTATGTCATGGTCCACATAACTTTGTGCATACAGAGAAAGAGACAAAGCATCGCGATGGAGAGATAAGGGCGAGATAAGAGCAGGCAGAGAGCGAAAGCGAGGTCAGAGGATGAAGAACGTGTGAATTGTGTTCGCTTAGACAGCGAGAGAGTAACAACGAGATGTGAGGGATGCAGAGGGCACATGAACCATCAAAGATGCTTACATGGAAGAGATTGTGATAATAAGGAAGGAACTAGAAAAGCAATATTTATTTCACGAAATAGGTCTTCTTATACATACATATAAGGCTCGGTTGATGAGGGAGGACTTTAGCAATAGGGCACGTAAATGAGGGAATTGTGCCGATATTAAAATATGTCCGCAAATTACAATTCTATGTGAGCTATACTCACATATGTACATGACAGGAGTGAAAAGGAAAGGGAGGTGCGAGAGAGAAAGAGAGAGAAAGAGGCTAGAGAGAGAGAGAGCGAGAGAGTAAGAGAAAGGTATCAAACTAGGTGTGCAAGTGCTGCAGAAACGAGAGAGAGTGATATGATATGGAATGGGATCATCTGCAAATGTGGATGGATTGGAAGAGCCAACTGGAGGGGGGGGGGGGGGGTGGGGGACAGCAAGCGAGAGACGCTCAATCACCATTGAGGTCGCATCCATTCCAATGCGCGTGGATCCGGGAGGCACCTGTGGAGTCTTGGAGTCGTAAAGATAGGACCTGGCACAGATCCGAGGAGATATCGGTCTCGCTCTGTGCTTCTCTCTCTCTCCCTCTCTGCGTCACGATATCTCTCTCCCACCCTTTCCTTGTTCCCTCTGCTTATCTTATTCCTCTCTGCGTCTCTCTTTCTCCTCCACCCCACTAGGTCAGTCTGATCGTGTATAGAATGTGGTGATTGCGGCAGTCTAAGTAAGCTGGCTCCGCTCAGCTGGCCCCACTGAGCATGAGAGAGCAGCTGCTGATTTCGTACAGCCATGGGGTGCCTCTCTGATGCCCCCCCCCCTAAATGGCCTTGACGAGCCATGCCACAAACCTTGTTTTCGCAGCCCCAGCAACAGCAGTAAAACGAAAACAAAGCGTGCGTCAACAATTCGGGAGGTAAGAAGACATTCTGGAAAGCAGGATAGGAAAAGCTGAAAGAAAGGAAAGAACTCCAAATTTGGTTATCGAATGAGAAGTGACCTTTAATATATTCAGAAGGGCTCGTTCTACTTCGCAGTCAAAAACAAAAGAAATAAATTATTAGTGAGCAAAAGAAAACAGCACAGCGTATGCTCGAGGATTTGTTTCTCGCTATTGTTACTTCCACTCCAATCGTTCCGGGCTTGCGCATTCGCGAAATTGAAAAGGCTGCTCCAGGTTTGCATTTGTTATTCAAATTCAGAGCAATGGAGTGAAAATCTATGTAGGAGCTAGGGGAAAACCCCTGAGAGAGAAAGACTAAAGCAGCAATAAGAGACAGAGACAAAAAAGAAAGAAGAGATAGAGAGAGAGAGGGAGAGAGAGAGGGAGAGAGAAGGGGAAGAGAGACTGGATGAGAAAGGAAAGTAATGAAGAGGCCGCCATTGTTGGATCCCCGGGAGAGTGCCGCCAATTGTCCGTGCTGACAGCTGCAAATTACTGCCAGAAACCGAACACGAAAGGGAGCAGCTGCAAGTGGCAAGAGGAGGAGGTGAGAGGTAGGGAGAGGAGAGAGGAGAGAGAGAGGAGGGGGGGAAAAAGATAAGAGAGAAATAAAGTGAGAGAGAGAGAGTGAGAGAGAGGGAGTGAGAGAGAGAGAGAGGAGGGAGGGAAAAAGA
>CALZFC010000009.1:7382500-7722500 GCA_945643635.1 Allodiplogaster sudhausi
GAGGGGGGAGGGGAGGGGGGAGGGCCAACTTGAATGGGGGGGGGGGGTTGAGGAAATGTGGAGCGTGTATCAGTTATCATATGCGACAGGAAAAGAGAGGAAGCACTGGCATCAAGAGTAGGTGAAAGAGAAGGGCAGAATATAAGTGGAGAGAGAGAATTGAAATAGAGAAATAGAAGGTCAAGGAAAGGTGGCTGGAAGAATAGGCACGCAATAGAGCTCTGCGTCGGGAACTGCTGATTAATGATATGGCTAGAATTCAGAACGCTGGATCCAGCAGTTTTTGTGTTTTTATTTTTAGTGTCACTTTAGAAACCCACTCTCATACTCCCTTTCCATATCTCTATCATTGCATTTAAAAGTTTTATGTGTTAAAAGTTTGAGAGTGAGAGAGAAAGAAGATTCCAATCGCTTTCTTTACGGTATGATTACAGTCATGAACATGCGAAAATTCCAATGATGAGCAGTAGAATGACTGGGAGAGCATTCATGCGCGCTTGCATTCCAGAGTGAAGAAAACTATGACGACGTCGAGGAGAATGTAAAGGCATTATGCTACTTTCAATGGTACCGTTACGTTCATAGGAGATAGCATCTTGCAGCTGTCATTGCTGGAGATGGGAATGGAGAGACAATTGAAGAGAGAGAGAGAGAGTGTGAGAAAGAACGAGAGAGAGTGAGAGAGTGAGAAGATATCGAAAGATAAAAGAAGAAAAGGACAGTGATGTAAGAGAGAGACAAATGAGATAAAAAAGGAACAGCAGAAATGACTCGGCACTTTGCTAACTGGCCGTAGCAGCTAATAGGCAGTGTTGCCACGTACACAGGTAACGGATGATGCTAGAGCATGAGAAGAGGCCATGAGAGGGACGTGGAGGTGAAGATGCGGAGTAAGGGAGACAAAGAGGGAAACTAGAGAGAGAGAGAGAGAGAGAGAGAGTCTCTGATTCGCTAAAACTCGAATGCCAAAGTAGTTGCGCTAATGGCTCATAAAGGTAAAAAAGCCTGACTACTAACAATGTAGTATATGAACTTGATTAAAGTTACCCAAAAAAAGAGCAAAGAGAGCGAAAAGAAGCAAAAGATGGAGAATGAAAAATCTGAATGATATCTAGAGAGCGCAGACAAGAAGAGGACGAAGATGCTTGGGGCATTACGAGAGGAAGCTGAGGGGGCAACGATCGACGAAAAAAAGAAGAACCAAAGCGACGGCATACTTGAAAGGGGAGAGCAGAGAGGGGAGAGAATAGATAAAGACAAAGAGAGAGAGAGAACGATTGAGACAGAAAGAGAAATAGAGCGAGTGCGAAAGAAAGGAACTGAGGAAGAGAGAGAAAGAGAGAAGAAGAGAGAGGGAGAAATAGAGAAAAGACTTGATCGCGCGAGAACTTAGACAAACTACGAAATAAAAGGGCAAGGGCGCATATGACTGTTACCGGAAGCAAGAACGAGTCTCCATCCTAAACCGGTAGCTATTCAATCGTAGATTCTTGCACTGTTGGAGAAGAAACATCATTGGTTTTCACAGCATTGGCCTTTCTTACTCGCCTCGGTGTTTTCTGCATCGCTTTCGATTGCTATCTATATATATCTCTCTTTCTTTCCCTCTCTCTCTCTCTCTCGTCCTTTTCATTTAATATATGAATGTATCAGCATATGCAAGCACGTGGATCTTCAAAATGGCCGGGTCCTTGAGTTGCACACTCGTCGAAGTGGCCATTGTACTCGGCAAACTAAAGAAGTGAAATAGTGAATGCGGGCCAGCCGGAGTCCCTTTTTTGAATAATGGCGCTGCCTTGCGGTGCATTCAGCCTTGGAGTGACGAGGGGAGAATAAGGGCTACTAGTAAGCAATAGATGCAAGTTCAATTGAAGAGTTCTGAATTGATCTCGCCAAGCCGATTTGTAGCACGCATAATCATTCAAGGAAATCAAACGAAAATCCTGAACGCGCGTATGCGTATTAAAAATCCATATTTGGAATACAGTGAAGATGCAAAATGTGGCTGTAGCTTCTCTGCTCATCACAGAAATGATGTGGAGATAGCGTCGCTCGAGAATTTCTTGCGCTCTCGATCTCTCTCTCCTCTCTCTCTCTGTCTCTCTCTCTCTCTCTCTCTCTCTCTGTCTTAGAGAGGAGTCACAATTGGAACAAGAGCAAGAGAAAGCGAACGATGGATGTTAAACGATAGACTGTGGAAGAAAGCGATGAGCAATCTGTAGATAGCGTATGGATACGAGAGGAAGATAGAAGAAGGACGAGGAGCACAACCAGAGATTGATCAGAACGGCGCCCCGTTCCCTCTCCTCCCCCTCCCCCCCCGTTTCCCCACCCGCTAACATATCCCCTCTATGTAGGCACATCCTGTCATCTCCACAAGCAGCACACAATTGGAGCGACTACCTTTACATATCTGGAAGATGGCTGCAGATCTGTCTTGAATGCCTCAAACAATACAATCGAATCACATTTATTCGTCATTTTTCAAACAATACCTAATAATTACAAACAAAAACTTTCGTAGATGTGCAATAAAGAAAAGGACGGATTAAAGGAGCATGTAGAGGACGAGAGTTAGTGCTGATAGGAAGCTCGCGGCAGTCGTGGAGCTCACCTGAAAATTAGTTAAGTTTATGTTATAATTATTAAAATGTAATAACTTATGGTAGTTTTTTCCTTCATAATAAGAATATTCTAATCGGCATTTACGCCAACTCATACAATAATCCAATACTATTTGCTGACTTGTCGCACCGGTTTGGAGTTGTCAACGCGCGGCTTGGCAGCGGAGTCTGTTACGGGCCATCCAACCGGGAGCGGCGGCGGAGGAGGCAGAGCGGGCGGGTAGTCGCCCCCACCTTCCAGGGGACAACGACGCTGCGGAAGGGTACTTTATTAATAAACCTCTTTTTTTCAAGTTTGTGGTTGTTTTCTCTCGTAGCTTAATTAAAGAGCACGAGGAAGAGATGGAGAACGAGAGGGAGAGAGATAACTATAGCGATATAGAGAGACAACTGCAGAAAGAGAGAAAGAGATTGAAAGATGAAGAAAAAGGTTATACCGCTGGGCACGGAGAAGGAAGACGCGGTGAGCCACCACAATAAGTGCTCCACGAGCCAGTGTCTCCGTATTCGGCGCAACGGGCAGGATATGGAATCTGAGGTTTTCAATAATCTATATATAGTGTACACATATATTAAACAAAACAATGTTGTTTGAGAAGTTAGGTTTTAGATAAGCCACGTTGTTAGAGTCGCATGGAGAGGCGCTCGGTACGCAACGCGCACCAGACGATTGCATGGCACAAGCTCGGCTGTCTGGAATAATTAGAAACGCTCATTAGAAACATCATATATGTACATAATAAGTCGCAACTATCGCAATAAGTTATTCTGAATTTTCTGTTGAACGGTCATTGTACTGCAAAATTTTTTAACTCCGTATGCAGTACTAATGACAATTGCGAGTAGTCAAATTCTGGCAAGCCGACCGTTTGGCTGGCAGCATCGCGCTGGGAGGCATCGCTGGCACGGATTCGGCGGGCACGACGTCGTTGTTTCGGTAGCTGCACCGGGAGAGGTAGCTGGTGTTGGAAAGTTTGACGGTGGTGGATTTTTTGTTGGCGCTGGTGAAGGTGTGCCAGTGCCAACGGTATTCAGCCGTATTGTGTTCTGAATTGTAGATGGTTCAGCCTTCCGTTTGTCTCTCAGCGCCGGTAGCAGGGGTGGTGCAGTCAAGGCCGGCGGAGATTGCAGCATTGTCGAGATTGATGCTTCTGAAAACGAAATCGGAATAATCGAGAGAGAAAAAAGCTTGTTTTAGTTAAATATTCATCACTTTTAGTGCTTCAATGCTTTCTGAAATTATGAAATCTGGACTACAGAGGCGCGGAGGGGAGAGAGCAAGGGAGAAACACAACCTGAAGCCGAAAGTGAAAAGGCGAAGAATGTGCCCGTGACGAGCAAGGAAAGCAGGCCCATCTCAGCGAGTGCTGTAGCAATGGAGAAAGGCGAGCCATTTATATCAGCAGGCGTCCCAGATGACAACTCTGCCTGTAACCCTTTTCCTACCTATCGTATAGTTCCGGCTGTCGTCCATTGTTAGAGCCACAAGATATCCAATGTAGCGGTACTCGAGAATGACTCACCCAACTCTCCAACTCGCGTCGGACTTTTGAAAGCAACGCGTGACACGGGACAGCCCTGAAACCAAAGTTACCTGTATCATATATATACATATGTTGTATACCTACATACCTACGTACATATAATACATACGTATGCGCGACTGAAATTTCCGTTAACAAAACTACAGAACAAAGAAAGTTAATATAGATTGAGATGGTAGAACAGAATAAAAATGTACGACATTGTATGTACTATTCAATTCACTTAATCGTTTGTTATTTATTCTCTGGTAGAGTGCAGCGAGCTGATGCTCGGCACTGGGTTTGCTCGCTAGGTCTGCATCCAGCTTGGTTGCTATGATGCTTTCCGAGTCTTCATGGTCCAGCTCATCCCATCGTCTTACTACATCTATTACAACTTGACGGCGCTTGCTGAATTCGTGTAGGGTTCAACTGTTGTCAAAGACCGATTTCAAGTGCTGGTTATCCTATCCGCTTATTACTCTCTTTCATGCTTCTGAAAATGGTTTGAATTTGTAATTTGTTGAAGGTACACTCTATTACCTTCGCCGATATCAAGGAAACGGTGTGGAGAGCATTCTCGATTTCTCTGCAATATTTCTACCCATTGTTCTCTCTCTCTCTCTCGTGCTAAGTTCACTTCTCACTCTCCCTCCCTCCCTCTCTCTCTCTCTCTCTCTCTCTCTCTATCTCTCGTCATCATAAATTGCTATTGATCACTCTCTTCTAACGCTTGCCAAGTGTTTCAGCAAATTTCTCTGCCTCTCTGCCATTTCGTTTGCTTCTCCTTCTCTTTACCATTCACACCCTATTTTAACACCTTGACCGCTTGACCTGAAAGTAAATGATCATCGAAAACGGTCCTGTCATGTGCAAATCATCATAACATATGATGGTCGTTGTGCGTGTGCCTTTTTCTCGGCTCTTTACTAGACAGTTGCTAGTTTTATATTTGGGAGAAGACAACATCTTTATGCTCCAATGGACTTTAAATTCATATTTTTTTGCTGCTCTTTTAAAATAGCCTTATTTACGATTTGATCCGTATTGATCGCGCAAGTTGCTTGTCCCCTTAGCGAGAGAGTTGTCTAAGACAATTCCTTTTGTAAAGAATCTCTTACAGGAGGTACTTCCCAGTCCGTTCCCTCCCACATGTCTTCATTAGAGATGGCTGCCAACCCGGAATGGCTTCAGCAGTACATTATTACAAACTCTCGCGCGGTAAGTTTTATTCATTTCAAGTCTATTTCTTTTCTTTTTCATTTAATACTTGATTGCCTTATCAAGTACGAACAATAATGGTGGTTATTGTCAGTCATGATTTATACGATGAAAGCAAATTAACTTTGATATTGCAAGGTGAACTGGCTGCCGGTGACGGGTGTCGTCTTCGATTCGCCGTCTTCCTCTCTCAGTAGCGAGCCTCTCTTGCCTTCTCAATCTCATTCACCCGGACTGGATTGTGTCAGTTGGAGATGGGAAGGGATAAGACACTACTCATATCTCTATTCTTACAAACTGGATCGAAACATTTCAAAGCAGTTTTATTACTTTTGATCAGGCCATAATTATGCAGGTTCATGTCATCGTATCCTATCTAAAGAAACTTTCAGCTAGACATTCCACCGAATGACGATATCTACCGACTCACTCCTGTTCTTTTCGACGCTCGCGAGGTTTTTCACGGATCTACGTTGATCTCGCTGCACACTGATTTTTCGTAGAATATAGCATATTTGACGGCATTGTAAAAAAATACGAATGCAAGTTCAAAACAGTTCAAAAATGGTATGTAGGGCATGCTGTATTCGTTCATGTCGTGTTTCTGCTAACATTCTTCTTCTTTACTTTAAATAAGCTAACGTGCTCTTTCCCCTTCCAGTCTGTTCATTTACCGGTGAGCTCCACATCGATCTACACTGAGCTGTCGAATCTCCGCCTTGACTCGCCCGCTCCGTCGCTGGCTCCCTCAGCCTTCTCTGCAACTCCGTCGCCCTCGCCTGCCTTAGTGCCCTGCAGTGAGCCCATCAACTGCGCGCCACAACCCACTCCTCTATCTACTCCAGCTCGTCATGTTTCGTCCTGTCAGTTCCAACGTTGCCCTCTCTTTCACCGCGATTTCCTCTATCTCTCACTCTTTTTTATCTCTCTTCTATTCCCACTACTTGTCTCTACTTTTCGCTTGCCTCTCTCACTCTCCTTTTCTCTGACCCGTTTCTATCGCACTTCCTCGCTCATTATCTGTCTTCCCTTTTCTCTCTCCTCTCTCGCGTACACACACTCTCTCTCCCTGTGTTATTCCGTGTCCGTCACCTTTCTGCCACTATTCCCTTTCCCTCTTTGTCTCGCTCATGTCTTTCGCTCTTACCACTCTCTCACTTCCTCTCCCTCTCTTCCTTCTCCGATTTTGCAGCTTCAGTGTTCCTCCTTGCAGCAGCTCCGCTTATCCCAGACCGTCTGCCAGTCTCTCCGTCTGCCGAGAACATCGACCCTTCAGCCACGATGAATAAGAAGCCGCTGGTCGCTGCCGTGTCTTGCGCGCGCGGCAAACGCCCCCTGCGCGTTGCGGCGCAGGCGCTCCCTCGCCTACCCACCACTCTTCTCACCGAGAGCGACCTCAAGGCACCGGTTAGTGAGTGAGGAGGATCCGCTATTGCTTTCTTTGTAATCTCGTCATTCATCATATCATTTGTTTCTCTGCGATACTGGCGGCTGCCTCAATCAGTCATATTCTATTTGTGAAATCTTTTCTCTGTTTTAAAACTATTCTTAAAAGTGTTAACATGTAGAATGTAACATGTTTTATCGAACAATCGAACAGCTCACTACTCTTTGACTTGCTCCTCTTTAGCTGCTAACCGGCCTCGCGACTCCAGCGGCCGCGCCCTTAAGCGCTCTCCGCACTTCCATGCTGCAGATCAAACCCCGCAAGAATCCACATCTCCTCGCGAAGGTAAATGTTACTTGATAAGAAGAGGTAGGTGAAAAATCAGCATTTACTACTTACTGCTCGATTATTAAAACGTGCACAGAACGCGGAAACGCGTGAGACGTCGCGCACAAAACCAATCAGTTGATGCCGGCGTTTCAAAGAAAAAAAAATGGATTTCAGTTGTTTTTCTAACGGTTCAGATCACTGTGGCTGCTTTCTTTTTAGAAAACTCCTGATCCTCGCACCAACATGCCGCTCGTCCGTGTGCTTTCCACTTTGTCCTCTGGTTGGTTCAACCTTTTCAAGCTGTTCATTAAATCACACCTCAACCAACTTTTCTTCCATTCCTGCTTTTCTAATCATTCATCAACGCCTAACTTCTCCCAATCCGTATATTTCAGCCAAGGAAGTCTTCAAGAAGGACGAGGATGCAGTTCGCACCGCTACTACGAGGAAGGTGCTGCCAGCGAAGGAAGAACCCGCTACTAGGCCAATCCTGCGCGGTTCGTTCCCTGACAGATTCCTTTATTCTCCAAATCCTTGGGACATTCGTGGTCTTCAAAATATATTAGAATATACCCTGAAATAGATTGGCGTGCAGGTAATATTTTTTAAACGAATTTTTGGAATGTAGCTGCTCGTTGCAGCCCAGAAGCGCGCAGTGAAGGAGAAGTCGCTTTCTCCCGCCAAGAAGGCGAAGCTCGCGGGGGAGAATTGTGATGCGAAGAAGAGGAAACAATCCGCTCCGCCCGTCAAGCAAATCACTGCTGGTTCGTCTTTATTTGCAGTGGCTTCCATTATTCATCGAATCCTATTATGGCTATTCGACATTTTCCTTCGACCAAGAAACATTATATTCTTATTAGAAACAAAAATCGGCTCAGCTCCTGACCCTTCAACGAATCCGTTCATTGCAGTAAAGGAAACTAAAATGAAGCCGGAGGCATCCAGAGCCAAGAAGGAGTTAGCGGCACAAGTCGAAACAGTGGTGATGCCAGTCAAGAGAGGACGAGGTCGGCCGCGCAAGTCTGTGCAGGTTCGCAGCTGCGTTTCCTCCTAAGATCTTCTCCCTTTTCTATTAGATCAGCTTATTATAAATGTTCTTGCCGATATTACATTTGCTTATTTTTCAAGGTATTTTGAGATGTTCTGTTGTTTATGATCATCATTAAGTTAATTTGAAATACGATAGTATTAGTCTTTTGTTTTTCCGCTATTCAAAAGTTTGGCATTAAAGTTCGTAGACTGTATATCCTCAATTCCATTTGACAGGCTGCCCCAACGAATGAAGTGTCGAAGACAGCTGCGAGTGGAATGTCCACTCGCTCGAAGGCCACCCGATTCGAGTTCCAAGGAATCCCTCTCAAGGACGTCCTCAAGCTGTTCGACCACATCCACCTCAGACGAGGTCCTTGTTCATATGTCTCACAAAAAGCTATTTTAAATTTTTTTACTGAATTTTGTATTAATTTTATTACTCTTTATTATGCATGTTTGATACCTTTTTAAGTTATAACTCGTGACGGTTCCCGTTTCAGCTCTCTGGCAGCCTTTGAGTGACGGCGATTCTGAGAGCAGCGAGTTGGAGCGCATTGCCGAACTCTTCCATTGGAAGTACAGCGAGCAGGAACTGCGTCTGGTACCTCATCTAATTACTTCCTGTTTATACAACATTTTGTCATAACATGGACGATATTCATAATTAAACCCGTAATCTTGCTAACCATAAGCTTATTGTAGGTTTGGCTGAATCGCGACGAGTGCCACAGCCTGATGTCCGCTGCCGGAAATGAAGATGATTGGATCGCTCGCAAATACAGGTAAAATTTATATATTTTTCTAGTAAATAGTGGTATATGAAGTAAACAAATATATATTGTATTATATTTAATATCTTTTTATTATAGAAACCTGCAGCCCTTCCTCGAGCGTACCCGTTTGTCCGTCAGAAACACGTTCCGCGCTCTTTTGTGAGTTTATTTGCCTCTTCTACCACCAGTTTAGGCTTCTCTGGTGCTTCTGCGATGCAATTTTGTTTTACAAAATAATTAATCCAAATATTTGACTGAACATCTATCTTCTCATACTTTCAGGCATTCGAATCCAGAGCTATTCACAGAGCAGCACGACTTCGAATTGCCCGAATACATCCTCTCCAATTCGCAATGAGAGGTGCATGATATCTCTGTGAAGAAGGAGCAAATGCACTTTCCCGCCCTTTTCTTGCTTTAGTTCAGTATAACGAATTGCTTTATTCCATGCTTTATTATCACTGATTGTGAGTCCTTGTATAGTTATATTGGATCTTTCTCCAGCATTGTCAATGCTAGCTGTTAAGCCGCGAGCCGCGGTAAAATTCCAAAACTGCATTGACATCGCCATACACTTCCAGGTTTTATTGTTGCTCCAGGTATGTTTTATTCGCCATATGCATTTATTTATCTTACTCAGTATTATAATCAAAGATTACCTACGTTGTTAAGATCTGTGAGATCGTTCATTTTGCTGCTTTCAATTCTTGCATTTTAAGCCGCCAGCTGTGATGCATTTTGGAATACGTTCGTTATATTTTTATTCTTTCAAGTATGTTATAACATCGGATGTTATTAATGTTGAATTCGCTGTTGTATTAAATCGCGTGTTACTCATTGAATCGTTTAATAAACAGCTAGCCTTACGTAGAAAGAGGACCGGATGAGGAGAAGTGAGGAGTAGATATGCAAGGGGAGTGGGGATTGGCAAGAAGGACAATGGGGGGTTATGAGACTGGTGATATAGGTGTCGTGACTGAGTGTATTTTCCCGCAATTGACTAAAGACCCTTTCTATTCCAAAGTAAATATATAAAAAAAACCACTTCATCCTCTTAATGACTGGAATGGTGCAACCGTTGCCCGATCTTCCACAATAGTAGGAGACAATTTTTTATTTCATATCAGTTACTCAGTTCTTGAATCGTTCGGAACTTGTTGTAAGAATGTTTGCTGTTGCAGCTCGCCATGCAACATTATCCGCCATTTCATTGCCATCATTTTTGGACGAATGCTCTCTCTCTCTCTTTCTCTCTTTCTCCCTCTCTCTATCCCTCTCAGTATTCTCATTAAAGTCTCTCTCAAACTCTCCCTTCCTCTCTCTCTCTCTCTCTCTCTCTCTCTCTCTCACCTCATTCCTATCCCTGCGTCTCTCTCTCTCTCTCTTTCTCTCTCTCTCTCTCTCTCTCTCTCTCTCTCTATTTCTCTCTCTCTCTATCCACAACTCACTCTATTTTTCTCTTTTTATCTCTTTCTGACTCTCTAACCCGCTAATTTCTTCTCTCGCGCTATTAGCCCTGTCAAAAGGCAGCCAATACTCATTCGATCTTGAATCAAACATATGTACATAGATTCCACCCTCGCCGTGACTCTGCGTGTGTTGGCTAGCGCATCCGCCGTTGTAATTACAGAGACATACGAATGTCTCTTCATCTCAAAAGCTCGAATGTTGTTTTATCTGCTTTTTATGTTGATTTGAAAATGATTAGCTGCGTGTGTTAACGTTCATATAATTAAATGACTAATTGATTAACTTCTTCATGATAACGCAGAAAAGGAAGATGATATAAATAAATAATTTGGTGATTTTACTGATTATGAAACAGCATGTGCGAAATTGCATGCTATTACCTCTATCACATATGAAATGGTGAGAGCCATAGCGTACGTACATGTAGGCAAGTTTAAGATCTAAAGAAGGCAATGTCCAACGAAGAAAAAAAATGATGTATCGTGTCGACTATTTTTTTCTTTTCTGTTATCTATTCCTGTTGAATAGGCGCTGTGCGGTTGTTTCGATCGATTGAATAGCTCGAGCGACAGGAGACTCAGATGGCATTCTCACCGTGACGAAGTAGGCAAGGGCAGCTGCCACTGCCACCGATATGCCCACTCGAGTCCACGAGAACAATCTCTGAAAGGGAATGAGAAATAAATAATGAGAAAAAATGCTTTTTCAATCGATAAAAATAGCTTCTTACCTAAGGCAGGTAATAATACCCTGACAAGAGTTACAGATGTGCTCATTGTCAAAAGCGAACCTTTCGATAATGTAATTGCGGCTTGCAAGGCTTCGGCGACTTTGCAGGGAAGGTGCTGTCCGTCTGCAAAGCGCAGTTCATTAGAACTCTCTCTCTCTCCAACTCCAATCCTATCATTGTCACTCGGCTTCTCTCCAAATCCCCGAAGCTTTGCTGACCAAGCACTTGTGGTCGACTCGAGGAGAGTTGAATGCGAGAAGCACCTCATGCGCCGCTCGCTTTCCAGCCTGTAGAAGGAAAAACGATGAAGAAAAGGAAGCGAAATAACGATGTCACCATTCGGGCACAATTGTGGAGACGCAATGAAAGTAAAGTAAAATATTGGTACATAGAGAACTGTGAGTTAACAAGGTTAGGTCCAGCAAGGACAATCTTGAGAGATACTGTATGTTTTTTGTTCTCTAACCTGAACTGCGCCGTCCATGTATCCGGTCCACACGGTCGCCGTCTCGGTGGCCGCGAAATGCACGGCGCCGTGTACGTCGCGGATGGCGAGCGCGGCGAAGCCCAGGCCGGGCGCGAGGATGTCCACCGGGCAGCCACCGTTCAGCGGCTCGTCCGCCCACTTCTTCTCTTCATACGCGACGAAGTTTGCCTCGACGCTCCCGCCAAGGAAACAAGTAAGATCCTGCGAGGAAAACCTTGTGGTATACAGTAGTTTTTTTGTCCGGTTTGAAAAAAAGTATGTACTTGTTCATGCGCACCTGAAGCACGGCTGCCTGCCGCTGCTCTTTTGTGAGATCGTGCAGTTCGAAGTTGATGAAGCCAACGATGGCCGCGACTCCATTGTGTGTCGTTGCATCGTATGCCACAATGACAGCGCGTGTCTGGGATAATCCACTTTATAGAAAAACATGCCCGTAATAATATGTGGACTCCATCAAAATTCGAATATTATTCTAAACTGTTCTATTGAAATAGTAAAGTTTCCACTGCTCTCGTTGAAGGCAGATTAGTGTCTTCCTCATTGTTTATTAATTTGATTTTGTTTTTGTTTTGACAAGAAATATAACGGGTCAAATATTACCTCTCCTGGTGTATCCGTTCGTCCAGCCGAGACGATTTCGCCAGATTTGCCCTCTTTCCGCCAAAAGGGAGCAACGAATGTAGCCACAAACTTTGTATACATTCCCTTCAAAATGAATTGCGAATTTAAATAAATTTGTTTCTCATGGAACCTTGAACACCAAATAGATCATGGAGGTCGATGAAATGAAGAACTAACGGTAGCTGCCTCATCAAAGAGGCGTCTCTTTGGTAGCGGGAGGGGCGGCGACCACTCGAGGCGGGCACACTGATTCGGTGGAATGGCCAGGATGCAGCGGTGGCACGAGAGCACCTGGAAGACAAAATTATATGCATTTATAGACATCTTTGTGTTATAAGATATCCACAATAACTGTCTAAGGTTAATATATTGCCTCAAAGGTAGAGTGTGTTGTAAAGGATCACAAGAGTGGAACCTCGCCGGATTCAAGGGTAATCGTCGTCTGTTCCTCATTCGTCTCCACTGCCGTGACCTGCTCTCCCAACCGAACAGCCTGGCCAAGGTCACTAGCCATCCGCTGGCTGATCTGTTGCGCGCCACCCTGGAACAATGCGTATCAGTTAAGGTGATTTTTTGGGAGAAGAAGCAAGGACCGGGCTAGAGTTATTATCCAATAAACACAAAGAAGAACACAAAGTGCACAGGAAAATTAAAGAATATTAAAAAAATTCTCCCGCCTTAATTCGAAATGCTTGGGCTCCATTGCCGGAAGCTTCAACAAGATCAAAGATACCGCCGGCCGACTTTGAATACATGAGATGATACAGCATGCTTATCCTTAACTCACTTGCTTTCCAAGCTAATTAACAAAAATAAAGTTCCGATATTCTATTTCCTCCTGAAAAGTTCAGTACTGCAGATTTGCAAACAAACCTGTTCGCAGGCATACCGTAAAGCGAACGTGCGACGACTTCGAACGTATCTCGAGTTGTGCGACTCCAGGTATTCGATGAAGCCCACGATTCAATTGTGTTGCTGTCAGCATCGACAGCGCCTTCCCACGCATACGGATCCAGGATATCCACCTGCAGGGCAGATCGTTCATCTCTAACCGTCATAAATTCGTTCAAAACGAGACAATGGTATTCGTAAAAATCCGCCACAAACTTTCTTTTCAAGAAATGTATGCTTGATCATCGCCTGCGCGAAGTCGGCTATTTCACCGAGGCTGTAGGTCCTGAAGCAAGCCTTTCCTATGCTTATGGAACTCAAGCGAGAAGACAGCTTCTCTCCTAGTGTTGACCTTCTTCCCCTCATCCCGAACATGTTTTCCGATCATGCCTGAATGCGTAGATTGGCAGAGTCTCATAGTATGATCGGATGAGCGAGTTTCCGGCCTGGATCTGCTTTTCGCCGAGTACGTATTGCTCGTAGAGCTCGATGCCTAGTTCCTTAAGAAGCGCGAGCGCGTGTAGCTGGGTCAAGCCGATCCACTGGCCTGAATGGAATATTGGAATATGCAAAATATGTAAGCATGATAAGGCGATGGATAACTTTGATGGAGACACAACCTCCGAGATCGAAGAGTTCCGTTGCTCCATCTCTCGATGCCTTAATCGGCACCGTGAGCGTACGGCCGCCGACCCGATCCTTGCCTTCGAGCACCAGAACCTAGAGTAAAGGCAGTATATATGGATAGACAGGGAAACGTTTAAAGCACTAAAATATACAAACCTTCAATGAAGGTTCAGCTTTAGTGATTGTCCTCGCTGCGGTGAGACCAGAGATGCCGCCACCGACCACGATGACGTCATAGTCCGAAGAAGAGCCGTCGATGATTTCAACGTCGCCTCCACTCATTGCATGCGACCAGCTTCTAAAGCGTGCTCAAATGAATAAATAGGGAAGCAAGCGAAGCCGACAACAAGCATAGTGTGATCGCTGCGTGCTCGATCGTGTTCAATCTAAGCGAAGAGTGTGCGAACTCTTGGTCTCATCCTTTCAGCTGACAGCAGAAAAGAGAGAGAGAGAGAGAGAGAGAGAGAGAGAGGAAGAGAGAGGAAGAAAGCTGATATCTCATTCTCCACCACTGGCACTGGCAACACGAATCGATATAAGGCTGCACGTTCCGGGTAAACAGCCAAGCGCAAGGAAGATGGAATCTGCAACATGTTGTCTTCTTTATAAATGTGTCAACTTGTAAATGTTGCTACATACTGATCAACGATTTCTTTCTCAACTTTTCTTTTCAGACCGCCTTTGATAGCGGTTTCTTAAAATGTAGAACAGAAGTATGGGACATTCCTTTTCGTTTATACATGAAATTATTTTCACGGATACTGACAGATGAATACAGTATTTTCACGAAGAATATGATTAGTCTACAACATAGAAAGCGAAAAAAAGTGATATATTTATATAATGTATAGTTTTCAAATTTCCTGAAGGTGAAAAGAAGAAAAAGCGAAAGTATGGCGCTATCCGGAATACTGCAAAAAGCCGTCTAAATATTCTTCTTGAGGATGACTCGTCTTGTTCCACAAACAGTGCTACAGTGTTGATCCACCTTTCAAATATTCTAGTTTGATCACAATAGAAGCGAACTTTCAATAATTTGGATATTCTAATTTAACATTCGGGTGAGCACGCTAGTGGACTACAGTTTTGAAATGTTTCATTTTAATTCATTAAGGCGCTTATAAACGAAGGCACTGTATAATAATAGCAACGAGTAGAATCTCGCTATATTCTTTGAAATCTTCGGCTATCTTGGCATATATGAATAAAAAAACATTGACTCAAGTTAATGCAAACTTTTTGCATATGGGTTTTGCAATGACAGTTGGAGATAAATACAGTACATGCATATTTGTAGTTTATTCTTTCTTAGGTCGCCTAAGGAGGAGAGGAAATTGAGCTTTCGCGGGAAAGACGCAGCGAAGAAGGAAAAGTACTAAATAACTGATTATGGCAGTTGAGTGGTAATAACCATGATTCGAGAGTTTAGAAGCGAGGAGCAATCGTGCTACTTTGATAAGGTTCAGAGTGCAGTCACTTGGATACTGCATGTATTTGCTTGTGAAGTTGTCGGAACCGCTTCGTTGGTGGCTGCGTGACGAGCGCGTCGCTGGTCGGCATGTGACTCGGCTCCATCTTCGGAGCCTGAGGCAGTGGAGGAGGAAGAGGAGGGGGAAGGGGAAGTGGACGCGTCGTCCGTCGTTGTGGATGACGAGTGCTTGACGCCATCCGAGCCACCGCCGGAGGACGAAGAAGAGGAAGGCGCCGGGCTCACGAAGGCGTCTGCTTCAGCTGAACGGACGTCTGCAACAAGCGCCTCGATCAGTTGCGGGTGCAACAAGTTCTCCACCGCTGCCATGTCCATCTTCACCTGAAATTTCGAATATCCAAAATTACTGAACTTTCAAAATATTCTAATTACTAAATTAACTACATCATAATTACTGAAGTTGGAATATTGATATTACGAGCTTGTTAACTATTGATGCTGAAATATATGGATCTTAATATGAAGTGACACGAACCATACCAGATGCTTAGATATTCAAAGAAAAAAAACCTTGAATGGACACGCGCGCTCAACCGGCACGGTCGGATAGTAGCGGTGAATGTACTCGTGCTGGATCGCATCTTGGACGTCGATTCGCTCCTCGGGGTCGAAGCGACAGAGATGAGAGAGCAGATCGATTGTTTCTTCCGACAGCTAGAGAAACTCATCTCCATATCCTTCTTTCTTATACTCTTGCCAAGACCTATTTTTTCAGATATGTAAATGTCAAGTATTCAATTTGTTCTTTCATTCTAACAATAAGCGGCATTCTCCCATTTGCCAGACTTGTCAAAAGATGCAAAAAAGACGTGGCTGAAAGTCTTACAACTAACATTAAGAAGAACAAACCTGGCGCTCTCGACTGCAGAGAATCTCTGACCAAGGCCGAGTGTCGAGGTCGCCAAAGCTCTCGATCAGCCGACGCGTACGTTCGCATCTTATTTGATCCAGCACCTGAATTGGGGCAGTTTACACATGGCGATAGGATGTGTTGGACAGGAAAAATAGTCTAAATCTTTCCGAAATGCACATTACAATGCAATTCTGCTGAGCTCTCTGCGTTCGCTTCGAAGTCACGCTAATGACTCATTGTTATTATTATCAAGAAAACACTGAATCAGAAACCTTACGAATAAGAAAGCAAATGAGCATATTGTAACCGTGAGTGGCGGCGCTCCTAGCAGAGTGCAGACAATCTTGACCTGGCCAGACACGGATCTGCCCTGGAAGAGTTCCCGTCCCAGGAGCATCTCGCCAAAGATGCAGCCCACCGCCCACATGTCCACGGCCGTCGAGTGCTCGGGCATGACGAACAGCAGCTCCGGCGCACTGCAAAAGAGCATATGCCATTGCAATTGTATCAAGTTAAGTAAGATCTTGCATGAGAATAAAGATATTTATGTATATATTTATTTATTTATATGTACATATGTATGCATATATATGTATAATATTAAATAAACACAGAATTCAAACTATTTTTAACTATTAATTTAATATAAATTGAATTTATTCAATTGGACAAATCGAACATTATTTAATTAAAAATTGGGCTAGGTTCTATAAAAAAATTTTGAATATATTTTTTTTGGCAAACTCGACTCCTCCGCCATCCAATGTACATAGTTACATACAAGTGTGTTTTGTTTGTTTTTGAAGAAAAGATTTCTTAGCAAGCAAAACCTAAAACCAAAGTCTTATCCCCTCTCTCTCATTTTCCCTCAATCCCTCTACTTGTCTCTCTCGCCCTTCGCCTCTTTCGAGTACTCTTCCCCGGCCAGTGCGCACCATTCTTTTTGACTACCACTTGAGAGTCGCCATGTTCCAAGAGCATTTCTGTTTACATTTACTGCGCGTCGCTATTGAGTTTGTAAGGATGACGAATGTCAAATCTACTCATCACAAGAGGCCGAGCATCAGCAAAGGCTCCTTTAACCAACATGGCTCAATCCCACACGATAGAATGGAAATGGTACAATGAAAAACTACCTGGTACTCACCGGTATGGCAGGGTGGCAACGTGCTGCGTCATGTAGAAACAGTGCTCGTCCACCTTGAAAAATACTAGCTCTGTGAAAAACTTTATCTATACATATAGTGTAAATTTATAAAACAGGAGTATAAAAAAGCAAAATAATTCAAAATTCCTTATTAAGAAATAAACGCATAGACGTATATGTTCATACATATAAACTTGCATGTGTTTTTTTTACCTCATCAAGATGCGGCGCACGCATCGCCAGCTTCGCCATGCCAAAGTCAGCGATCCTGAGATGGCAGTCACTGTTGACGAGGAGATTCGACGGCTTCAGGTCACGGTGGGCGATGCCGGCCGTGTGAAGATACTACAAAGTGATCTAGATAGCTAGAGTAAATATTAAATGCGCGCAAATTTTTAACATTATTTTAAATATAAATTGTTATAAACATGCAACAAATTTTCGCAGGTTCATATTTCTTTTTTAGAGCGCAATTGCACATAAGATGTCTCCCCACAGAACGCATCAAGCTGTGTCTCCATTTCCGTTCATTCAGCTCATTTGATGGGGGCCTTTGGCCCTCTCGACAGAGGCATTCTGTCCCCTCGGGCTGCTCATTCCCAAGTAGGCTCGGCGAATAGATTAGTTGCATTATTCTGCTGCGCTCTGGTCAGCGAGGCATGTGCTTATTCGATGCACTCTCGATTCGTGCCCGAACAAAGGGACCAGTTGATTCGTCTCTCTCTCTCTCTCTCTCTCTCTCTCTCTCTCGCTCTCTCTCTCTATTCCCCCTCTGTTTCTCCCTATACTCTTCTATTTCTATTGCTTATTCAGATAATCTCTCTTTCCTCGGCCTCTTTACTCTATTCACCTACTGTATCCCTAGTACGCTCACTGCCGGAACACTTCCGCGAGACTGCAAGGCGCTACATCGTTTGAGAACCGGCCGATGAGAACGTAACGTATGAGAACATTGGTCGGTCATTTGAGAACCGAGCGCAAACAGAATCTGCCGTATGAGAACCGAGCGTGGACATTATTTTCTTGCATACGCCGGATGAGAACCTAGCGTAGAGCGAATGTTCCACATGAGAACCGAGCGTAGAACGAATGTTCCACATGAGAACCGAGCGTAGAGCGAATGCCCCGGATGAGAACCGAGCGGGAAATATTATGTTTGGGTCTGCCTCGGATGAGAACCGAGCGGGAAAATGTCATTTTGGGTTTGGCGTGGATGAGAACCTAGGGGTAAAATGTCATTTTGGGTTTGGCCCGGATGAGAACCGAGCGTGAAAATGTCATTTTGGGTTTGGCGTGGATGAGAACCTAGGGGTAAAATGTCATTTTGGGTTTGGTCCGGATGAGAACCTAGCCGGAAGATGTCATTTTATGTTTGGCCCAGATGAGAACCTAGGGGTAAAATGTCATTTTGGGTTTGGCCCGGATGAGAACCGAGCGGGAAGATGTAGTCGTCAGCAGTGTGAGTGTATAATATAATACTCAGATTGTAATTCGTATTTTAATTTTGGGTAAAGGGGAAAGTTGAATTGAAAATATCTGGCAGTACATTCAAAGTAAACAAAGTACTTCTTCTGTCTATATATATATATAGACCCTCATTTAACGCGTGAATAAAGTTCTTCTCCTTGTCTTTTGTGGTTCGTCACTGGTTGTTCCCGCATCACGTCTACTTATCATCAATGTTTCTCGGATCTCTACCCGCTGTTTGTCGATCCCTCTGTCCCAGTGAGAGTGTGACTAGAGTTAGGCGAAATTGACAGGTGAGTCCTGGAGGACTAGGGAGAGAGTGAGAGAGAGATTTGAGAGAGATGCGGCAATGAGTTTGTTACCGAGAGCGTCTAAATGTATGGCGCTCGTGTTAGACCCCACTTTGGTGATAGAGAATTCCTTTAGTGGCGCGGACAAAAGATCACAACTATATAATTATTTGTTTCAGTGGTTACCAAATTCTTATTGATGTCAATTATCAGAATATTTGTTTGAACGATAGATTCGGCCTTAGAAATAAAAACATATTTGAGGAAGAAATTCTATATGAAGTGGATACATTCATTAACCAATCGTTTTTTTCTGGTTTCCTATTGAATGGGAGCTTTATTGAATGCATAGTTTCATCTGCGTTTACCAAGTCCAACCCTTGTATAGATTATGCCTCGTGGAAAGCCATCGGAGGTGTATGCTAAAGACGGAAGTCTTTATAACCGAAAGAAGACCTTAAAAGACGGATTCGAACTCCTTCACTGCTTGAAAAGGAAAGCAGGTTGTTCTTCCACTGCCTACCTCCGCCCGTCAAAGCAGATATCAGTGCACGGTTGCCATAACCACCTTCCAGACGACGCACAAGCAGAGGTTTTTTTAAAGTGTTATTTACAATGTTTCTTTATACTATGAAAGAAAAATAAAACATATGCAGTGGTTTGTTTTCAGGCGAAAGTTGCCCGATGAGAGCTTCTTAATACTATTTCCATATAGTTTATCATATTTAACAGCATTCGCCGAAAGATCTACAATGAAATCCAGGGCCTGATCGATGAACATCTCATGTGATTTTCCTTATTACCTCAAGCCAAGCTTATGAAAAGGAACAGAAAACTCCATCCTTTCAGTTTATGTTCATTTTTTTTCTGTGCACTTAGAAATGGTTTATGTTCCTGTAAGTGAAGATATGGAATGTAGCGGCGTTCATGTTTTACTGTTGTTTGTGTGCATAGAGAAGCTAGAAGGGAGAAACATGATTTGTAGTCCAATCAGAGACGCAAAGTGATATAGAGAATGTTTCGAACTATCAATTTGCGGATCGTGTTTCAGTGTTTATGGGGTCGACGATTCTTAGAGTTGTGAGATAAAAAAGAAGTGTATCGCATAACAAAGAATCATTTGAATCTCTTACGAACAAAGTCGAAATAATAAAGAGTCGCACGAGTATTATGGATTATAGTCTGAGTATTATATTATACACTCACACTGCTGATGACGACATTTTCACGCTCGGTTCTCATCCGGGACAGACCCAAAAATAATATTTGCCATTAGGTTCTCATCCGGACCAAACCCAAAATGACATTTTACCATTCGGTTCACATCCACGCCAAACCCAAAATGACATTTTCACGCTCGGTTCTCATCCGGCCCAAACCCAAAATGACATTTTACCCCTAGGTTCTCATCCACGCCAAACCCAAAATGACATTTTCCCGCTCGGTTCTCATCCGGGACAGACCCAAACATAATATTTCCCGCTCGGTTCTCATCCGGGGCATTCGCTCTACGCTCGGTTCTCATGTGGAACATTCGTTCTACGCTCGGTTCTCATGTGGAACATTCGCACTACGCTCGGTTCTCATCCGGCGTATGCAAGAAAATAATGTCCACGCTCGGTTCTCATACGGCAGATTCAGTTTGCGCTCGGTTCTCAAATGACCGACCAATGTTCTCATACGTTACATTCTCATCGGCCGGTTCTCAAACGATGTAGCGCCAGACTGCAAGTGACTCCACCGTTCGCGACTCGGAATAATGAAGGAATAGAAATGCCAAAACTGGAATCCACATGGCTTGATGCGTCTTCAATCGTGACAACGAAGATGCAATGTGTTAAAAAAACTTATGTGGAAATAGTGGGTTATTACAAAAACTCCACCAATGTGTTGTTGCTGTTCGTTGTTTCTTGGTTGACGAGTTAGCGTTTCCCCCAAAATGATTGCATTTTGAACCGATAGCAATTATGGCCCTTTGCATTTACGACCAGCAGAGAATAAGACTTTGATAGAAAGAAGGGAAAGAGGAGGGAAGAATGAGAGAAAGAGAAGAAGAAATATAAAAATGTAAGACAAAGAAGCAAAAAACGAGCGATGGCGCAAGCTGATGGCTAGTAAGGCGTCATTATGGTGTGGCATCAGTAGAACCGGTAAAGATGCGAGAAGGAGCACCGGCGACGGTAAGTCGGACAGGCAACTACATAGTACATATGCGGCTGAATAATTTATGACTTAGACTAGCACATTGCTTTCGCTATCTTTCTATTTGAAACAATTTCTCATGATGAGCAGCACACTTGCTTCTCATTAATATTGCCTTGAATTCCCTCTACATTCCCGTGCACGTCTATTCTAGCCTCTCCGCTCTGCCATAATCACCTTATCAGCCTCTCTCGCTGGCCGGCCGAGCTCGCTGTTAAGGAGTTTAGGGAATTAATGGCAGGCCATTAGCGCTTGGTGTGCAGCCATTCGAAGCTAGCAGTCTCCGCAAGAGAACTAGAGAGAGAGAGAGAAAGAGAGAGAGAGAGAGAGAGAGAGAGAGAGAGAGAGAGAGAGAGACGATGCAGCCGAGAGGATGCCATCAACAGTAATGCCACAGTTACAAAGCATTTAAGGCCGAGTAGGGCCGAAAACTTTTTCATATCAAACACATCTTAGCTGTGGATATATAAGTTCAATTTTGGACGTATGAAAATAATTTTTTAACAACGCAACGAACCACTTGGATATTCCTTATAATTTAATTTAAAAAAATTAATCTAGTGTTTTTTATAATCGAAAGCTATGTATATAGAGCGGACCCTGAGCCCGCGCAATATCTGGTAGAGGAAGTGGGCGACGAGGTCGTCGTCGATGAGTTGCTTCTCTCCATGGATGACGTGGTGGAGACTGCCCTCCATCAGATCCATCACAAGATACACGTTGATGCCGAGCGGCCCGGGCGTCCGGAAGATGTCGCGGAGGCGCACGATGTTCTGGCAATGGACAACCATCAGACTCTCCTCCGAACAGTATATTATTATTATTTCAAGCGATATCTGCATCTTTTTATTTTAGCAATCACTTGAATAGCGTTTGACAAAATAGCCGCCACCTTTGATTGAAACTCGTTTGACACCACTCATTCTTGTCATCTTTCCAACCTCGTGTCGAATGTAGCGGAGAACGCGAATCTCACGCAGCGTCCGCCTCGCGAGAGTCGGCGTCGCGGATGCATGGCCAATCTTCTTGATCGCAACCTTCAAAGAAGCATAATTATGTCGCTTTACCGAACATTTAAATTGTACACAAACTTGATGATTATAAATGTGTTTCACGTTTTTGGTATGATGCCTCAAATTGCTCGCTTTCGTGATGATTAGCTGTAGTTTTCCATATTCCACTTCGTTTGCATGTTCCATGGCCACCAGACCGTGACTAAAAGAGCGTGTCCCTGAAATGAGGTCACGCTGACCTTGCCTGACACTCTTGCATCTCTCATGGCTCGGCTCATCGCACCTTCCGCCGACCATCAGCTGCAGCGATTCGAGCTGGCGTGGCTCCTCTCACTCACTCTCTTTCTCTCTCTTCTCCCCATGTTCTTTCTTCTCTCTGTCTCTCCTTCTTTCTAGAGCTCATGATCAGATTCGTTCTCTTTCTCTTCTTTCTCTATCACTTCCCACCAACCGCTTCAGTTTTTGCTCCTCTCGACGATCTTTGCTATCTCTTTTCCCAGCACGCCGACCCCTCTTCACGCACCTCGCCCACTTTTCCTCAATTTCAACTGCTTCGGCCATTTTGATGGTGGCAGGTGAGTGGAGTGGACATGCACTCCGTGTATAGTCATCGCTATGCTCGGATGCTTCCACCATCAACAGTGACCACTCGTTCCCTTTTTATCTACATACATAGTATGTGCACACATTCGACATACTAGTGGTACTGACAGAGCAGGAAAAGGGGGCATATACACCACTAAGGCCCCCCTGACCAGCAGTCTAAATTAACCCCTCCGCCCACCTAACAGAATGACTACTGTGCTGAGTCATTCTGAACTTCGCCAGTAAGATACATACAAGTGAGATAAGAGTTGTTTGACTTTCCCTTCATGATGATAACTAGAGTTAGTGGTGGAGACACACCCTCTTCTTTCAAGCACAGGTGAGTGTTCGTCTGGCAATGATAACTGTTCAATTGAAAAGTAAAGAAGAGGTATGAGCAGGCGCGTCAGTCCAAGATGAGAAATACGTGGAACAAGGGAAGAAAGGCTTAAGTTCAATAATCAAGGGGCTCTATCACATGACAGGCCTGTCGCTTATCGAAAAGACAAAGGCATGAAAAGTGCGCCGTGGCTTATTGAAGCACAGCCAATCGAACAGGGATTCGAAACAACTAAAAATGGGTCTTCTTTTTTTAAATTTATAAGTTACATATATGTATTTCTTCAGACGCTTTTTAAAGACCAAACATTAGAGGTTGAAGCAGCAACAAGAATCATGACTAAATGTTTGCGTAATCTTCCTCTTCGCAATACCAGCCAACTCTCATTCAAAATATTTGCGATTGCTTGCGTCTCACAACACATTCACACGGATTCGAGCACATGTCAACAGCACGAAAACCGTTTATATTGACGCGTTTTGAAATCTCGCAAAGACGCTAAGTTGAAACCATTTTTTTTAGTTCGAGCGATCTTTTGACATTTGAATTGCAAAATCTTAAAAGTTCAGTAGGAACCCTCAAGTGGGTGAAAAAGTGAAAGCAAAAGAAGAAAAGAAAGGAACCTTAGTCTCCGAGGTGGTCTCCTCGGCCTCACAGACAATGCCAAAGGCGCCGGCGCCAATGTTACGGATGACCTCGTACTGCTCGCCTGCCTGGCCGAACTGGAAGTCGAGCAGCAGTTGACGGCGGGCGAGGTCGTCGAGGAGCCGGTTGAAGCCGGCCGGCTTGCCACTCGCCATCAGTGGAGGGAAGAGGGTCAAGGGTGGCCAGAGGACGATCCCGCTAGCAGTCGCCACGGGCTGGCTAAGATGGATGGCACTCTACTCGTGGAGACGTCAGCAATCCTACCCGTGCGAGGCTGAAAGTAAGGCAAACATTACGGAAAGTCCTGAAAAAAGGCAGTGGATAAGCGCTTGGCGAACTGTATTCTCTTTAGAACAACCACATACATTCATACAACTGCTCGAGAGAGCGGGGTAAAAGGAATTTGATAGACAAAAGAACAAGAAAAATCTGAAAGAGGCAGGGACGAAGACGAGGATGAAAAGGAGCATAGCTCTCTTCGGAAGCGCTCCTCGAAAAGAAAACCAACAAACAAAAAATAACGTTACGTAAGACTAACAAAGAAAACGAGTAAGATGATATGTGACATGTGAAGTTAAGAACAATGTTGACAAAATGAAAATGTGAAAGACATGTATAGGCGAATAAATGTCTGAAATGAACCCTAAAAGATGAAATTCTTCGGTATGGAAGAAGACGAGTTGAAAATAGTACTTTTGGTGAGAAGGGAAGCAACTGAAACTGAAAGAGAGAGAGAGACAGAGAGATCGAGAGAGAAGGAGGGTGAGGAAGAAAGAGACGGAAATCGAAGAGTGAAGCATAGACGGAAGGAGAGCACAGAGAGAAAAGAAGGAGAATGCGCACAAAATGGTGGGGTCGTGCATTGCGGCTTACCACGCGCGCTCTCTAAAACTCTGCAAAGTGCCAGCGGGAGGGGGGGGGGGGGTGGGGAAAAACAAAAGCGATCGGACACGAAATAAATTAATACAAATAGAAAGCTATGTTTTCATAAAGAATGATGCAGAAAGGGTGGCAATTACTGAAAAATAAGTCATTTTAAATCATGAGGCATTTGGAAGCAATATAGTGTTCTTAGTTGGCACTAAAACGTTCAATATGCAAATGAGCAAGGGATGACAAGAAAGTTAAAAAAAACAGGAATTCTTACAATCAAATTGTAAGATTTCAATTTAGGAGTTCGTGAACCTAATGAGAAACTGTTCAGAGTGGAGGAGAACAGAGGGAGGATCGAGAGAAAGCAAGTGCATAAAGGAGAGAGTATGGAAGGCGGTTCTCTGCGCCGCTCTAGAAAAAAAACTGATAACCGGAGATGTGTATAGGAAGCAGACTGTAAGAAGGAGAATAAAGAACATTTATATGGAAAGTTGGAAGGAACAAGAAACCGCCTACGGAGAGTAAATCATTTAGTGAAATTACAAACATTCATTGTAGCTGCGCACTAAGCAATTATATCCCGGTTAAAGAATTCGTTTAGAGCAATGCATCAAATTGAAGAAGACATAACCTACGTCACGAATAGAAGAAGTGAAATATGATGCAAATTTTAAAGTTTGAATGAATGCTATTGGCTGGCGTGCTGGAGAGAGATAGCTTGAGAGAGGGAAAGAGAGAAAGAGGTGAAGAGTCGCTGAAGAAAGGTAAAGCAATGGCGAGAGACAGAGGAAGAAGGAGAAAAAGGATAGCGGCGAACAAATGAACTGTTCAAGCGATCGCCTCGGAGGAAAAGGGCATTCCGTGCCCCTTCCGCCTTTTGTCCAAACATGTTCGCTCTCTAGGAAGGCCCCCTTAAGCGAAGCAAATGAATGAATGACGCTTTCAAATTCAAACAGTTTGATCTCAGGTGACGTAAGCGGACCACCCGGGGCAGACTGGTAGGAGGCCCTTCGTGGCCACATTATTGAGGATCTACATGTGTGATTAAAGATGAAGCAGAGAGAGAGAGAGAGATCTCCTAGGATATCCTTCCTTCCGATGAGAAGTGAGTACAGACCCCGCGACTCCCTCTCGAGACACGTGACCCCACGCACTTTTCCACTTAAATCCATGTTACTCAAACTCTCTCCTCTCTCTCTCTCTCTCTCTCTCTCTTTCTGCGTCCATCCCCGAACAACTTGCTCATTTCAATGTTTCATCATCTTTTCCCCTCTCTTTCTCTCCCAGCTTTACCCAAGCATTTCAACATTTTCTACTGCAACGCTTTCTCATTGTCAGCACTCTGTTTCTTCCTTAAATTTGTGTGCTTCTCCTCTGAAAACGCGAGAGCCAACAGTCAACGCTTGCTTCTCTCTCGGATTCCTCTGTTGTCAGAGCTGTCGGAGGTCGGAAGCCATGGAAAAGTACAAAGAAAGAGAAGAAGGGAAGACAGGCAAAAGGCAGAGAGCGGCGACCGGAAGAAGAGCAGCTTTTCAAGCAAATCTTTCGAGCAGCGGCCGACGCACCTCGAGAGGCTCTCCTTTCTGTAATTCCACTTCATTCTTTTAGAGTTAGGAAGAGACAAGAGTAACCGAGGCCGACTGACTCAGAGAGAGAGAGAGAGAGGAAGAGAGAGGAAGAGAAAAAGAGAAAGAGAGAGATTGAGAGAGAGAGAGTGGGCGCGGCGGCGAATGTCCAATCTCAACCTCTCTGTCACTCTCACGCACTTTCGTGTACTCTTACCATCTACGTTACTCTCTCTCTCTCTCTCCCTCGCTGTATTCGAATTGCCGGAACACTGAAAGTATTGAGGAACGCAAAATTAGGCCAAGGAGGCCTGTGGAAGCTTGCAAAAGCTCCGGCACAAATCAAATCCAATCAACCGGTCCAGCGAGCCTAACAAGGTAAAGGAGTGAACTCTGAATGAAGTAGCGGCTGCTGATTGTCGGATCCGAGTAACGAAAGACTAATCGAAGTAACCTCTCTAATTAGAATAATCCAATCATAAAAAAGAAAGATGTCATTTGTGTGCCTTTGGCAGGGAATTAGCGCGAAACGTACGAAGAAGGAAAAGCTGCAGTGAATTAACGCAAAAAAGACGCGTTAGTGTAGGGAGCGAACGCGCTTGCGATTAGGCAAGGACAAAAGCAGGTCCGGACACCTTGGCTGGCAAGGTAACAGATATAAAGAGAGGAAGAGAGAAACAGGCAGAGAGAGAGAGAGAGAGAGAGAGAGAGATAGAGAGCTAGGTAGTAGGAGGAAGAGAACATGAGAGATAGAGTAAGGTTGAGAGAGACAAATAAGGTGCGACAGGGTCATAGAAAAAGAAAGATGACAGGCAATATGCATCCCCTGCCCTTTTCGCTCTCTATTTGTGTAAAATTGTCAAAGAAGCCAGATAAGAAGCATGCCTATAAAAGGCAATTCAACTAAAGGGGGAAAGCAAGCAAGAAGATTGCTCAAGATCCAGCTGACATTGATCAGCCGAGAGCAAGCCCGCTGGCCGTTTAAGGTCGACCAAGCAGGGCGGGAGTAGGCGAGATGAATGATGGTGTGATGGGAGAGGAATTCGGAGAGAAAGAAAGAGAAGAGGAACTGAGAGAGGAAGGAAGAAAAGAGAAGAAAAGGGTGAAGCAAGAAGAGGTCGAGAGACCGAGAGAAGCTGCCTCCTATCAAATGTGGTGCTCGGTTGAAGGTGAGACTGGAAGCGGCGGGAAGAGTCGTTGCCCCATAGTTAGATGGAATAAGAGAGAAGGAATCGGAACAGCGAGCGAAGACCTTGGGTGGAAGAGAAACAACCATAAGTTACGTGGGAAGGGGAAGGGACAGTTCGTCTGGCGAGAAGAGAAGCAGGCCAGGAAACGATGGCAGAGCAACTCAAAGAAAGTGGTTTGTGGCCAGTTAGGGGAGGTGTAGATTCAGGAGAGGATGTGGAGGGAGCGAGAACGACAGGAAGAAGACAAGGATTCTAGATGGTAGTCAAGAGTAGAGATCAAGAAAGTTGAAACAAGTGAGGAAATGGAGGGTGAGCGGGAAGTGTGAAGGATGAGAGTGAGACGGTTGAAAAGCGTATACTGAGAAGAGAGTTGCTGCAGTTGATAGAGAAAGAAAGAAAGAATATGAGGAACGCGGAGAATTCGCAAAGGTATTGTGAAGCTTAAACAAATGGAGGCAGCTGTAGCTTCAGCAGTGGCATCTACTTCGACGGCTCATCGCTTGTCTAAACAGCGCGGGCAGCAATAACTGTGGCGATCTGAGAGAGTGGAGAGGAGGGCTAGTAGGGAAGAAGAGAGAAGAAGGGAGAAGAAAAAACAAAATCAACTTTAGCTTTATGGAATAGAATTATTCTAAAATGTCAATCTAAAGCACTCACTAATACATTGCACTTAGTAATACAGAACAAAATTAAATGACGGAAGAAGGAGATGAAAGTGATGAGCAATCTCATACAACGCAACCCTTCAACTGTGAATTCTCGAATTGCGAATTCTATAGTCTTTGCATGGCTCATTCAAATGCCGCTGACATGCTAAGCAGGTGATGAAAATATGCAAATATTCGGTACAGGGAGGTGATAGAGGAGGCAAGTTCACTCGCTGTGTCATCCTACCTCTGCTAGAGACAGTGGCTGTATTTAGATCTCCGTTTTACATCTTCTAACGAAAGGTGAATCTGTTGCTGGAATGAAAATCGTTTGTAACTGGTATCAGGAGGCTCCATTCTGCTGAAGGAAGCGAGTCTTCTGGAGGGGAGACAATGTGGCGGGGCCAGGGCAACACCGCTGTGCAAATATGGGTGGGGTGGAGGGTTGAAAGGCGAATGGAGATGGGGGGGGGGAGCATACCCGATGAAACATGGAACATGACCGATGTGGGCCTGTTGTCTGCGATCTCTCTTCGATCCATGCTCTCTCACTATGTACTCTAATCACCTGCCCTCTCCTTCTTTGCTGTCTCCCTCTGTCATCCTTGTCTTTTGGTCTAAGTGACTACTGGCTGCCGCATACGAACACCTTTACGCTTTCTTTCTTTCTCTCTCACTCCCTCTCCTCTCTCTTGTCTCTTGTCCTTCTCTTTCACCCTCCATCTCTCTTTCTCACTCTTCCTCTTGCTACACCCCATATATGACGGCCTTTTTATTCGTCTTTCTTTTCTGGAAATGTTCTCGCTATATCCAAAAACTGTCGCTCTTTCATCTCGTCTTCCATGTGCATGCAAGGACTGAATAGTTCACATTTTGTATAATTATATTTGCCGCAGAATCCAATTCTATTCCCGTTACACTTTAAGTGCTTCCTTACATATTATATTTCCTACTTGTTCTTCTTTACCTTTCCCAGTCCCTCTCTCGCTTTCTCTTGCTCCCTTTTCTAACGTTAGCTGTTCAGTTCGGGACAGGACTCATCTCCCTATGACGCACGCTCGTACTCTTCCTACCCCCACTTGTGTTCTCTTGTAACCACAACAGCTACCCTCTTCCTCCCCTCCCATTCCCATTTGCGCACCATCCCACCGCAGAGAAAGGAAGCCAAACGTATTAGTACTGCTATGACCTCAGCGACGAGATCTCGTGTGATCGTATGAGAAACATGAATTTCTGACGGGCCACACTGGAATAGAATATACGAACATGGCCAGCGGCGGCAACTGCTTCCTCGTAAACAGAGTTCTATTGCTTACAATTAGGCAGAGATAAATAGAAAGAGGATCAGGGCTATTCTTCTGTTCCGCGCGCTTTCAAAGGGAGCTCGAGGAAAGTCGCAAATGGTAGAAAAGAAAACAAACACTTCTTCATTTCAGCGCTGGCTTTATTTTCAAGAAAATTACACCAGCTTGCACTGAACTCTATTTTTGATCTCAACATGTAATAAAAAGCTAAATGTAAATATTTATTTTAAAAGGAATCGAAACAAAAAATTTGTCTTACATGTATAAAGTAATAAATGCAGAAGCTGTAGGTGAACGAAGAAAGGGAACAAAAATGGTAGGGTCACCTCATCTTCCGATCTCTTTCAAATTTACAGGTAGTGAAGCAGACGCGCAAGAACAAAAGAAAGAGAAGCAGCGGCAGGTGCGGTCAGGCATGAATTGAAGTAGAAAGACATGGAAGAAGGCAATGGTACAAAAGATTAGAGGTAACAAGAGAATGAGAGGAGAGTGGAAGGGAGAGGAAGAGAAAGAAAGCAGCCATTGGGTTCTCGGCAGTTGCTAGCTGTCTTGCTTACGATATCGCTGCCAATCGGAACAACTATTTTTGTGTGTCCCGACGTAATGCAGACAGTAAAAGGAGAAAGAGAGGAGAGAACACGGACACGCGAAGGGCGCAGGCGTGTAAGCAGTGTGATTTAGGTGGGACGACGAGAGAATGGGAGGATCGTAGAGAGAGAGAGAGAGAGAGAGAGAGAGAGAGAAGGGGAAATGGAAGTCAAGAGGACAATGCTAGGCAGTAGCGAGTGTTGGTCTGAAGGGAGTGCCTCAGCGCGAACCGGATGCCGCCCTCTGACACGGCTTGCGCGTGTGCTGCTCCCTGACATCTCAGAGCGCTTCCCTCCCCCCCCCCTGCCATGCACTCTCGCCATTAACCATCTCCATTGTCATCCGTCTCTTCTCATATCTCTCTCTCTCTCGCTTTCTCTCTCTCTCTCTCTTCCACTCGTCCTCTCCTACTCATGAGTTCAAAGTTGGGCCAGCCATTGTTTGCTAGGGCGAGGAGGTCGCTAGTGGCATGTACAAAACGTAAAGCTCTGCAGACATATGTATCAAAGGAGTATTCATATCATTCGGCGAGATCTGCGAATTTTTTTTCTCATGACCCAGATCTTCAATGCAGTAATGGAGACTTGTAAACGACGGCAATGAGAAATCACATGACTATGGTAAGCGTCAATTTCGGGTCCGTCTGGCAAAAAAAAAAAATGCATTCAAAGAGGCGACGTAAAAAATAACGTATAAATTATAAGGTGAAATATTGATCGGATTGGAAACATAATTTAATCGTACCATTATGTTTTTATAATTATTATGAACATTATGGATAAATTCTAATCGATCAGAACAATGAGAGCCCTTCACAGCTGATAAGATGGAGGAGAGAACGGAGAAGGGAGGTGGACAGGGAATGAAAATTGGAAGGGAGAGCGAAGGAAGAGGAAAACGAAAGCGACAGTTGGAGTAAGATTGAGAGAGATAGGGAGAGAGATAGAGGTATTGAGAAAGGAAATGAGAGAGAGCGAGCGAGCGAGAAAGAGGGACAGAGGGAGAGAGAAAAAAAGAGAAAGTGAGAGAGAGGATGTAAAAAGGGAGCGGTAGGTGCGCGATTCATGCCTCGAAGGAGTCTGCATTCGAACGTGGAAGTGTTTCGTATAGATGGTGAGGAAGGAGGAGAGAAGGTTGGGGAAGAGGAAGAATAGACAATTAGAGTAGAGAGGCGAGGCGAAATATTTAGAGAAGCAAACAGTAAGAGACAAACATGAGCGAGAGGAAAATGAGAGAGAGAGAGAGACAGAGGGAGGAAGGGAAGGAGAGAAAGAGAAAGAGAGAGAGACAGAGAGAGGGGGAGTGACTACGATGTATGGGATGGTCGTGCCCTTGGCTTGGAAGCCCCCCAAACCCTCCCGGAAGCACTGTCCAACGTGTACACGTAGCCGCAATTTCTCTGTTTCTCTAATCTCATTCTCTGTCTCTCTTGTCCACGCTCTTTTTTTTACTCTTTCCATCTTCTTCCCCTGACCAACTCAATATTCTCTTCCTCCATACTGCCTGTGAGAATAGCGGTTGCGGTTGAATATAAAAAAGGGGTGCGGTTTAGATCGTTTGATGCTGGCGGCGAGTGAGAGAGTAGAAGAAAGCGAACGAGGCGTTCGGGAGATTGAGAATGCAGAGAGAAAAGAGATGAGGAGGAAGCTTGAGAGGTAGAAACAGTGAGAGAGAGAGAGGGAGAGAGAGAGGGAGAGCGAGAGGAAAAGAGAGAGGGAGACATACGTAGAAGAGTCCATCAGCTGCTCGGTGGGCTCTTGCTCCCTGGCAGGACCGGAATCATGCAAGCACCACACATTTGGCCAGCTGGCAAAAAAGTGTAGATGATCAAATAAAAGACAGAGTGGTGAATTGCATGTTCAAGTTTAATTTGAGCCTTTATTGGAGTATTTAAATTGAGGCTTTGGGTAGAATGTACAAGGTTCCAACAAATATTAAGAATATATTCGAATTATTATGTACATATGTACATACATATGTATGTCCAATATTGAGGGAATAGCAGAAAACTGATCGTAAGTCAAGCACTTTTGTTTGATATAAATGGAAAATGTGACGGTTTCCAAGAGGGTAACCAATTTTAATAATAACGATAATACAAATCGAAGAAATTCTTTTAAAACGTCGGAGCAAATTACAGAGAATGGGATTGTCGGGGGATAAGACAGAAAAGTCAATGAGACAAAAAAAATTAGGAAACCATCTGGAGAATAACTAAGAAATCAGGAATATGTACATACATATGACGCGATTTGCGAGAGAATCAAAATTTGGTAATAGGGCTGGGGCTCTAGAAAAATCATCATCTTTGATTTTGCTTGAAAGTTGTTTAGTGGTTAATTCAGACCCGGAGAATCGATTGGGACGGGTCTTCAAGCTTAAAAAAGTCGTTTTGAAAAGTTATGAAGAGTTGAAAAACTGCGCATCTTTTTGAAGCAGTTTGGGCGCATGTTTATGAACATTTCTTCTCGCACAGTAAAGCAATAAACTTGAAAATTTTAATATAGATAGAAAAGATATTGCCCAATCGACTTGTCAAGACAGAATTTGAAAATTGTTTCAATATCGATCTTTTACGTGTTCTCAAATTCAATGCCGAATGAACGCGTTAGAATGCAAAATCGGCGGACCATTTTGTATGCATCGCATAGAGCATAAAATTAGCTTTCGTATGATGTATAGGTTGTTCGATTTTGAGGAACTCTGCGACTTGTGTATGCGAATATGCCCTGCGCGATTGCGAAAACCAGCGCCGAATCGCGGCGCGACACGATATTGGTCGCATTCGAATATTGATTTTCTATGGATCTAATGATATTTTGTTTTTCATATCTCGTTTACGTGTTCTCAAATTCTAAAACTTTATTAAGACAATTAAGCTCATTTTTGAGCAAAAATACAATTTTCAACGAAATATAAGCGAATTCACTCATCTCCACAAAAAGAGACCTAGTTGTCGTGAAAGTAGGTTAAATTTGCTACAAAGTAAGATTCTTGAAACGGAAATTAAAGGTACCTATTTCACGCTACAAGTCGAAAAGCGACTCAAACCGGCTATAACACTATGTATGTATACACACCAGCCGTGACATTAATCTAAGAAGAAAACTGAAACAAAGGCTGAGTGAAATATTAACGAGCTCAAATTGAAAGTTCATGAAGGTTTTACGCCGTTTACTATGGAGAATGGCTAAACTTCATTCAAATTCCGAAAAAGAAAGGAAAATGTGCGTTCAGTTTTAAAAATGCATTCTGCAAAAAAATTCACTGAACTTTGTCATGTATAATGAAATAGTGTGTGAAATTGAGAAAGGAAAAGTTTTTGAAAGCTCTTTAGAAACTTTTCCTCTCTCACTTTTGTACGCTATATCATATCGTGACCGAAAGATTGCCCAAGTTCAAAATGTCATTCAACTTCAAGTTCGTCAGCTCAATAACAACGGAAAAGAAAAATGCCCAAGCTTAAAAAATGGTAATAAGTGTGTGTTGCCGTCCGAGTGAATCTTAGAATACTCTCTTTTTGTTTTTTTCATATCTACTTAATAATGATGCGGGCCTGAATTTTGCCTAGCATTTGTCCAATCTCGCCATATCATCTCGTTTCAAATAGAATGTATTTGTTTAAGGCGAAATGCCGAAGCACTTATCTTCGGAAGACAAGGAAATCGTCCTGGAGGAGATCGCGAAGTATCGCGAATTTCTGATAGAGGGCAACAGCAACCGTCGACCGGGCGCGAATATGGCGCGAGATTGGGCCTGGGACACTGTCGTCAACAAGGTCCGACTGCGTCTGGGAAACAACGAGATAAACGTGTCACGCTGCCAGCGAATCCTCCGTGATTCTCTCGCCACTGTCAAGCAACTTTCCGCAGATGAAAATCGGTCAATTATTTTCTTCTTGCTGTGAGAATGGTGAATATGAATTTCGTCTTTAATTTAGTTACAGAGGTGCTACTGGAGGCGGCATCTCTCAGGCCGTAGAGAAGAACTTGGACAAGAGATTTGAAGAACTTGTACCGGCCGAGCGTGCAATGATGGGACGTTATAGTAGAACTGCTGCTTTCCGCGGCATAAGCGAGTATGGAGGGAGCTTGGTTGCGATTCCTGCGTACAGTAAGGTTCCTGTTTCTCATGTGTTTTTTATTTACGTATTCAAATCTTGTTCGAAATAAACTATACAATTTGCCGACAGTTCTTCTCCACATTTAGTTCCTTTCCATCTATAAAGAGAAGTAGATTTAACGAATAAATTTGAAGGAAAACTCAGTGAGAAAGGGCCGAAAGCGCTCTATGTTCGATGAAGAGGGCTTCACGAGTGGGGAGGATGATGCTGTTCATTTGCAGGTTTTTCTTTATTATTTACTAACCACTCTTTGCTGTGACGTAATAAAATAATATGATGTAATTGGTTAACAGTTTACTCTTTTAGTAATGCTCATATCAAGACAAAATTGTAGTTGAACAGCAAGAGGAAGAAGTCCTCTCGCACAAGTGTCGATGACGTACCATTTGAGGGAGACTATAATCAAAACAGCGCCGAGCTTATGGATTCGCAGGTTCCTATTTCGTATTATAGCTTGTTCAAACTAAATTCCTCAATTTGCTCATTTATTCATCTTATGAAGACAAAATTGTAGTTGAACAGCAAGAGCAACAGCAACCGCGCTGCGTTTGATGATGAACGCTTCACGGGAGGAGAGGAATATAGTGGAAGAGCTGCTCTTCACTCGCTGGTTTTTATAACTACTCTCGTTTAATAAAATAAAGCTATATGATTTCTTCACAATTTTTTCTTTTGTTCTCGCGGTCCTCACTATTTCTTCCTATTTCTTACTTACTTTTGCTGTAGAATTTAATGCACTATTTCGTAGGATCACGAGGAGTTTTATGAACCGCGCGAGGTGGATTTCCTGTACAACAACCAGAGAAAGACTTCATCTTCAGAGCGGATGGTTCGCGAGAGGACTATCGAAATGCTGGAGGTGTGTTTCCTTTTTAATATTGCCAAGAAGAGCTAATTTTAAAATTAAGTTTTCATTTTAAAGTTATTTTTTTCGGAAGTACATTTACCGTATCACGCAACGGTATACCGTATGCTTTATATGAACAGACCTATGTTTGTCACTTCAAACTTGAATTGCTTTTAGGCACAGAGAAGAGCAGCTGATGCAACACGGGTATTGGCGAAAGAAGCTTCTGCCCATATGCGGAAATCATCTTCCGCAATAGAAGAGATGGCCAAAGAATTCAAACAGGTAGGACTTTTGTTCACAATTGTTGATTTGTTGATAATTATGCATTTGGTTGAGACATTGCGAATGGAGCGAGAGTGCTTCATTCAGTCGATGAACAACATTGTGAGCGCGGTCCTCATGCGTACCTCAGTTAGTTCTTTACAAATAACTGAATATTAAAAACAAAATTCGATGAACACTATTGTGAGATCTCTAGTCGGGGGAATAGCCTTGCTACAACAGCAGTTATTAAGAGTTTTAATGTCCTTTTCCAGTCTTCCACTGCTGTCACATCACAGGATGCTATGAATGATCATCACTCGTCACAGGATACGGTTGCACTTGCACTTCATTTTTTTCTTATTTCCTTTTTCTTCCTGATTTTAGTTTGCTTTTTAAAAAAATAAGTTGCAATCGTGAAATAACTGTGGCTTATCATCGTAGGCACTCTTCAATCGTGAAGTAAAACAAGAAGTGATCGGGCGCGAAGAAAAAGCAGAAGTCTTTGCATCACAGTCGGAGTGCTCGGCTTGCCTGGTTCTCTTCGGAGATCGCCCAGTCGCCGAAAGAGTAGTGGGTGAGAGCCGCCACGAGGTGCTGAACAAGCTGCCTGACTCGGGCTGGTCTCATCCGGAAGCGATCACAAAGGAGCCTCTCATTGGGAGCGAAGAATAGCATAGGATGCTGTCCAATGTACGACAAATTGGGTTGTCGACGCCGAATGGGAACCAATAGGTTGTTCATAATTCTCAACATACATATATGTATACATGTACATAAATATGTTTAAATAAAAACCTATGCAAACAACCATGTAGAAAGAAAGAAAATAGCATAATAAAAAGAAAATTCAAAATGTCTTCCCAGCTGAAACGTGACAAAATATTTCATTAAAATTTCACTGAGCTCGAAATGAAACTTTCATTAACATTTGGCCAAACTGGCGTAAGTTTCGTCAAGATTAATTGCACGGCAGTTCACCACATTTACTACCGATTTTCATTGTGTGAATTGGAATATTAGAACTGTAAAATTGTAACATTCCAACTGAAATCCGTGATGAACCTGGTGAATTGGTGTATAAACATAGTGTTATAGCCGGTTTGAGTCGCTTTTCGACTTGTAGCATGAAATATTTACCTTTAATTTCCGTTTCAAGAATGTTACTTTGAAGCAAATTTAACGTACTTTCACGACAACTAAGGTCTCTTTTTGTGGAGATGAGTGAATACGTTAATATTTGGCTGAAGATTGTATTTTTGTTCAAAACAAAATATCATTAGATCCATAGAAAATTAATATTCGAATGCGAAAAATATCGTGTCGCGCCGCGATTCGGCGCTGGTTTTCGCAGTCGCGCATGACATATTCGCATACACAAGTCGCAGAGTTCCTCAAAATCTAACATCCTATGCATCATACGAAAGCTAATTTTATGCTCTATGCGACGAATACAAAATGGTCCGCCGATTTTGCATTCTAACGCGTGCATTCGGCATTGAATTTGAGAACACATAAAAAATCGATATTGAAAATTTTTCAAATTCTGTCTTGACAAGTCGATGGGGCAATATCTTTTCTATCTATATTAAAATGTTCAAGTTTAAGACCCATCCCAATCGATTCTCCGGGTCTGAAATAACCACTAAACAACTTTCAAGCAAAATCAAAGATGATGATTTTTCTATGGCCCCAGACATTTTGATTCTCTCGCAAATCGCTTCTTATGTATATTTGAAGTTGGGGGGGGGGTCGATTGACGATTTTGAAATCTCAAAGGAAAAAGATAGAAACAGGAATGCCCTCCCTCAATTGGAGGATGCCTTAGATATTTGGCGATGAAGAAGCAGGAAAGAGAAAGGGATACCGAAGAGATAGATAAGGAGAGTGAGCAAGATAGCGAGAAACAGAGAAAGTGAGAAATCGAAAGAATTAGTGTGTGAGAGAACGGTCCCAGCATGGATCGGTAGCTTGTTTGAAATCTCACCGCCTATCTCTCGATCCACTGGCCGCTTTTACTTTCTATACACATTTCTTCAACCGCTGTCTTTACAGCCATATGACATTCTCTCTCACCCCACCCTCTCACCTTTATCCTCCGAAGCAGACTTCTAGTGATTTTGCAATGGCTTACAAAGTACATGTCAATATCATCTACAGGAAAGAAAATAGGCAATTCACTTCAGTCTTCTGTGCATATCGTGCGAGACTGAAATAGAGAAATCACGTATTTTTTATCAGTTATAAGAGAGGCTAGCAGATATCACAGAATGCCTCGCCTGTAAGAAGGCGCCTTTGCTGACTAGATCAAAAAAATGAGATTGCAAATGCAGACAATTATCACTTAATAATACGTATTCATCAAGAATGCCCAAATAATCGCATACGATGCTTTGCGCTAATTAATGAGTATAAAGCTACATATATTTATTATAGACTTCCTTATTGACCAGTCCTGTCTGATTTACAGCTAAAATGATTGCACGATTGACAACGATTGTTTTGCACTGTTCCATGTACACGAATTATGCCAAAAGAGGACGAGTCACAACTGCTGCGAGTTCTGTGAGACGAGCGCGGGTCGCGCGGCGGAAGCGCCTGAATCGGCCGCCGCCACCGGCCAAGGTCGCGCGCCACGCCGGTTCGGATGGCCGCAGCCATAGTAGACGAGCATTGCCGAGATGCCGAAGACGAAGCAAGCGGCGGAGACCACGGCGACGTGTGTCTTGTACGGGAACGAAAAGGCGTCGTCCAGAAGGCAGAGCGAGAACAGCAACTGAAAGAAGGCGAATCAATATATGACGGTGCCAACTAAAAAATCCGCGTTTTTTTGAATTTTGACCTGTGTTGTGGGATTTTTGCAGCGTCTGCAAAAATATACATGTATTAAATTGCAGTTTTTTTGATCAACTTTATACGCGTATAAAAGTATGCAGAAATTTGAGCAAAATTTGAGCACAAAAGTACGTGTATAAAAGAGCTCAAAAACAGACCTTAAAACTAGGCAAAAATATACGCGTACAAAAATGTGCAGAAAATATGAGCACGAAAGTACATGTACGAAAGTGCTACGAGTTTTCGAGCAAAAAAGCACGCGTACAAAAGTGCTCAAAATTTTTAGGCAGAAAAGGACGCGTATAAAACTGCTCAAAAGTTCGGGGAAGAACCCAGCTGCTACTTTTTAATGAGCTGGAATGAAATATGAAAAAAAAAATATACTTTGGAAATAGAATTCAAAATAATAGGAACAGAAGCACCTGACAAATTCATTAAATGTGTAACAGATTAACTGATGAATGGTACATGAGAAGCTATTAGTACAAATAAACAAGATCAAAATAACTATATGACTTGGCCATCACGGCCCCCGATCACATGATGTACAAAGTCCGCTGGCGAGAAGGCCTGGTCTTTTGACGCACAAAAGCGGGGTGAACATCCTCGCCGCTACCCTGCGACTCTTGTTCGATCTAAATGTCAACCAATGACAACAAATTTTTATGTTATGGCATACACCAACAAACCTTGAAGTGATAAAACATTAATCTCAAGAAGTTATCATGATAAAATTCAGCGAGAAAAAAAACAGACCTGGCAAACGAGTTCCCGGACCGGCGCGCTCGCTTATGACGTCGCCATTCGTGGATGACGAGCGCTGTGAGTCGGGGATGAACTCATCTCATCTGAAAGAGTAAAACATCAAATCACAATCACAAAAATACGAAATAAATGCTGTGCCAAGTAAAAAGCCGAATATTTCGTTGAAAGAGAATTTATAGTGCACTGAAAGTCTACTGTACATTGGTGAATAGTACTTACTCTGAATTGTAGTGTACTCACACACTCTTCAGGGAAGCGCTTGAATAAAGTTATGCAACTTTTCATTCGGTTTTTTATGCTTGTTTTAAAAAAAAAGTATATTGCTCGAAAAAATACAAACTTAATTCAAGCATTGCTCTGAAGATTGTGCGAGTACACTACAATTCAGAGAAAGTACTATTCACCAATGTACAGTAGACTTTCAGTGCACTATAAATTCACTTTTAACGAAATATTCGGCTTTTTACTTAACTCAGCATTTATTTCGTATTTTTGTGATTGTGATTTGATGTTTTACTCTTTCAGATGAGATGAGTTCATCCCCGACTCACAGCGCTCGTCATCCACGAATGGCGACGTCATAAGCGAGCGCGCCGGTCCGGGAACTCGTTTGCCAGGTGTGTTTTTTTTTCTCGCTGAATTTTTTCATGATAACTTCTTGAGATAATGTTTAACCACTTCAAGTTTTGTTGGTGTATGCCATAACAGAAAAATTTGTTGTCATTGGTTGATATTTAGATTGAGCAAGAGTCGCAGGGTAGCGACGAGGATGCTCGCCCCGCTTTTGTGCGTCAAAAGACCAGGCCTTCTCGCCAGCGGACTTTGTACATCATGTGATCGGGGGCCGTGATGGCCAAGTCATATAGTTATTTTGATCTTGTTTATTTGTACTAATAGCTTCTCGTGTACCATTCATCAGTTAATCTATTACACATTTAATGAATTGTCAGGTGCTTCTGTTCCTATCATTTTGAATTCTATTTTCAAAGTATTTTTTGGCGACATTTTTCATTCCAGCTAATTAAAAAGTAGCAGCTGTGTTCTTCCCCAAACTTTTAAGCAGTTTTATACGCGTCCTTTTCTACCTAAAATTTTTGAGCACTTTTATACGCGTACTTTTTTGCTCAAAACTTTTGAGCACTTTTGTACGCGTACTTTTTTGTTCACAAATACTGGGCACTTTTCTACGCGTACTTTCCTGTCCAAAATTCTTATGCATTTATGTTCACGTATTTTCCTGCTCAATTTTTTTTTCACACTATTGTACGCGTATATACGTGCTCATATTTCAGAGTGATTTCTGTGAACGTTTGTACACGTATATTTATGCGCATTTTTATTTGATCACGTTTGTACGCGTATAAAGTTGATCAAAAAAGTATGCAGTTTAGTACATGTATATTTTTGCAGACGCTGCAAAAATCCCACAAAACAGGTAAAAATTCAAAAAACGCGGATTTTTTAGTTGGCACCGTCATATATGTAGAATATTCCAGTGTCAAATAATAAAAAAGAGAATAGAAAAATGTCAATCAATATTTTTTAATGGTTCGTTTATCATGAGGTAATCCAAGAATGCGTCCGTCACACCCTTCTTCCAATATCTTATGCATTGAAAAGTGGCCAACAACACTCTCCCCTGATGTCTTCAACCATCGTCTCTATTTCACGCTTTGAAGACGGATCTATTCCTGGGCTCTTTTCGAAGCCTTTCCTACTTGCAATATTGCGCTTGATATAAGCCAATGTCAAAAGAAATGTTTCTTCAGCAAATGCGAAAATTTTGTCCGGGTAGATAGAAGATTTCACTTTTTCCATTTCTGGCGTTAGGAAATTTTTTTACAATCGTCAGGTCAGGAATAGTAAACAGGGGAATATTCTAAATTACGCCAATAATTTTCGCACATACTGAAAAACTAACATTTTATACCGCGTCATATGCGTATATTGTCCTTTAAGACTGCATCTGTATACTATAATCATTATTCTGGAATGGCTGAGCTGTTTGTTTGATTTAAGGATGGACGGCAAGGCGACGATCAAAGTGGAGGACATGTCGGAGGAGATGCAGAAGGCAGCCATCGAAATGGCACGCATGGCTCTCGATAAATTTCTCGTTGAACAGGCCAGTTTTAAACTACTTTGACTATTCTAACCATAAGCTATGTGGCGAGACACGCTTAGAATGTTTATGACACTGAATTTTGATTTTAGAGGTCTTCAAATAATCTAACCTATAAGTCTAATCCGCTGTGATCATGTCCATTTTTTAATATCCAAATATTTAACACAGTGGTTTCTTGTGAAATTCAGGAGATTGCACGGTACATCAAGACTGAGTGTGACGGTCGGTTCGGGCCGTCGTGGCATTGTGTCGTCGGCAGAAACTTTGGCTGCTATGTGACGCATGAGTCACGACACTTTGTCTATTTCTACATTGGCCAGCTTGCTGTCTTATTGTTCGAGCGGATAACAGGCTCCGCCCTCCCGTCCGACAATTTATAGAACTACTTTCCGATTTAAGCGACTAAACCGATATGAATGAATATTTACATTTTATATAAGTAACTAACCGCGCCCTCGACCGCTTCAACAGTGTATGCGACCGCGTAACGAGCCCTCGTCCGTCCCTCGGCCATATTGAAAGGAGTGAAGAAGTGGATGCAGCCATTCACGAGAATCAGTCCAATCTCAGTTGCAGTCGAACCAATGCCAACGTAAACGGACTAAAACGAGTGAACTTGTATATCTGACGTAAGCTCGCTCTGTAAACTTGCTGCACTATGTTCTATAATGACATAAACTTGTTGTTCTATATCACGTCCATTTCCTTCATATTCTATGGAAAAAGATAATGCGAATCTAACTTGTAGGGCAGCGATGTGGAACACAGAGATGAGATAATGGATGGCGAAGACAGGCACGATCCAGAAGGTGTGTGCGAGGCAGAAAGTGATCAGGACCAGGTAGCGAGAAAGGACAGTAGGCGCACGCCACAGTAGCTAAAGAGATGTTTTCCTAACTATTCACAGGCTCTTTTAAAATAAGCTTCTTACTTGTGGACAATACAGTTTTTTTATTTCGCATTCACAGTCGCCTAACTCTTTTGTACAAATGAAAATGTTCAACCTGCATAATCGACTCGTGCGGACGCATGTTGGCCTTATCGGGCCTGGAGATGCGAAGCGTGCGATGTTGAATGGAGACTGTCCAACTCACGCTCAGCAAAGATGCCAGCACCGATGCGGTTTGCACGAAAACTGCAGAGGAAAATTCACTTAAAACTAATCGTTTGATCGATGAAATGAAAAACAAAGCACTTTATTATATATTTTGCTAGACGGTTGTTGAAATGATGAGTTTCACCAACCCCACGGAGCGAGCGGAGTGTCAGGATTGTGCCCCCAGATGTAGATGGCGAGGATGAATCCCTGTATCAGAACTTGAGGAGCCGACTCCATGTAGGCCTGCAAGTCAACAAGACTTCCGCATAGAAAACATTTAGTTGACTCTCCAGTGTACCTCAAAGAAGCGAAGGAGAGTCGCGTCCCTCTCGGCCGCGATCATCCGCTTGAAGTGGTGGCGACGCTCTGGCAACGCCGTGCTGGAGCGAACTCGCCGTGCTGCGGCAAAGGCGCGCGCATAGAAGATGAGTGGGCCGACCTTACAGAATTGGTTTTTCATTCTAAGTTGTCTTTTCTTTAAATATTGCAAGTTATTATAGGTTTTTTATGGGAAGATTCAATATAAAAATTGCCATAGGTAGAATATTCCAAGCACAGCTATCTGTCCATATTTTGTTTGTATTCGTAGGCTAACCATAAGCAGAATATTTAAGAAGCTGAAACCTGAAGAATACAAGCGAGTGCCATGAGTGAGAGTCGATGGCGCGGCGGTCCGCCCTTTGGCTGCTTGGCGGCGGCGTCGGCTGCCGCTGCCTGGCGCCGCCTCCGCATCTCGTCGTCCAGCATCCACAGGAACGCCACCATGTTCAGGATCAGCGACGGCAGCACACAGAAGAGCGCGACGAACAGGCCCGACCATACCTACAATTACGGTTTTTTTTAAATCTCCTGAATGAAATTGACTTCTCATCATGGACACTGCATAATAACATCTTAGTGTTTAACTGTCCAACTTAACATCTGACATTTCGATATCAGATACTGTAGTTGGTGCAGATTGCAAGGAGTATCATGCATGGACGAAGAAAATACATGGACATTCCGCTGTCTCTTCTAACCCTGCCCTCCGAGTAGTGAGTGTGCGCGACGAAGCAGTCGGTCGTGACATCCACCACGTACGTTGTCATCGCGATGATATAGAAGAGAAGATCAAAGAGGTCGACCGAGAGACACGCTGGAAGTCGGTCTGGCTCGTCTATTCCGCCAGCCACAGAGTCTTCTAAATGTTAAAAAAGTTTTAATGTTCCCAAATATATGTTTTATTACCTTTTAAAATCCAAGATGCTCTTTTAAACGTTCAAAAGGAAGAAAAAGAAAGCAAATATTACTTGTTCTAATCTAGAATAAAGCAAAACTGTTCTCTGCTTTCAGCCGAATTAGAGAACGTTGCCACTGAAAGATTAGATGCGGAAACATTAGGTTGATTTGACTAATGCGATGCTTGGAGTGGATAGTGGAAGCTTCCCTCAGCCTACGACCCTCGCCATTTGTAGCTGGACACTCAGACCAAACATCCAGATAGGCACACCACTATCACATATGTATGTGCGCATAAGAGAAAATTGCATAGCAAACACAGGACACTAAATATATTATTAGTATATTTAATTTTTCAATATTTAGACGGAAACCAGTGCAAAATAATAGAAAAACGTCTTGCCTTCATCCTCTGAGTCAAAGTGATGCCCGATGTAAGCCGCCTCAAGATACACGAGCTTTGCTGTCCGCTTTTGGAAGAGAGGCATCGCCTGAAACATCCTCCCAGTAATGAAGCAAGAATCGCAGCTTCGTACTGATATAGAGCTTGAGTTGACACGAGAAGGGGAGCGAGAGAGAACAAGCAAATAAAAGAGGGACAATCAACGTGGTGAATGGCAAGAGATGAGCAGGCAAACATGAACAGATCGAAGGCAAATCAAAGTCAGCGCTTGTTCCATTCTCGTTTGGATATTGAATCTCTGTCCTGTGAAGAAACACGTGCATTCATTCCTCTCTTCAATTCCGTTCAAGAAAGAATGGCGAGTTGAGAAGTAGGCGAATAGCGAAAAGTTGAAGTGTTAGAGAAATTGAAAGAAGGATGTTCTCGTTTTCAATACTGTGAAGGTGAATAAAAGAAACTGAAGCAAAGTGTTCAAAAGAGTGCGAGATTTGTGAATTTCTATCAGAACTTAGTCCCTCTACAAACAAAATGTCACGATGCGCGAATGCTGAAAAAGAAATCTTTCGTGTTCAGCTATACAGCCCACTCTTTTTGTCAAGATGAGCTTCAGGGAATGAACTTTTCGAGTTCCTTTTCTCACCTTCCAGACAAAAAGCCTTCCAGACCCTCCAAGCTCGAGATCGCCTGGGCAACTTTTGAGTGAGAAGTGTGAAGCGACCTTTGCTCCGCATTTTGTTTGGCCTTTTGTTCAGTCATCTACTTGATGAAAAGGAAAACACATATATGTATGCACATGTAAATGAGCCCTGGCCATTGTTGTCTGCAAGCTCAACACTGCAAAACATCAGCAAAGAGAAAGCAGAGAAGGAAGTTGGTCTAGACTCATGTTTTTCTAACAGACCAATTAAAATAACAGTTAGTTCAAATGCAAAGGAATCTCTTCATGAAAGAGATCTTCGGAACGCGAAAGAGTGAAATCTCCTTTCCACTTGCAACCTTGCTAGGCATTTCAATTTAGGATTCAAATCTAGGACACGCAAATTCTACAAGAACAATCAAGTATAATGTCACAAGAGTGAAAGATAGAAAAGCTGAACAATGTGAACAATGAGTTAGGTGGAAAATGGACTAATGGGTATATAAAGAAATATGATAAAAAGTGAATGTGATAGTCATATATCACGAATAACAGCTTGGAAAGTATCATAAAACATAGAAAACTGCTTCATTTCCATAGTTCTCGTTCTCTCCAAATTAACGGCTTATGCAGTATTCAATCAATTCAACAGTCTGTCTTTGTCTTTATCGGCCTCAATTTCTCACGGCCGGTAACATAAGACAGAAAGGGAGGCACCGTTAAGAAGGCGCAGGCACGAGGGTCGCGCAGTGCTGGCCTAGCTTGGCTGGAAGGTACATTGAATAGAGAGAGGGAGGGGTGGATGGGCTGCTGCTGGAAGGAGAGTGTTGACCCAGTGACTGAGTCGTTGTTTTCTCTCCCTCTCTCTCTCTCTTTCTCTCTCTCTCTCTCTCTCTCTCTCTCTCTCTTCTCATTCCCTATATCCAATTCCGTCTATCTCTTCGTCTCTCTCTCTCACTAGCAGACAAACACTCTCCTTCCTCTCTCTTTCATTCATCAACGCGGTTGTGCTCCTCCTATCCGTCTTGTGCCACTGGCCGGGCGCGAGAAGCCGCCCGGCTCCTTCTCACGAACCTTTCAAGCTGGAAAAGAGCGTATAGGAGAATGAGAATGGGTGGGAAAGAGAGAGGGAGACAACGAGAGCTGCTGAAATAGCGAACTAGCTAGATAAGCAGAACGAGAGCAGCAAAAACACAGCGTGCCAAGTAGTCGAGAAGCGAATGCGAAACGAGTAAGAAAGGCAGAGAAAGTGAAAGAGAGAACGAGAGAAGACAAATTTAAAAGCGATGAAGGAGTGAAAGAGAGACTTTTTTTTTTAGGTTGCTCACCATCCGGCAGAAAACATTCGCCTTTCCTTTTCACACAAGCGCATAAATTTGCCAAAGAGCACTGGTGGCATGGAGAAGAGATAAAATCCATCTGCAATGAGTAGTAATCTAAAGAAAAATAATGTAGCGAGGATTTATACATAGCAGATAATCTAATTCTCATCATAAGCCATCTGATAGATTAACTGCCTCATAAATGGGGGTATAGAATTTGAAAACGAGGAGATAAAGAATTTGGCGGCTGGAGCAACTGATGAAAGGGTGTGGTTTAGCGCGGAGCATAGCAAGTGGCAGCACTCTTTGAAATATTTAAGATTGCAGCAAGAGGAATGGGCAAAGAAAGAGAGACGAAGATAAGAGAAAGAGAGAAGGGAAGAAGCAGGAGAATAAGAAAGACGGGAAATAGAGCTTTTAGCTCTCTGTTTGCTATGTGATGAATGAGTAAGCCAAGTTATTTATGCTCTCCATCCTTCATCTTCACGGCCATCCCAGCCGACATCCAGCTCACGACAGCGGAGCTAAAGACAAGTTCAGAAAGACAGCAAACATTTCACGCAGGAAATTTGTAGCGCTGCCGATTTCTTGTTTATTCGATTATGCCAAACACGAGTATTCTCAATTATCCTACATACATACATACATATGTATGTACATATTTTATTGACTGATCAGATAAAAGTGACTAATACTTTGCACTTTTTGTTCTTGTCGAAGTGTCACGAAACTTGACAAATTCAGCAATTTCGGACGAGAGCAACAATTGACAAGTGTTTTGGCATTTTCTTGTACATTGATATTTCCCCTTTGCCAGTGAACTACTACAGAAGCCAACGGCAGGACAATGTCTTATCAAGAAGAGAAACAGATGAAGAAGATGGTCACAAGTTTTTCGTGGATTGAGCTAACTTCTCTGACTGGATGCGCACCCTCCGGCAGCTGGCATGGTCCCTCGATCAGCCAGCACCTATATATATACACATGTACATAGTATGTACATGCATTTGTGATGTCTGCGTTCTATTCGACATCACCCTCGACCTCGAATGGTATCCTGGCTGTGATGTGTACTTGAACATGTAAATGGGCAACCGATCGGAGTAACTCTTGTAAGTCTCTCAATGCAAAAACAAACTGTTAAACAAGCCAATCAATTACAGTTATTATCTTTCTTCCGGCAGTGTTACTACTGGAGAAGGCCCAAATTAAATAGTTTTGAATAGCAAATAGAGCTATCAGGGTGGGAAAACGTCATCGTAGACTGTAATGAGAATCAATCATTTATATATATATATATATATATATATTTATTTCCATAATATCCTAAAACATAAGAAATGCTGTAATTGAGGTCTCAATTATTTCATGTGCATGATCCGTAATATCTGCAACCAAATAAAAATAAAATAAAAAGAGCTCACCTTCCGGCAGCTTGTCCGCGTCATTCTATCTCATACGACAGGCGAGAAGGAATATCGAGTCCGCCATGTCAAAATCCTCTGAGCATGTTCAGATTTTGATCAGATTGAACGAGGAAGCTAAGATACTCACGTAGAGTAACGGATTTATTTTCTCCAACTCTGTTCAGTACCAGCCAATGACATGCAGATGTATGTATGTACATATGGGCTTGAATCACTTCAATACTGCGTATTTCAGCATACCATTAGGAGAAGTTGATGCTTTCAAACTTGTATCACGGTATTTTTATAGATAGCCCATACCTTTTTTCTTTTGATAAACAACATTTCAAGATTGTGTGCATTTAATTTAAGAAAAAATTGAATCTGGCTTGCCATTGCTACCTTTTGTCACAGCGTGGCGGTGGAAAATTGGAAGTACAAACAGTTAGCAACAATTGCTTGTTTTTACTTTGCGCGAACTGGTAAATTATGTGGAGAAGTCTGAGACACAATTCACTAACCGTGAGTTTCCTGAACGATTTCCTTATGCGAACTGTAATTTGTGGAGCTTCTCAACATATCGCCAATTGTAAGATCACTTAGTTATGCGTTACTTATGCTTAATTACATTATATATTAATACATAAAGTAATGATTGGGAAGTGAGAGAAAAAGAGATTAAGAGGTTGCACAACCGACTTGAGGCAATATGAAAGAGAAAGTGATATGGAGTGATGGAGTGGGTTCATCGCATACGCAAAGGAAAGATTGCATGTATTGAAAAATAAAGAATGTGAAGATTATCCCTTTCTTTCTCTCTCACCATCGCTTTTCATGTTGTAATCCTGTTGAATATGACGGACCAGATATGCTTCATTCTACATGCACCCCTCCCTTCTTCCACCATCTCTCTCTCTCTCCCCCCCTCTCTCTCTCTCTCTTTCTCTCTGGCTACCCTTGCAATCAGTGTCAAATGCCGAAACGAATTCATGTACCTCGTCTACCTGATCAATTGGTGTGAGTTTCAGCTGGCTCCTTTCACTTTCCACCCTCTTTAACTAACTTCTTCTCTCTCTCTCACCCTCTCTCTTTCTCTACTTTCTCTCTCACTCTCGTTGCCATCACTTCCTTACTCCGTCCTACTTGTCCTGCTCCACATCAACTGGCTGGCTTGATTGCATTAGTTGGTTGTCTCAGAAAGTGCATGTGCTGCTCAGCCCGTTTCTGTGCAAAGAACCGCCCGGTCTTCAAATATCGGAACGCCTCATTCTTTTTCATTTTTTTCTCTTGAATTGATTAATGAAGAAATGTGATTCGGGCGATTGTTCTTTGAATTGCGTTATTCTGGAACTTGTTGCACTGCAGATGAACTTTATCCGTACGGAATGAAAGATGCTGTCGTTAACAGAGATCACCTGACAGCTATTTAACTCTTTATTATGAAATTCACGATTGAGATTGCAGCTCCAATGTCCACGCCGATTATTCTGCACTCTTTCATCCCTTACTCTTTCAACATTCTTGCTCAATCTCCGTCCTCCTCATTCTCTCTCTCTCTCTCACCGTCACTCTCCCACTTTATTTCTCCTCTCTCTCTACTCTTTTTATCTCTCTCTCCCCTGTCTCTCTCTCATCATATCTCATCCCCTCCCTCCTTCCACTGAAGCATGCATCGGCAACGACTGTCCGCTCTTGTTTCTTTTTCTGTTGACTCAACCGTTCCCTGGAGTGACACGGACGGTTGAATGAATGTATCGTGCCGACTGGACCTCTGCTCCCCTTCCCGAACATTAGATGTTGTTATCAGAGAGAGAGAGAGAGAGAACGAGAGAGAGAAAGATGGAAAAAGAAAGATTGAGAGGGTTGGGATAGAGAGAGAGAGACAAAGCCGTGAGAGACGGGGAGAGGGACAGAAAAGATGTAGCTGTTTTGATGGATAGTCCCGTGTCTCCCCCTCGTCCAGCACATGCACAAGACGCACTCGTAATTCTGTTCTCTCTCTCTCTCTCTCTCTCTATCCCCTCACCTTCACTGAATTCACTGCGCCCCCTTTAATACAGGAATCATTATAAATACTTTATAGAATGTCTCCATGCCATGATAATTTGCATGATCCCTTTTGATAAGAGGGCAGCTTGTGTTACTTATGTCAACTGAATGTGAGAACCATCGCTCCTGCTTAACCTTGTATTTTGTATTAAGCCAAAAGATGTAGCTGTTGTATTAATTACCATACTAATTTCAGTAGCAGTTGGGAACAAGGCGACGGGAGAAAGTTGGCGGTAAAACTGGGCAGAAATGCCTCACGCGAACTCATCGCGCGAGTCTCTCGAGGCCGTAATTGACTTCTCGGAGGGAGAAGATGCACCGCACTCGGCCGCCTCGTCCATCGCCGTCCTCCACTCCCCGCCTTCCAGCATTCACAATCTCAGTGAGGTTAGACTAATCTATTCATCCGAAGTTCAGCCCCCACTCACTAAAGGAAGCTATATTAAGAAAAATATTAAATGTCTAAAAGGGAAGTTGAAAAATAGTCTTACAGAAGTACATGTACAATATAGCGGAAAGAATCTTAAGGTGGTCTAGGAGAGAAAGCTTGATCACCTCGGGGGAATTATTTTAATTCCATTAGTCTTTAGTTTGATTGTTTTCAGTGGCATATGTAGTATGAAATTTTCTTTTTCTGTCAAAATTTTAGAGCGAAAAAACTGTATGACGTCGATCCAAAGAGTTGCTGTTTCATGTTAACATGTGAAAGTAGCACGCGAATTTATTTCGCTGTAAGCATCTCCATTTCCACACATGTGGCGGGCAAAGAAGCAACGAAGAGCATCTGAACGTAGGCGAGGGAGAGAGAGAGAGAGAGGAGAAGACAGGAGAGAAAGAAGAGACAGAACGAGAGAGAGAGACAGAGAGAGAGAAAGATGAAATACATAGATAAGAAGTAGAGGATAGACAGAGAAAAATATTGCCCAGCGATGAAATTGAGATGCATGACGCCTTGTGCACCGGCGAGCTTCCGACGAGGGACTGACGAGAGAAACAGAGTGTGCAAATAAAGGATGGCGAAAGATATGTCGATTCATTGGAGAGAATATTAGACGAAAGCATGGATAGAGATTGACAAGCACGAATATTGGAGGATATTTCTCTCTTCTTGCTCCCTAGCTATTCCTCTCCTTCTCTCTCTTACCTTCGCCATCTTACTCTCTCTCTCTCTCTCTCTCTCTTTCTCTCTCTCTCTGCAGGACATAGCTACATGTCCAAGTAGTACTTCGTCATCGTGTTCGGGGCGCGTGGATGTCTTCTCGTTGTGCCCGTCGCTGACTCCTCGCCACGGTTCCTCAGCCGCCTCTTCCGGCCACCACTCGGCCGTCGAGATTCTCCGTGGCAACAGGTGCTTGCTTATTCCACCCCCCCCCCCACTGATTCCTTTGATTCAACCACCCTCAATTTCACAACCAAAGCCCTGCTCTACTAAGGGACTCTAAACGAGAAGAAGAGAAAGGCAAGACCGTATTAATAATCTTCCTTCTCGCCAAATCATGGCCAATTTCCTTTCTTTGTGCCCATCTCAATTCTCCAGTGACAATGGCTCGGGCAGAATGCGCTGATTATCTTGAGAAATTTTTAGAGATAATTGGCATGGGAAGACAGCTTGAGAACTCATAGAGGAATAAACTTGAAGCGAAAATAGGGTTTGAGTTCATTTTATGATAAAACAATAAGTAATTTAGACTGTTTAATTTTTATTACCGAATTAAATTATTCTTTATCTATTCTTTATCTAAGCCTGAACCTCTGATTTCTCACTCGAACCTTTGAGTGGCGATGCGTCCTTCTCAAGAATGATCAACGCGACCACGGCATCGCCGTCCTCGCCACGCACTCGACACGACACCACGGGGTCCGCAGCCTCCAACTGGCAGGTTCACATTTTAACTTCACGCTAATTTACGAGCTATGCAAAAGAATTAATGGGAATTATCGTTATTTAGGTCCTCTGCCAGACCTATCTTTTTCATTTGCATTGAAATGTACAATTTCCAAACAATGCTATTGCCTTTGACGCGGCAGATGCTCCAAGAAAGTTCTTCAAAATAACTAAATGACTCACTCTTTCACTGAAGACATCACGAAGAAAAATATCTCTACTCACTTTTCTCATTGGTTGAATCTGTTGTTCCTCTATAAGCTGCATTCAGACACTTGCCTTTTATGTTTCCTACTATGACATGTAGAACTGTATATTATTACATGTCTTCTATTTGGGAAAGCAACATTTGCTTGTATTTGCTGCATGGCCATTCTGCCTATTTATTCTATTGACGGAATATTTGCCGATGTGAGCGCGGGACAATTTTGGCATTCTCACACGTGGCCTTGGCGCGTGGTTCTGAAGAGAGCACCTGGTGTTGGTTGTTCTGCTTGTCCTGGGCCACAAGGGTTAGAGGGAAGGGAGTAGACACACAGGGGAGGGCTACTGGATGCATGGGGAACCGAAGATTCATTGTGGGAACACTGCGTGCGACAACGCGAAGGCAGGCATGTTCGGGTGGCTTGTTGGCAATGCGGATTGGACTAGAGTGAATGCTAACAGAGTGAGAGATAATTAGGTAGAGTGCGAGCGAGAGTGAGAGAGAATGAACAAAGAGAAGGAGTTAGAATGACTAAGAGGGAAAAGGAGAACAGTAAGGAGTGAAGGTAAAATACGAAGAGAATAGCAAGAGAGAGACTGCGTACTCTCAAGGGCGGGCGCCTTCAATGAAAAGCAGCCGATCGAGTAGGCGTGTATGATTGGCGCGATCTAATACTTTCTACTGCGCTTATGTTAGATGATGCTCTTTCCATGCTGCAACATCGTAAGTATACATATTTCGTGTTCATAATTTGTTTTTCCTAGAATATTCTAACCTGGCGTCTTTTAAAGAATGTTCTAATGTAAGAATTTTATGTATATTTTTATTAACTTACTGGTAAAATGCAATTTGTTCTATTTTTTTGGTAAATAAAAATTATCTCCTATAACATGGCCAAATTGAACTTTTGCTCTAGCAAATGATTCCTGGATGTTCGTCTCAATAATGGCCTTGAGAATTCGTCGTGTGAGCCGAGGGGGGATATCTGCAAGGAAAGAAGAATTCTGTTATCCATTTAATCGACTCGCGGAAGAACCGGAGCAGCGAATTGTTTAGATTTTTCGATGCAGCCCACGCCCTCTTGCTCTCCGCTTCTCTCATCTACCTTTTGCATGTGTCCCACCCTACTCATTTTTGCTATTCCTCCTTGCTCTCTCTCTCTCCTTCCCGCTCTCTCTCTCTCCATCTTTCCTCTCCCCTCTCTATCTCGTTCTCTTCCTTTGTTCTCTTCATCGTTCCCATCCACATCCCTTCTGCCAGCCCTCCCTCCAGCTCAGTCTCAGCCTCGAACCTCAAAACTTCCGAACCGGTCAGCCGATAAGTGAGTCTGTGTATACTTTCTACAGTGGTCTGGGTTGGCCTGTACAACCTTTAGCCTCTACTTCACATGTCCTAAATCCTAAGCAAATCCCTTGTCAATCCTTGTCTTCTAGACGATGATCATAGGACGAAGTTCCTCTTTTAGTTTTGCAATACTTAACACGTCTTACGTGGCCTGTTTCCTTCTCCCCGATATTACGCTATGATGGCGACCGTAAATTAGATCGTAAAAGCAGAGCAATCGAAGTTTTCCTTTCGCCTTGGCAGTGTTGCTTCAAGCATCTCTCATGCCAATCATGCCACTTTCCACACTTTATTCTCTCTCTCTCTCTCTCTCTCTCATTCTGCCTTTCCTTTTCTCTGAAATAAAGCCAGAAACAAAGAGAGAGGATGTGCGACGTGTTTTTTTTAAATAAATCTATCATGTAAATCCGAGCGCGCCGGAAGAATGACGCGTCTGCAATGGAATTCCCACGTCCATTCCCTTCGTCCTCTCCCTGTTCCACTCGAGCTCTCGCTTGTTTTTACGCTGTTTTCGCATGCCGAGTAACGACGATGTTTGTTTTCAGTGAGCCAATTGTTGGGCGTAAGATTGCAGGCCGCAACACTTTGTGTCCTATAGTCGGTGGGCAGATTCGTGAAGGAGGAAGATGAAGTGTGATGGCGGGAGACAGAGAACGATAAAGGGAGAGAGAGACTGTCAGATAAAGTATAATGACAAAAGAATAAAAATTTTCAGGTATACATTTACTAAGATCAGCTTTGTGGCAACGATAGAAAGGGAGGATTGTGGGGAAAAAATGAAAGACGATCAGCGAATACAGTTTGGCAAGTAGGCGATTAGAAGACTCAAAGTTCAGAAACTATCGAGCTTGCCTGTTGTGTAGATAACAGTCATGAGTAGAAGGGGAAAAAGTAGAAGAGAAAGTGGTTGAGGAAGAAGGAAAGAAGTACAGAATAAGAGTTGGAATGCGAAGAAAATCGAGGGTATGAGAGGTGTTCCAAATGGTGAGCGTTGCTTGGAATGAGAGAGAGAGAGACAGAAAGGAAAAGAAGGTTCCAGGCAAAGGAAAGTGACGGGATTTCTAGTGAGATAAGAAAGAGTATGGGCCTGACGCGCAGACGCAGCACCCGTTCCCCTATAAGGCAATCCAATTAGGGGCTGCCTTTATCATTTCCTATATCGTGTTAAATATATTTTTTGCTGGTTATTCCGTGCTAACAGAAGTTGTATGCATATGTACTTGAGATATCACAATGCTACGTTTAATCAAAACTTCCATTTAGTGCCTCATTCTATGTTATCTCTCCTCGGTTCACCATGATTTTCTGTAAAAAAAAAATTCGTATTTTGATTTAGTTAACTATTTGAACAATTAAAAATTCGATACATGTTCAGAGTCCAAATCATCATGGAAAGGGGTTGCGATAGACTATAGAAGATAGAGTTTTGTGGGATTAGTACACGCGAACAATTCTGGCAAGGCCGAACTACCTTTTCGAAATAAAGAACGCTACCGCTCATGCACACACGGGCTGTTGTATAGATTCAGAGTATGCAAACACGCTTTCCGCAACCAGTAACAAGTGCATCAGTTTTCAATCCATCTCTCTGTTGCCCTGCGTTTTCTTCCTCTGTCCCTCTCCCTCTCCCTCTCTATCTTCCCCTATCCCAATCTCTACTTGGTATTTACTCCTTCCGATGAATCCGGTGCACTTTCTCTCTCTCTCTCTAGCTCGTTAAATCTTAACAACAGACCAAAAATTCGGTCATACTATTCATTCAGGTCGGAGTGGTAGGTTGGCAATCAAATAAAACGCCCGCCTCCTGTACGCCTTCCAGTGGCTTCCGTCCTTCGCGCATTCGTCTCCCCAATTGGGGCCTTTTTTATGTGCATTTGCCACCGTCTTTCCCTACTCTCATCTGAATCTCTCTCTCTCTCGCTCTCTCGCTCTCTATCTTTCTCTACTTCAGACCTAGGCATGCAATAGTTTCTTGTCACTCTACTCAGTCTCGTCCGCTCTCACCTCTCAATCTATCGATCTCTCTCTTTCCTCTCTCTCTCCCTCTCTCTCTCCCTCTGCAATTGAGACGAGTGCTTTTATAGCGTAAGGCAACAAAGTCCACTCTCTCGATTAGCGCGAGTCTGTCATGGCCCATCGCGTTCTTTCTTCTTCTCCTTCACGCCCCAGGGCCTCTCGTGATCGCCATTTCTTGCATAATCAGGGTTTTGTCATCATACTACCTGACATTGTCATCTTTTGCAGAGCACTCCCATGACTCGCGCTCGCTCTCTCTCTCTCTCTCTCTCTCTCTCTCTCTCTTTCTCCTTTTCTCTCTCGTATTCTCTCCCTTCCTTGAACTCTCTCATTTCGTACTATTGAAGAAGCCAAAAAGGCCTACCTCTTCCTTCCGCCCTGCTATCAGTGCAGACAATCTTTTATCAGTGGTATGGTCAGCCACTTACTCTGCCTGCTGATGTCTCATTGTCGGTTGCCTTCCTCCCCTTCCCTCCTCCTTCTCTTTCTGGCCTAGAAGGAGACCTCCTCTGTGATCGTTCTCGGTCGGCTGTTTAGTCATCAGCCATAATCAATGGTGAATTCGTGAGACATTCGACTGGACGGAGAGATTGATGGATTTATGCAAGTGGATAGTGGGAGATTGAGAATTTGAAGAGAATGGAATAGAGAGAGGGAGAGTAAGGGAGAAATAGAGAAAGGGAGAAAGAGAGCAAGAAAGAGAGAAGAGAGAAAGTTGAAAGTAAGAGAACTTGGATGATCATGCAGTCTCGTCGGCATGTGCGTTTCATAGATAAACACTCGAGGGGATGGGTCGGGTGAGTGGCGAGAGAAAAGAGAAAGTGAGAGATGAGGATTAAGTTGAGGAGAGAGGGGAAAGAGGGGAAGAAATAAAGAATAAGTGTTTGAGCAAGAGGGAGAGAAAGTAAGAGAGGCCTAACGAGCGTATACGCAAGTATGGAATAGAATTGTTTCATCTGCCCTATGTGTTGTGCTCTTCATACCAAATGTCTGCATTGTCCTCTCTGGATATGGTCATCCCGCAAGCACACGACCTGTTCATTACATACATACATATGTACATATGTATGTACATCTGCTCTCATTCCTCTAAAGCTATTCAATCTCTCAACTTCTCCCCACCTTCTCTGTCTCTCTCTATCCATATTTCCCACCCTTCTTCAATTTGTCCATGTCTTACCTCTCCTCTGATGTCCACATTTTCATCCGTTCCGTCATTTCTCACCTTGATCCCTTCTCTTGCACGCCTCCATTGTTTTCTCCCCGGATGGTCGCAATCTTTTTCATCCGGTGCTCGCTCACGCCTTTCCTTTCTTTCTCACCCACGCTTTCTCCCTCCATTTCTCAATCGCTCCTTTCACGGGTTTCCTAATGTCTCTCTCTCTCTCTCTCTCTCTCTCTCTCTCTCTTTGTCTCTCTTTCTCTCGGTTCATCTCTCTGAATGTCTCGTCTCCTTCCCTTCCAAATCTCCCTTTTTCTTCCACCCGCGAAGCTTCCATCTGTATCGCGCAGATAGCAGGCAATTAAGATTGTGCGATGCGCGCGACCAATTCGCTTGAGCACGCATTTGAATTGTTCGCTTCCTTCCTCACTCCACCTCCCTCTTACTCTCGAACTAATTTGCATTATCTAGTTCCTTTGATACTGTCAACAGATGTTGGCATTTCTTTGGCAGACTAAGTTGATTATGCCACTACATTCCGCTTCCCTTGGTTCTCGCTGGAACTCTTATTCATCCTCCTTAGCGTTAAGAGAAAAAAGTATTAGAACCTGGTAATCTTGGCCGTTTATCCTCCAGTGTTCGTTCTGTTTCTTTTCCGGCGATTTTGAGCGGTTATGTCCTCCTAAACTTGTTTAGAGCATTGACTCTTGACTCATTTTGAGGCGAGCAGTCGAGTGAGCAGTGGACGAGCAAGCGAAGACGGAAGCACCAAGACGCAGTCCATGCGAGCACAGGTATTATAGAAATCTCATCCGTTTTCATTCATGTCAATATATTTCAGTACTCCTTTGAATATTCTAAAGAATACCACAATAGATTATTCCCAGTTACGAGTATTTTAAAAGCTGAAACATTTCAAAATTTATTTACAGAAGAGTAGAGTGTTCAAAGCAGTTCAATTATTGTTTTGAATACTCGACAGGCCTTTAGCACACTCGGCATGATCCCTTTTCAGGTGGCGGCGTTGCCGGCGACGGCAACTCGCCGCTTTCCGCCTCACCCGCTGACGCCTGATGAGGAGATTGAGCAGCTCGTGGAGATCAACGATGATCTGCAGCAGCAGCTTCGGAAAGCTCTCGCTGGCAAGCTAGATGTCCTTGTCAGTTCCATCCCTCCGGAGAATATCGACACTCGCTGTCTTTCCCTCAAGTATGTTTTGAAAAGATACAGTTATTTATTGATACCAAGCGAGGGAGAATACCATCCACCAGTTCGTGTCTGTTCTGAAACGGCGCCTACGCTTTAGAAAATAGTGTAAGCTGTAAGCCAGAGATTAGTTGAACATGCAGTTGAACCATTTGCTTGTTGGCCGTTCTGTTTGGCCGCAGTCACACGAAAGTAATTGTGTTACTTCTCCAGTGGCTAAGTATACTAAATTGATGAGCGATGTTTGGCCGCCGCAGCTGATGGAAGATTACTCAGCCCGGCCGAGAATAGAGTAATCACCGCAGCCACGCCCTACTTGTACTCATTATTTCACTCCACAGCAAGTTGCGCTACGACTGAGAGAGCAAGCGCAAACATCGAACAAATACATCATCCTCACTCTCTCTTTCTCTCATCCCTCTCTATATATATATTTTCTCTCTTCCCACGCTCACCCTTCATGCCACCCTGGACAAAGTCACTCTTCCTCCTCCAGAGGAATGCAGCTGTCTGATTGTTTGTCCGTGTAGGAGAAACAACAGCATTCACAAACAACTGAATAATCACTCAATCAATCTCTCTGTTGCGCACCTGCAAAATATGTTGTAGGTTTACGGCTACGCACCAGCAAAATATGTTGTAGGCTTTTTACCCAACATCACTATGTTCTTCCAGGAACTCATCAAGGAGAATGCTGCGTACAAGCGGAAGCTCGATGAAGTCAACGCGTACATCGACCAGATCGACATTGAAGCGGAACAGGTGATTGAAAGATCTTCTTATGCATCGGCCACACACTTCAGATTCACTCACAATGCATTGACTTGAGGAGCGGCTACATTATTATGACCAGAGTGTTCACTGTTCGGTTCGAGTCAAGAGCAGCCAAACCTGGGTAGAATTGAAAAGCGAGAAGAGCAAACTGGCCACTTGACATGGCTATCTTGTGCAACGCGTGCGTTCCACTTTCCCATAATACTCGGGCTGCTGCATTCACGAGACAGGGAGAAACTTAGTCGAGCGAAGGAATTTTTAAGATGATGTCACACAACCAAAGGGCTTAATACACGGGAAACAAGTGCACTTTGCGAAAGCATTGGAAAGTCGTTCGAAAGATATAAGCAAAATATCTTTTATGTAAAAATTTAAAGATATTCAATAAGTATATTTAAAAATATTTAGGAGTTCGGTAACCTCTCCGAAGAAATTGACCAGCTCTCAAATCTGGTAGAGGAGAAGTCCAATCTGATCTCTTACCTCGAGCAACGGCAACGTGAAAAAGATCGCGAAATCGCATCGCTTAAGGTTCGCATTGATTTAAGATTTTGGAGCATTGAAAATTTACCTTATCGTTAGAATATAAACATTCCAAATTGACGGAGTTCAGGAGTCGCTGGAGGGCTCGAAGGCGGCGACCTCCCGACATATCGAAGTCATCGAGACTCTCAGGTGTGTCTCGTATTGACCATTAAGCTATGCTGACCGAACTTCCTATTCGCATACAGGATTATTCTGTCTAAAGGCTGGCATCCATTTAGCAGGGGTGCTCCACGGGTCACCGAATTTTTCTCATTGTAATTGTGGAAGAGAGCGTCCTTATGCCATTTCGATTAATTATTAGGATTGATATATATTAGCTATTCAGGGACGAGCTGGATATGGCGCGCGAGCATAACAACGACCGCGCGCTTGGCTCCGACCGCCTGGCCGCGGAGCTGGCCGCAGCGAAGGAATCCGCGGCCGCCGAGCGCGAGACCTTCAGGCAGAAGGTGCCGCTTACCTCTTCCTCTGTTTATATAAACCAAAGATTGTTTTGATTTGAACATCATATCGTGCATGTGACGGTAACCGTCCACTGCAGGAGTTGCTGCTGATATGCGACCTCGACGACATCCAGCGCCAGCTTAACGTGCAGAAGGACATCATTCAATCGAATGGAGTTCGCGATATTATAGAACGGGTTGGCTAAACTTTTTTTTAAAGAAAGTTATTCAATCGTAGATAATTTTTCTTCTTATGCGAAACTGCTAGGTAAACCATTCGTTACAGCGTGAATTATTTGTACAGTAGACCAAAGATGAAGCTTTCTATCTCCTTTTCTCAGTGGGACGCGCGAATCCAGGCACTGGAGAATGAGCTTCGCGAGCGTGACTCGATCATCTACACGCAGCAACACCTCCTCAACGAGTTACGGAGAACAAGTCCGCCAGCGGCCACAGGCGGAAAGTACGGCGACGTTGGCGGCGGCTCTGCGTCCGACCGAAACAACGCCGTCTCTCCACACGCACACAACTCGCTTTCCTCCGTCAATTCGCGCTCGCACTGACGAAGGGTTTTCAGAAGTCAGGAGAACATTGCCAAATTGATTGAAAACCTAATACATCAGAGTAAGGACCAACTTGAGCAGAGTGCCATGGGTACTGTATGTTTCTGAATCCCTTCCGCTGTGAATTACATACTACAACTTCTCCTTCGAGAAGACGCATATGATCTTGAATATATTCCATTACAGTTGCGAATGTCATGGTGATACAAGCCCGCAAAATAACGCGTGGTCAAAATTTTGTACTGTAGGTGTTACCCACGCTCCCTACTCATGGTCAGAAAAGAGGCCAAATATTTGACCTCTTTTCTGACCATGAGTTCAAAATGGCCTTGATGTAATATGTAGAATCTTTCGGTACTTATTTCCTTTAATGCATTCTTTAACCTCATGTCAACATATTATATTAAATGAACAGTCTAAGAGATTGTAACTCAAAAAGTCATGAGTTTAGCTAAATTATATTTCGCAGTGTATATGTTGCTTCCGTATTACTTTTCTTTATATATCGCTTACATCATGCCCATTTTTTCTTATGCGTGTTAGATCAGCGTTTCAAATGCCTGACTCACAATCTTTTGCCAACATTTTTTATATTCCGCATTTATTTCCAACGTGATTTGAATAGCTAATCCAATTTTTTGCTTTTCAGCTCATTCACATTTCTATTTTCCTGTTATATTGAAAATTCGAAATGCGATTGCGCGACATTGGTCTAGTCAATCTTAGCCTTAATATTGTTGGAGTAAACTACTAAATAGAGTACGGAACCAAATTGTGTGTTTATGTGATGTTCAATACAATAAAGTAAGAAGGTGACCATTTGATTTCTCTCATTGTCAGAAGTACAATTTTACAGATATGCTTCGAACTCACAAAGAAAATGTACGTGAACTTACAGTTTAGAGGATTATTAATTTTTTTGAAACGCTAATAAAATATCAACATAATTAAAAGCAAATGAATCATATTATCAATGAATAAAAGACCTTTACAAAGGCTAGCCTGGTCCAAAACACATAAGGGCAAAATCTGTACAAAAATCATTGCATTGTACATACATATATGCATACATAGATACATATGTACATAAATACAAATATAGATACATATTCATTTACGATTCCACAAACTTAAGAAGTGTATTTTACATTAAATTTACATTAAATGTTTGTATGGAAAAATAAAGAATGAAGCGTCACACCCGCTGCCCTCTCTCACACCCGCTGCCCTCTCTCACACCCGCTGCCCTCTCTCACACCCGCTGCCCTCTCTCACACCCGCTGCCCTCTCTCACACCCGCTGCCCTCTCACACCCGCTGCCCTCTCACACCCGCTGCCCTCTCTTGCTGTGCGGCCGCTCAACTCCTGGCTCCTTAACGGTCCGCTCAGCTGCAGCTAATGCTTCCGCCTGTGTGCCTCAGGCCTTCCCAAGTCTCCAAAGGCACTTTCTAAGGTTACCTCTTGCCGTATACGAGCTTCCTCTCTCTCTCCTTTCGTCATCCAACTCAACTAGTACCCTTGGGCCAGGGGAATACGTGATCTACTTAGGCCCTTTATGAGTTATGTCTGGTCTGGACTCTTCTTCTTCTGACCCTCCCAAGACTGTCTCTCCTCTGGTCTCGTTTGCCGATCGATTCCAGAACCGCCGCAAGCGGATTCGAGCTGATGGCGGCTCCGTTGGCGACGAGGCAAGCGAAGACGAACTCATCCACCTCATGGCCCAGAAAGTCGACGCCCTGGTCGTCGCCCTCTCTGCCAAGGACGACGACATCCATTCCCTTTCCACTCTCCTGGCCGAGAAGGAGAAACGAATCTCCACTCTGGAGGCAGCCCATTTTGATCTTCTTTCGCGTTTTGATGCTTTCCTCTCTGCTCCCGTTCCCGCTAGCACCGAGTTAGACGTTGAAATGACTGCTCCCACCCTTTCTCCTTCTCGCGGGGCTGCCTCCGTTCCCCCTCCTTCCAACCCACCGCTTCCTCCCCCTTCCACCTCTCTCGTATCTGAGGCCGCCTGGAACCCCTCCTTCGAGACGGAGGAGGGGAAGGCCGATAGAACGGAACGCCGTCGTTCCGTTGTTGTTGCCGGTGTGGACTATGCATACGGCACTTCCACTCAGCGAGTTCTCTGTTACTATGATGTTATCACATGTATGCTTGATTTCCTGGATGTCTCTGTTGTCCCCGTAGCAGTGTACCCTCTCCCCTCTCGCGGCTCCCGCACCGCTCTATTGAAAGTTGTCCTACCCAATTCCGCTGCCCAGGAGGAGATGATCAGGAAGGCCCCTCGTCTCTCTCAGTCGGACGACTTCTTCCGCATCTCCGTCCGCCCTTCCCTCACCCTGGCTCAAAGGGGCATCAAGCCCTCCGCTCCCCGTCCCCGCTTGGATTATTCCAAGTTCTTCCGCCACCCTCGCCCACTCTCTCAGGCCAATCTCGGCCGCCCCACAAACACCGTCCCCATCCAGCCTCCCCCACAATACAAGCGTCCTGCCTTCCCTCGCAATCGTAACCCGTCCTTTACTATCCCCTCTCTCCTTTTATCAACAGCATCGCAGTGCTGCTCCCGCTTCCCCCTCTCCCTATAACCTGTGGCATCGCAACGCCGGTCCCCCTCCTTCTTCTTTCTACCATTGGCCTCCTCTCCATTACAATTAAGCAGTGCCATTCGCAGGTCTAATCTCTTATCCCATTGTAAAGTTCCCGTCGATGTCTGCAAGATCTCATTATTTAACGCCAGATCTATTGTAAATAAGACCGCGGAATTAGCTAATGTTTTAAATCAGTCTTTCGGAATTATTGCAATTGTAGAGTCTTGGCTCTCTTCTAAGTACCCAGATTCATTCATCTTAGCTGGCAATTCCAATTATAATGTTTATCGCACCGATCGCCCCCGTCGCAAAGGGGGTGGAGTTTGTCTCTTAGTCCACTCCGCCATTTCTTGCAAGATTATCTTATCCAGCTCTACTGCAGGCTCTTTTGATCTTCTTGCCGTAGACAGTAGCTTTAACGGCGGCCTTGTTCGTATTATTACTGTATATCGTGCTCCATCTTCTTCCGCTGAAGGCAACTCTAGTCTGATCAATTCTCTCCGCGATCTCTCTTCATGCGCACATCCTACTATCATTCTGGGGGATCTGAACTTCCCCGAACTCTCCTGGTCTGTCCCTTCTTCCCCTCCAGTCGGCAGTGTCCCAGCCCAGGCAAAGCTCTTCCTCGACTTCACCTCCACCGCATTCTTCGCCCAACTCACTCCTTCCTTTACATGTAACTCCCACGTTCTTGATCTCATCCTTTGCAACACTCCCTATCTTCTTTCCAACGTATCTGTATGCCCACCTTTCGCCTCGTCTGATCATAACAGCGTAACAGCTGATCTTTCTCTCTTATTCCCTTTCCCCACTTTCACTTATATCAAGGATTTTTCCAGATGTGATTATGCTGCAGCCAACAATTTTTTACTATCATTCAATTTTCCTACCGCACACTCTACGATCACCTCTATAGATACGATGTACTCGCAACTTATCTCTGCTCTTCAGGCAACAGAGTCCCTCTTTGTCCCTTATAAGAAAGTTAGCATTAACGGTGATAGACTTCCGGATCATATCCAACGGTTACAACGCACCCGGTACCGTCTCTGGCTTCAGTCTCTTGCTATTAAGTCCCCTGCCTCCGTTCTCAATTTCAAAATAGCAAATGATCGTTATAATAAGTCTGTCGACAAGTACTCTCGTAACGTTGAGAAACATATTGTTGCATCTAAGAATACTTCCACCTTCTTTCGTTATATACGCAACAAGACCTCCTCTAAGCCGAGAGGCGTAGACACTCTCACTGACCATCTTGGTAAAGACTGCTTCTCTGACTTAGACAAGGCCGAACTTCTCTCGCTCACCTTTTCTTGCGCATTCACATTAGATAATGGAATTCTCCCTCCCTTCTCAACCCCTACTTCTCGCTCTACTTTTAATTTTGTCTTTGCTAGACATGAAATATGCCGAGCTATAGAGACCTGGTCCAATAGTTCTTGCATTACTCCTGATCATTTAATATTAGATTTATTAAAAACCTTGCTATACCGATCAGCGAGTCTCTGGAATTTATTTTTAATTTCTCACTCGTTTCATCGACTGTACCTAGCATTTGGAAACACTCTATTGTAGTCCCCATTAAGAAAAAGCCTCCTTTCTCTGATTCCACTAACTATCGGCCCGTTTCTATCACGTGTATGTTTTCTAGACTATTTGAGAAGCTTATTTGCCGTAGACTGTCTTCGTGGTGTGATCTTAATAATATTTTACCAGACGAACAATTCGGTTTTCGTCGTAAACGTTCTATAGAGTTCCAATTATTAGATTGCTTAGAACGCTGGACCCATTCTTTGCACCAAGGACATGCCACAGACGTTGTATACTTCGACTATGCTAAAGCTTTCGATAGGGTCAGTCATCCAAAGCTTATTTATAAACTCAAATGTCTCTCTTTGACACCCGTTATAGTTAATTGGATAGCGAATTTTCTTGATAACCGATCTTTTGCTGTTCGTGTAGGTAGAACTCTTTCAAGCCCCCGTCCTGTCATAAGTGGTATCCCTCAAGGCACCGTTATTGGCCCCCTCCTCTTCATCATTTACACTGCCGACCTCCCTCCTCTAGTCTCTGCTCAGGGTGCAACTTCTCGCTGCTTTGCGGATGATCTTAAAATATTTCGGTCTTTTCCTCCGTCTCACAACAATCCCGATCTCCAGTCCGCCATTGACGTGGTCTCTCTTTGGGCTGACACATGGCAGCTTCCCCTTGCTCCTGATAAGTGCTTTGTCTTGCATATCGGTAGAACTAATCCGCGAATTGCTTATACGCTTAGTGGCACTCCTCTCTCTTCCATCGTTTCCATTCGCGATCTTGGCATTATTATCGATGACCGCTTATCGTTTTCTCTTCATTGTAATAAAATAGCCAATTCTGCCCTCGCAAAGGCACATCTTATTCTTCGGGCTCTCCGCACTTGTAACAAGAGTGTACTCTTATCTGCCTACACTATCTACGTACGCTCCATACTAGAAAACTGTACTACTGTCTATTCTCCCCATTTATTAAAAGATATCCGCGTTTTAGAAAAAGTCCAGAATTACTTTACCCGCGTTATTTTCCGTCGATGTTATGGCTATTCAGCATTATCCGTCCCTCCTAGTGAGGAAAGGAACCGCATCCTCTCCCTCCCTTCTCTTAAAGCGCGTCGGGAAGATTTTGATTTCACATTGGCTCGTCGCCTCATATTTGGTCATAGAAAACTGTCCCTTAGTCACCCCCATCACTTTTATTTCCGTAATTCCCGAACTCGTGGCCTCTCGTTTAAATTAGCTTACCCAACAAGTCGATTGAAAGCTCGGTCTCATTCCTTCTTTATCCGTGCCGCGAAGCTATTCAATTCTATTGCCAGCTATAAGCCTTCGGTTGTTTTATGATCTGTACAATTTATATTCATTTTCATTCATTTTATTTATTTTTACTCGCTAAATTTTACCTCCACGTATCACTAAGGTGTGCGTAAATAAAGTAAGTAAGTAAGAATAAAGAAATCCGTGTGTTTCTTTGCTCTGGCCCTTTGACCAATACAATTCAATCAACGACTACCATGTTTTTCGCTTCAAATAAAGTTTTAAATAGGACAGTAATAATAGTCAGTGGTTGCTCTGCTTTTCAGAATAATATTACAGAATTCATAAATAGTTCGAAAACGTTCATTATGAGAACTGTAAAAGTTAACGCAACAATTCTCACTGGATAAAAATCATATTTGAAACGTTATTCACCTCGCGAGGAAGTTCATTAATTTTCAAGATTGTACTCTTTAGCAGTGAACTGGTTTCAAACGGGTATAATCATGCCTTTCTTTCAGTTGCTGTGCTTTGCTTCTATGATATGTGAACAATATAAAAATATTCTTCCAAGCTGCACATTCACCATGAGAAATTGATGAATGGATTAATCGCGTATATTCATGCATATAAGACTCCGTAAACTAAATTTATATAATTTTGCTGGAATAAGTTTCAGTCACAAAATTCATAATCTTCCGCTTGTTGCACCATCTGTAGACACAAATGTTTTCTTTTCTAAATTTCATGTAAAAGGTTGTCAAAAAAATATACCAGCATGCATAAAAGTTGAACAAATATGCTAAGTGTGCAAATAATATAAGAATAATGTAGTTATTTTATACGCTAACCTGTGAATTCATGCTGCTCCTCATATGAAAGAGATGTAGGCGTTTTCACCAAAAGCTATGGTTCATAATTTGTATCAAATGGACTAAAATCTCAACTACGCGAGTCTTAAAATATCATAAAAATAATTGACTGGCACCTACACAAAAAAATAGGCATTAGCTATTTCTGTACATAAATTAAACGCTAAATGCTGCAATTGAAACTTCATATATTTTAGACCTCGTGACCTCGTCAAAATCATTGTGTCGCATTGCAGGTTTTCCCGTGCGGAAGATCGTTAGGGACGTCGCAAGCATACGATAATAACAGCTGTATCTGCTTTACATGCTTCTGTAAGGGCTGAACAGCTTATTCGCTTATCCGGGCAATGTGCTGCTGGAATTTGTACTTATGACTTTTTTTAAAGGAATGTGCATTCTAACAAACTTAAGGTCCTCAAAGAAACGGTAGTTCAAGAAGAAATGTGCAAATCGACGGAGTCGTTTGCAGAAGAAGTTCAGGCCGTTTTTATTGCCCTTCCTATCGAAATCGCCGTTTCGCGGAAGAAGGCTAAGGAGAACTGTCTGGTGAGTTGCTTCGTGTTGGTTTAAGTAGCAAAAACAATGAATGATTATCTTGAATAACATTCACAGATTCCTAATGAAATCCGGGAGCCTCGAATTGGCCCACGCCTAACAGCAAGGAAGGTCTTCGTTAAGTTGGAAGATGACATTTCGGTTGAGCTTCTTCGCTTATTTTTTCAAACGATTTAACATTCAATGCTTATGAAGAATTCTGCAACGGTCTTCATGAAAAACCAATCGCAGGTCGGTGACTTGCCGCCGTCAGTTCTTCGCATAATGGAGGAACAACTAAACTTGCAACGATTTCCATCAATGCTGAATTGGGAAAGTATCGCATCCTACATGCGATTTAGCAACGATGCCATCATGGTCGGGAGGACATTTGAGAACATTTTGAACCATCTTTTATAACTTTATTGTTTTTTTTTGTAAACTTTGAAAGGAATATAACAATAAATGTAATTTTATTGATATTCCTGCAGAAGCTCTGCCGAACGGCCGACCCGTGCTCCGAGCTGATCCACCTCATAGAGAAGCGGCCGGCCTCCGAGCTTTTCGCCGCTATCTATCGCGCCGATCGGGTTCGAGCACTCAACTGGCAAGGCTTACACATTTCAACTCAAGACAACAACGAATTCAAAATGAAAGATATCACGCATACAATACACACATGTATATGTGTTTTTCTGTCAAAAGTATGTACAAAATATTTACTTATTTCCATAGATGTGCGTATACAACGAAATGTATCTAACACAATTTTTTATTTGCGGTTGTTTGTCATTCGTGATGTGAGTGCTAAATTTTCGATCTGACTGTAGCTTGGTCTTTGTAAATCGTTAGCATTTGTGTATTCTAAATTTCGTCATAAACTTCGGTGACCCGATTATTTGCATTTCTTAATTTTATCTTTTATTTATGTTTTACTAAGGAGCACAAAACTTGGGTGCGAAGCAAAACTTTTCTTTATGTTGTAACAAAAAATAATGTTTTGAGGTGGACACTCTCTACTCGATCCATCCGGCGCTCGTTAAGTTCAACACGACGTGGCGATGGAGTCGACTCCAGCAGGAAGAGCAAGCCACTCAGCGACAAGCTTCGGGTTCGGCTTTCTTTGTCTAGATTTCTGTTACCTCATAAAGGATTACGGTATGGTGAAGTGGATGACTACGGTATCTCTTAAGCTAAGACGACATCGGTAATTGAGAGCACGCCAGCTCCCACAAGGACTCCCACTGCGGCCACCGCTGAGCCATGGATGCCAGAAGCGGGCAAGCCATGTATGAATTCAGTCGTTCTTTTCCTACGAGCTATAATATAATTGATTTCTTCACCTTCACATTGGTTTGTAAAATTAGAAAGATTAATTGGACAACTTAATGTTTTCCAGTTTTCCTGGTGACGCACTACGAGACATCCAAGGAGGAGAGGAGGATGTTCAAGTGGCTACTAAAGAACTTAAACGAAACAATTACGAAGAACGACCGAGCAGTCGTGGACATCACCCAAGTGATCAAGGGGAGTGGCAACCTCGACAGTGGCATCAAGAACAGTTTTCAAAGAGTACGTCTTTGACTACAATATCCTTCCAAACATATTAAAATTATTCTAAAATTGTAGCTCTTTTCAAAACGGAACCGTCAATTGCACCCTAATTGTTTATTCCTTCAAGTCTTAAGCAATTTTGTATGCAAATGAAGTATTGATGGACGAAATATTAATTCAACATTAGTTTAAACGAATTGTACAAAAGTAGTGTGAATATGAACTAAGGCGGAGATGATAGTTGTGTGCGTGACGCCGTCCTTCTCTTCGCTGGTGGAGGACCCCTCCGCCGCTTCCTGCTCCTCTGACCCGGCACGCGCCTCCGTCGCCCTTCTGCACTCGCTCACCAATGCCGAGTACAACGAACGCGGCCAGCAGAACGCCCGCTTCGTGCCTGTCATCATGGGGGTCGCATATCAATACATTCCTTTTCTATACTTCATTTTTTCGATCAGCGTTGGCGTTATATACTGGTCCTTATTACTTCGCTATCGCTACGGCTTTTCCAGTTCAAAGTTGATCCAACCTCCGTCCAATTTGGCGAAACTCTACCGTACTTGCAGAACCATATTCCAAAGGAGACACTGCCGCTCGGCTGGGCCAAGTCTACCATGTGGTTCTACTTTCCCGAGCAATACAATGCTTTGATGAATCGCCTTCTTCCAGAATTGAGCACTGAGCTGCAATAGCAGTGCTACATATTTTTTTAATACTTATAATTTAGATTTCATAATTCGTTAGGTGTTTAAACATTTATTTTTTTCTGAACTAATATCATACATTCTCTACAGTTGCTATTGCTTTAGCTTTCTAATTATTTGTATGTCTACTCCCTTGGCATTTGCTGCCTCTGCTGTCAGAGCTTATCTGCTTGACGTGTGGCAAATGCGTCTACAGGACTACTTTCTTTCGAAATGACGGTTGTGATTGACGGGTGTAGAATGTTCTAATTGGAAAAGCCGGTCTCGTCAGCCAATGTGCACTCTTAGGCTCTTATCATTTCAGTGCTCCATCACTTCTTCTTTTTTCATCGATTCATCTTTCCATTGATTGTGTTGGCTGAATACTGCGAATACGATCAGTGCTTGTCCGGCTAATAGTATTGATTGCTTTTTGCAATGGTAAAAGTGGTCATGCACACTGGCAGGTTTCTTCTCCTCTACTTATCTTGTAGGTGAATTCGCACGATGGGATTGGCTGAATTGGATCCGGAAAGGGGAATGACTCAAGGTGGTGAAGTGCGTGACTTCCCTTCCGCCTGGCCCTTCTTATCATTCCCCTCTGGCACCCTCGTCTTCCTTCCACCCGTTCGCTGCACCCTTGCGAGTCCATTCAGGTCTCCCTCTCGCCTATCCAAGCGTTTGTAATACACAAATGGACACCTTGTCTCCTACGAGGTTCCTTCTCCTGACGTTCATTCCAACATCTACTTGCGACTTTTCCGATTTGTCATGATGACATCGACTGCGATGTAAAACAACAAAGAAAGACATCCTCGAACCTTGACACTTCACTGCATGCACCGAAATGTGCAGAGGAGTGTGCACAGATGGGAGGACAAGCTAAAACGGAAACATCTTCGAGGGACGATGTGCAGTCAGATGTTTCTATCGTATAGACTTTTGTTTCTCAATGCCGAAGACTGTAAAAACAGAGCAAACTCTGCGCTATCATTCCCGCTCTTCCCTCAATGTGTCCTCGAGACAGTTTTACTTCTATCTGTCCCTCTGTGACCCGCTCTCCCTTTTCTCTCTCTTTCTCTCTCTATTGTTGCCTGGCAGGATGCTCCGTCCGCCTCTTCCACCCACTCAGAGTGGCCTTATCACTTGTATTGAAGAGAGAGGCTAGAGGGGAGAGGATGCCGGACGCTGGCCATCTGGGCTCTCTTCGTGTTCTTGTTACACGAACGTCACAATGTACCCTATAAGGCAGTAGTTGGCACTCCTCTTGTTTGTCCAGAACCTCACGAGAACAGGGCCTTTTAAATAGTCCCAACGACCTCATCTCTTGTGTAATAAAAGAAATACTGATCTTTAGGCAAGCTTTAGGGAGGCTGCTTTTATCTCTCCGTCATACCATACGTAACGTCCTGATGACTAGGCATCCCACCATGAAGTGGAGAGAGAATTCACTTCCCAATCATTATATCTCTCATAAATGTATTGTTATGAATAGCGAATGGCCGCCCTTTCTTCGTGTACTGTATGGCAATATCAATGTTTGTCGTCCGTCTATAAAAATGGCTTTATGTTTTTGTCGATAGTGTACTTTGCAGGCCGGATGAGGCCGATTCGCTTGCTGCTGCTCGGATTGTTACTCGGCGGGCTGGTGGCCGCAGCCGCCAGGGCCGAGGCAGGTCAGGAGGACTCGGCAGACCCTGATGACTACGCGGACTTCGAAGAGGAACGCCATCGGAGACAACGCAAGGGACCAGCCGAGAAGAAGACGGGAACAAGGGTATGGCATAGAGGGAGAGAGAGGGAGAGAAAGAGAGAGAGAGAGAGAGAGAGAGAGAGAGAGAGAGAGAGAACGGTTTGGGAAAGGAGGAAGAGAGGGGCAGAGATGGTCGAGCAAACAAAGGAGAAGATACCTAAGAAACTACAAATTGTGGGCCTCTTTATTTCTGCCATTTATTTTCCTTCTCTGGCTTTCCGTAGTCAAAATTTTTTTAGTTCGATTAATGACAACGAGCAAAACAAAATCGTAAATGATGATCACTGTAAATCAACCTCGTATCTGCGCAAGTAAGTAAACAAAGCAAACAGTAAAACTCAAGAGGATGTGTGTGAGAGAGAGAGAGGGGCAGAGATAGTGAGAGCGAAGGAGTAAGAGAAGGAACTGAGAAAGAAGCAAGAGGTATTTTCAGATGGTAAGCATGCGCTGCATAATGGACGGATATTTTTCTGCTATGCTCCTGGAAATAAGTCGTGACTAATTTTAAAAAAAAAGACGGGAATGGCGAGGGGGTGTTCGGGTCGCTTTGTCACCAACAAGCCATTCTCTCCATGCTGTCCAAAACTCTACCTCTTTTCCAGCTATCACCTCTTCTTATCTAATCATTGCTCGCCCAGTCTTTCATTTTCAGGTGATAGAAAGGAGAGAAAAGGAAAGGGAGAGAGAGAGAGAGAGAAAGAGGAGGTGGATGGGAGTGACTAGCAGGGAAGAGATGGCCGGGGCGATTGGAAGAGGGACTGATCGATTGACTTGCCAGCCAGCCGACCCTCCTTGACGTTGCCTTTTAGTTGCATTGCGCGAGAGTCTGTCACTCATTCGGGTTGTTGAGAGGAGTGCCCCTGATTTGGTTGGCAGTTTTGGCTGGCTCAGAGAGCTCGAGCCTGGAGGTAATGCTATTTCGCAAGGAACGTGGGAAATGCAACTGGCAATTCACAACATTTCGTATCAAATTTAACGAATAAAATTAATTGATAAAGTAAAATACTAAATAAAAATACGATTTTCTTTCTCTAAAGATAAGCACGGAGAGTGAGGACGAGACGGAAGAGGAATACTCGGATGACGAACCAGACCACAAGAAGAAGCCAAAGAAGACAGAGAGCGACAAGAAAGACCCGAAGAAGAAGACGGGAAATGTAGACCAGGCAATCGTTATCTGCGATGGCTCGAGCACCGAGGCCTGCCACTGCGAGACCAACGAAGTCTGGTGCAACAATGTCAGTTGGAATTAGCCAATCTTAGAAATAAACAATCTAAAAGATTCCGTAGATATTCATATAACAAATATTCTAAATCCTCAAAACAGTTCAAAATTGATTAGATAATTCTCGTCAGGTGGTGTTCGAGAACGGCGGCAAGGACGGCGAGAGCGAGGAGATTCTCAACACGCTTAACGTGCAGCTGGCCAAGCAGGCCAAGGGCTTCCTGCCCGTCAAGGCTTATTTCATGGACAATGAAATCTCCGAGATACGAAAGGTTTCAATTCAAACATTTGTATCACTATTAGATTTATCATTATATCCATCAGAATAGAGCCTCAATGTCGCCTTTTGCACCCATGAATGTGCTCATCGAAAAGAGGAATGAATACTGCTATTAAAAGAGGTACATAAACGACATGTGCTTGAGGGGCTGCTGCCCGATGGAATGGAGAAGTACATGGCCGAGCTGAATCTGGAGAGGAATCGCGTCGCCCGCATCGAGACGGCCGCCTTCCGAGGATTCAAGAACATCTCCAAGCTTATTCTCACGAACAATCGGCTGCGGCAGATTAGAAGGTACATATGTCACGAAATTATTAGAGAAAACAGAATTATCTCAGATGCTTCTTCGGAGCAGCAAAAAAATGCAAAGCAATTTTTTTTTCAATTTGTCTAAATATTATTTTAAATATGTATGTTCGTTCATATATTGTTGATCTTAATAGTTAAATTACATTTTCAAGCGATTTCTTCATCGGAGAAATCTCCACAACTTTGCACACATTGATTCTGCGCAAGAATCTTCTGTCCAAACTTGACAGCTCGCCGTTCAAGAGACTTAAGAATCTGCGCAAACTTGTCCTAGACGAGAACTCCGTGATTCTGAATACTGTTAGTATATGCGGCTGATTTCCTTCGTTTTTCATTTGTTCTTAGAGCGTTATTCAGAAAATAAATAGTTATGTATCTTAGCCTAGTTTTTCGCATGTTTCAGAAAACATTCGAGGGTCTAGAGAATCTCGAGACTCTGAGCATGGACTACTGCGACCTTGAGGACATTGACGCTGAGGTTCTAAAACCGCTAAAGTCAGATGGCGTCAATATATTTACTCAAATACTCGTCAATGAATATCCCTTTTGAGCATTTTAAAGAGAGGGATTATCTAACAAACATTTCAGGAAACTGAAGCAGCTGTCTATCCGCGGTAACCGCTTCAGTAATGTCCCTCGCGCCGTCAATACGATTTCGAGCCTCGAACTGCTTGACATGTCCGAGTCCACCATTACCGAGGTTTACAAAATAGGGCAATAGCAATTAAATCAATCAAAATTGTATGTCCTTATTAGTCAATTTCTGCCATATTATAATTTTGAAGTGTGAAATATTTGAAATCTTTGTAAACTGTTCTCCAGCTGCACGCAGACTCGTTCCGGGACGACCACTCGATCACGAGCATCTGGCTGGAGGACATGCCCAAGCTCGTCCGCATCGACGACTGCGCATTCTGCGGAGTACAGACTCTCAAGGCAAGAGACGCCTTTCTAACATCGAATTTTGAGCGCTTTTTGGATCTTCCACGAACAAGCGTATTTAATGAAACTAGAAATGCTTTCCAATTTTTTCTAAATATACGCAGACTTCAAGGAGAATATTAAGTGTCCATAAGATACTTTCACGCGATTTCGCACTTATAATGCTCACGACGGATAGTTTTTCAACGAAATTTGGAACACAAGAAATTTGAATACCTTCTTTTTGACATTCATTTTTTCAAAAATTCAATAAAGAATATAACCATTGTGATTCGTGCTGGTTTATAAGCACGTTAAATCAATAATATTTTCAACAAAATGAGTTCAGTTTGATGCGATCGATTTTCTCTGCCTTACCATGGACACCTTTGTATTCTCAGCAAGTTTACGTGAATAACTGCTCGAAGCTGTCGTGGGTGCACGCGAATGCTTTCGGCTTCAGCAACAACGACGAAGGCAAGGTGGTCACTCTGCGCACCCTCGAGATGAGAGCCAGCAAGGTGTCCGAGATTGCGGGAGATCTACTTGAATGGAACAAGGTCAGAAATAAATATACAGAACTAAGCAGTAGTGATATGGTGTCAAGAATTCCGAAATACACAGTCACGTAAAATATGCAAAACTTTTGTTTATATCCAATGACGAAAATTCCAGCTGACAACACTGGATCTGAGCGAGAATAAGATCAACTGCACATGCGAGATGCGTCTCTTAAGAACCGGCGACTTCTATCAAGATTCTACGTTTCCGACTCCAAGGTAACAACGATCTTACGATCAAACTTTAATTGTCAGGAGAAGGCTTATTTCCTCATCCGTGCAGATGCCTCGCGCCCGGGAATCTCAAGAACAAATTCCTCTCGGACGTCTCCACCGATGAGGTGTTTCTTTAATTCATATTTTTGGTCGATTTTATGGCCTTTTGCGGGTGGTGGTGGGGCTGCTCCCTTTGTTCTTGAAAGGTCGTCCGTCAAGAGCCTTTTCAACAGAAGCGTGGCTGCATAAATGCGCATGTACATATGTATGCAGTTGTGTGGTCGCCGCGGCTACCGCGCGGGTGGCTTCGCGCTGACCCTGACGGCGGTGATGATCGCGTGCGTCTTCATCTCCGTCGGATTCGTGCTCTTCCGCCGCGGCTACCGCTTCCATGTTCCGGGCGCCCTCGCAGCCAACGCGCCCGTTGCCTACTCCAATCTCACGCGCAAGGACGAGGACACCGAAGGTACACACCATATTCACTCATCCCGAGATACCCTTCCCGACACTTGGTTTACTAATTAATTTCTCTCTCTCTCTCTCTCTCTCTTGCTTACTCATTCTCTTTCTGATCATGGTTATTCACTTATGCACGTTTCCCATATCATTTCAATGTGATATATTCTTAGGGCTCGAACACGACTACCCCGGAGAAGAAAACGATGTACCTGACTTCCAGCCACGCCCTCAGGCAGTCTAATTTATTCATAACAACATTCCGTTTTCTCTTTTAATTAGATTATTCTTCGTCACATCCTTCTCGAAGTTTTTAATTATGGGCATTTCCGACCTTTGATCTAATCTCATCTGAAGTTCTACCAAATCAAGTGCAAGCTTTGAAAAGAAGAGTTGAAGTGGACTCTAGTTTTATTATCGATGCGGTTTTCCTCAGCTTTGTCATTTCTTTTCGCGCATTACAACGTGATCTGTCTTGCATTGCCTTCTTTATTTTAATTTCTATTTATTCTTACGCCGGTCAGAGAAAAAACATCGTAAATGCTAGAATATACACATAGTCATCGCCTTATCTGCTCCTTGTTCTCTTCCGCTCATCACATGCTTAACGGTGCCGTGTCCGTGTTCTTCACTTCAACCTTGTATTTTTTCTCATACTCAAAAAGTTATTCCTTGCTAGTATTCTTACGACTGTCTGTCGCCTTCTTTAGAGTTTGCAACTCTTTCAACCCTTGCTACTAGCTTTCAACCCTGCTTCGAAAAGAATGTTTCTGGAAAGAATATTTCATATGATTCGCTACTTACATGCTACACGCAATGCTCTAACTGTCTCTCGAATATAAATTGATAAATTCTTTTTCACCAGCAATTGTTTTCACAATCTGCAAGTAGAAAACATACAGCACATGAAAAGATTGGAAGAAACAAATAAGATTATAGAGCAAACTTCATTGTGAGAAAGCATCTCTGCTAGTTGACGGCCAGAACAAACTCTGAAAGTTCTCAAATGGAGCTCAAGAAAATTTAAAGTATTCTTCAAATGTAATATCAAAAGGAGGAATTATGATATTTGTAGTACATTTATTTTGTGTTTCTTGAAAGAAAGATGTAATTCTTGGTGAAGTAATGAAAAAGGAGAGGATTACCTTCAAAAGAGATCTTGCCATCTCCGTCGACGTCAGCCTCGCGGAACAACTGCTCGACCACGCTGCGAGGGAACGACGAGCCGAGTGCAAGCTCCGCTACGATTTCCAGCATCTCCGCCTTCTCGATGAAGCCATCTTTATCCTATCGAAGTGATATCAAGAACATTATACAATTCCAGTGAGTTTTTGCTCAGAATATTCGAAAAAAATTCGCGATACTTAAGAATGTTCCTCATTCTCTCCACTTCTCACGTATCGCTTCGAATATGAGCAGGCAAAGGAGGGATGGCATGGGTGCGAGGCTATGAATGTTGCATGTGCAGTTGATAGTCTCGCCAAGTATGTCCTTCCAGATCCTCTCTCAATCTCTCCCTATCTTTCGCTCTCTCCCTCTCTCTCTCGCTCTCTTTTCTATATCTCCCTCTCTTTCTATGTCCCTCTCGCTTGAGTATTCACGGACATTTTAAGATGAAGTATGTCTTCTTTTGAGAATAACCTATACAAGCACATCTAAGGTAAGCAATTGATACGCAGATCGCGGATTAACGACTCCGTGATCTCTAGACAGTATACATATAAGCCATGTGTCTTTTTTTACTCTTCTCTTTTCATTTTCTCCCCCCTTAACTCTCTCTCTCTCTCTCTATCTTTCTCTTCCTCTTTTCTCTCTATCTCTCTCTCTCTCTCTCTCTTTCTCTCTCTCTCTCTCTGTTTATGTTCATAAACACGCGTGAGAACGACGGCTACACATCTCTGCGCGAGCGTGCTCCCACGGGAAATTGTCGTGTGGCCTGTGAGACGAGTCGGCGAAAATAAAGAGCGTACAATTCAGGGCGCGGGGATGTCGGCGCATGAAATATCAGGCGCAATCTTGAGCAAAGTACGGCTTTTGGAACAGACAGAGAGAGAGATGATCCAAGGCTTGCTTTGAAAAGGAAAAAGTAAAGACATCGTTTCGTGGTGTAGCCCTTTCACAATCAAATATTTCAATTGTGCGATAAAATCAGCCTTTTAGTAATCTAAGTTTTCACTGATGAGAAAATTTGTTCCCCCGCCGCGCTGAATTTCGTAAGACACGGAATAGCCGAGGGCTGACGGGCGACTCCATTAATGTCTCGACTTGTCGAATCCTCGGAAGGAACGGACAGCCAAAGGAGGGGGGGGGGACTCTGCCCCGCAACATGCATGCGATATGGGGAAGAGATGAAGAAACAGATGAGCGCGCCATTCAATGGGGTCATGGTGCATTCCACTTCTACAAGGTGACAAAGCGACTGAAGGGTTCAGAGAAATATGTATGATGCAAGTCAGCCACTTTAAGACTTATTGTTCGGAGAATATATCAAGGAAGTTAGAGAACATATATGCATGCATAGTGAATATATTTCTCAATTTCAAGCCCCCCTCTCTCGGACCTGTTTCTGTCTGTCTGTCTCTCTCTCTCTCTCTGTACCTTGTCAAACATATCGAACTGATCCCGCAGCTGCGAGTACGTGTACTTCCATCGTCCGTTCCCTCCAGCCATGAGATGAGCGAACTCGTCGAAAGTGATGACTCCGTTGTCTGCAATGCAACCACAGGCATTTATTGATGGCAGTCATTTCAAAGAAGCATATTTGGCATACTTGTTTTGAGCATCAAATGAAATTGCAGTTATGACTGGTATGTAGGCAAGTCTGTCTGGCTCTAGCCATGTGTATGTTAAGAGACTCTCAAATTTGGGACATTTCGCCTCATCCTCAGCCTGCAATTGAATTGGCTGCCAATCCGCGTTCTCTTGCAATTCTGGCCTTGCTCATGCCCGGATTATTAGAATGAGAGAGTGCCTTGGGGGGCATATAATGGAGGGGCTCTTTTTTCTCGCTCCCCCGGTTGATGTCCTTCCAGGGATCTGCTGGGTGCCTCATCCCCTTTTGCTTAGAGTACCATTGTCATCTATCGCAATCTCATTAGCACCACCAGTCTGGCCTACGAGAATAGGAGAGAGACACAGAGAAAGAGAGATAGATTGGAAGTAGGATTGAGAGATTAGGCTCGAAATAGAAGGAGAGGAGACGAGACAGAGAGATAGAGAGAGAGAGAGAGAGAGAGAGAGAGAGTTTTGAGGTGGCTCTCCTTCCATTGAATTCCTGCTTCTTCTGTTTCATGCTTGTTTGCCAGCGCGGTCAGAGAACAAGGAAAGAAATGCGATTAGCGGCAGCAGCAAAGTTCCTGTCAGAAAATGGCAGGAGTGCTAAACGAAATGCTACATGCCAAAATATACGTTACACATTGTTAGAGCTGCTTAACATTGGGCTAACAATGTTGAGAGAGTTAATATGTCAATAAATAAGAGAGAGAGAAGAGATAGCCAACGGTCATGGTCGCCCTGGTTCATGATGAGTGCGATCTCGAGCTTGGAAGGGTGCTGGCCGCACTTGTTCATCGCACGGGCCAGCTCATCCCGAGTGATGAAGCCATCTCCATTTGCATCGAAGAAGTCAAAGGCTGCCTTGTATTCTGAAAAGAGAGAGGTAGAGAGATACAGGAAAAGGAGAGAGAATGGGAGAGAGAGGAACAAACGGAAGCCGCGAAATAATTTGATTTCACAGTTGAAAATTGCCCGTGTATCCTTCAAAACTATGTAGTTAGCGTAGCACAAAGTGCATTTCTCTTATCCGCCAATGGTCGGAAGTCGTGATAAGAGAAGTGAAGAAGAAGAAGGAATAAAATGCAATTCCCACGGGCACTCCGCAGAGCACGCGCAATTCGGTTAGCCCCACTCATTTCCTTGCTGTGCTTGGAAGACGACTACTCCAGTCGTACTCCAGTATTATTTACTCTTCCTTTTTTTGTCTTCTACTCCCGACGCCCTTACGTGCACCATCAATATCGGGCATAAAAAGAGAAGCGGGCTAACTAACGCCCCGAGGGCATCATGTCCCGAGGGGCCAAACCCTTTCACATGGCGTGCGCGCTTCCTTGCACCTCCACAAGCATGTTTCCCAGAATGTTTCAAGACCGACGGAAGATGTTTACACTTCTTCCAGCTTATTGTAGACTATTTACCTAGGTAAACATTTCTTTAAATATGTCAAATAAATATAGCTTCATCTGACCTTCGATTGTTGCTTTTGAAGAGACCGACTGGCCGAGTTTACCACCGCCTGAGCCATTCTGAACAAGGGAGATGGAGCCCGTGCGAGACAAATCCGGAGCATTCAAGAGATGCAAGGAACTCACGGGATTCATCGGAGTCGGGAACATTGTTGATGCGAGAAGAGGAGCGATGACAAAGGAGATGGTCTGAGCTTAGTCCGGAGGAGTTGGAATGAGATGGTCGGTGTGCTGCCTGCCAGGTACGAAAAGAGAGAGAGAGAGAGAGAGAGAGAGAGAGAGAGATAGAGCCACCTCCACCCACCCCTTCGACCTGCTGCACCTCTGAAAGGGAAGAGCGGAGTCTGTGAGCAGACCGCCTGCTAACGATCTTCGACAGCTCAGAAGCAGAGCAGACAGCCTCTGGAGGCACGCCCCTTCACTTCCCACGCCGAACCACCGCTTCTTCTTCCTACACTGATTCTCGTCAGCTTTCTCTGCTTCTCTGCGTCACTTCCTTCTCTCGTACTCACTCTTCCCATCTCCATCTCTCGCTCTTCTCTGCTCTCCCTACTCACGATCACACACGTGGCATTGCTCAAGGTTCTCGCTGAATCTTTCACTTTCTGGTACTCTCACTCCTTCTTCGCTTCGCCGCCGTACATTTTGCATTTTCCAAACTTTTTTTAATATGCTTTTCTTCTTTCACCTCTCTTCCTCTCTCCCTTTTCCTTTTTCGACTTTTTTTCTTTACGTCACAGTTTCAGCTCTCAAATCGCGTGTGTAGCATCTCGCCATCAGAGAAGGAGAGATAAGAGAGAGTGAAGGAAGAATGGAGAGGGCGATAAGAGAGAGAGGAAGAGATAGAAAAGAGAGAGAGAGAGAGAGAGAGTGTGCAGCCCGGTTGTGCCTCGTCTTCATACTCCCCTCGCCTGTTGCGTCCCGGCCGGTACATGTCTGCCGGGAGCAATATGCATCAAGCTAACACGACGGCCCTCCACTCATTGTCAGCTGGCAGGTGCCAACTGCCAGAAAAAGCACCAACACTTGCAAAAGGCATCCGATGCCACTTTTCGGTAACGAAAAGCTAACAAAATAAGAGAAAATGGAAAAGAAAAAGGGAAGAAGAAGGCGAAGAAGGAGATGTTCTACTTGTATCACAAAAGTAATTCAGCTGAAATTCCTAGTCTTTCATAGTTTTGTTCATTTTGACACACATGAGTAGGAAATGTATCAAAGACAACGAACACAATTTGTAAAGATATGAACAAAAATGTTTTAAATAAAGATTAGTATTTTCGATAATAATTTCTGCAAAACAAAAATGGCCAGCTTGGCCTGTGAAAGGAAATGTCTAAGAAAAAAGGCTCCATTTAGACTTTAACCTTTTTGCTCGAGAAGGCAACATTTCGACTCATTCCCAATTTTTCTGTTTTGGGGAAACAATAAAAGTTCTTTGAATTGGAGTTATTTGGAGGGGTTTTTTTCTGGACAAAATGCAATTTTTAAAACTTAACATTCGCTTCTTTATTTATCAGTTTTGGCAAATGGCTGATGGAGAGATAAATTGTGCAGAAGCTGTTATGCCGCCAGCTCCGAATCGACGTATCCGTTATCTATAACAAAATAACAGAAGTGATATGCATGGGAACTAAATTGATGGGCATAACTTCACAAACGGAATATTTTCCATAGAATTGTTAATGGCATACGGAATGTCTTGTAAAACTTGCCCTACGCTCCACAAAAAGCTATTTTATTATCGTTGAAGTCTAACTACTCGGAGTAAATGACAAACGTCAAAATATTTAATTTCTGCTTTACAAAAGGGCGAGAAAATGTTTTTTAGAGGGAATAGACTTCAACGGTCAGGAAATTCAATAAACTTCGGTACAGTTGAGTTTTGTGCACCTTGAAGCGACGAAATTTGAAGGTTCAATTTCGGCATGAACGAAGTAAGCAAAATATATAAAAATAAATAAAAAATAATAAAATAAAACACCTGTCATGACTTGGCTCCGCTTGCCAAAGGAGCGCATGAGAGAAGAGAAGTCGGGCAGAAGATACGAGCGACGCTGAGCGAATTGGAGGCCCCTTCAAAAGGACTCCCTCTTTTAATGGTATCTAACAATAAGCTCTGTCGTAGCCGGGCTCTTACGTTCCCCTTCTACACTCTAAGCCCCATCGACAAGTAAAACCCATGCTGTTCCTCCTCCCCAGCTTGTACCGTCTCAGGCAAATAAAAGCTCATGCAGTGGCGCCTTCAGTTTGTTGCTTTGTTGCGAGTATCCCTACCCCCCTCCCTTTTTCAATATCGATTTCAACTCGGATGACACTTCTGTCACATATTCGTGCTGTCCATCAGAATAATGACTTCATATGCATAAGATAGTAAAAAAATAAATAAATAAATATGCCTAAAGATTACAGCTATTATTTCTCTGGTATTTCTCTACGTATAACTCAATAAGACGTCCTACTTCACCTAATCTCTTTATCGTAACGAGGTGACGTGCTGATGTTACACAGCCCCAAATGCATATGTATACATATAACTTTAAAATCGCCAAGAACTGCAAGATAAGCAATCTCTTCTCTTCTTGTTATCCATGCAGATCTTCTTTCCGTTTGTAATTCCATTTATGTTTGCAAGAATGCCGTTCTCAAGAATAAATTAGATGCAAATAAAAGAACCCGCGATAGGAGCCCTCGGCGGTCGGAGCATTGAAGAATGCAACCAGAAGCACTAGAGTGACAACTGCCATTGGGGATGGACCAAGACGGAGGTGGAGAGGATTCATCTGCAAATGACGTTTGCATATTATAGAAATAGAGAGAGAGAGAGAGAGAGAGAGAGAGATGTACAGAGAGAAGAAGAGAGAAAGAGATGGAGAGAATATTGGAGGCATTCCAATTGGCACAGCGCAGTCCAACTGTTAATGAGGCATGAGCAAATAAATTCTCAACATGTCCTTGTCAAACGCACAGTTAAGGAAGAACAAAGTGTCACTACGCTTTTCAAAAAAAACTCCACTTCCTGGAATGTGTAGTAGAAAATATCGTAATATGTGGAAAAGAATTATATGGTGAGATATTTTATAACATTTGCAGGAATCTCTATGATATCAATGATCTTAAAAAATTTTTTTAGCCGAATGGCAACAATGGCGGAAAATACACAGGCAGCTTAAAAGTGTTGCATCGGCAATTTTTCGCAGTATTATTACAGAACGCCTAAAGCTTATTTAAGGAGGAAGGACAATACAAAAATACAACACAAAAAATTCTAAAAAAAGAGACCACTGCATACGCTTAATTGGACGTGGTGTAGCAGTATTAAACGAGACGGAAGAAGGAAGGAGGGACCGGCGAATCGAAAACAGAGAGCGGAACCGTAAAAGGACAAGAGAGGCGTGCGAGCGATATGGGATAGGCCTATTCGAGACAATTGCTTGTCTTTTCGCCTTCTGGAACGAGGGATAGAAGAGGCGCCGAGAGGAGTGTGCAGAGTTACACCCTCTGGATATTGAGCAGGCCTTAATGAATTAGTGCACGGTGACCAGAGAAGAGCCCCGTCCCTTCCACTCTCCGTAATAGACCCCGTGGGACAGACACGACAAGAATAGGTTGCTTCGTGATCATGCCATACAAAGCCTTCGTCGGTGAGTGGACATGTAAATGCGTATGTGCATATCAGTACTATCGTCTTGGCATTTCCTCCTTATCCGTCTATGTTTTTCGCTTCCGAAGCCCCAGTTAAGGACAGTCGTAGAGGGAAAAATAGAAGCCGTTTAGGTATCGTAGCTGAACCGGAATTCAGTCATATATGAAATAGCGTCACCTCATAAGTATTCGTTTGGCTTTTTCCACTTTATAGCTCTTGTATCCAATGTCAGATCTCGTTTGCCTTATTCTCTCATTTTGTATCGAATGGCGTACTAGTGCATCCCCCGAGAAGATAATTTAACATTTCAGAGAAGAAATTAGGGTAATTAAAATAAGACACACCAGTAACTCCATTTACATGCATGCTAACAAAGCTATGTATATTTGGAGTTAGAGACGCTTGAGCGAGTGAAACATTGAGCTAAGCAAGCAATGATATACTCAACCTGCGAGAAGGCTCGTCGTGAAGGCATTTGCATATATGGAAAATGTAGAAACAAAATTGCATTCCTATTGAAAATATAATGAGCCGAATGAAGAATTAAGCAAATTGTGGCATGCAACGTTTTAGCAGCTCGTGTGACTACGTGCTATACTTAATCACATAGATGAACACTGGCATTTCGAAGGAAATCTGCTATCATACGTATTGTAAAACGACGAATTAGGCGTATAGCCATAAAACGATTAACGACTGGTGTTAATCAGACGAGTTGTTAAATGTTGCTCTGTAGTGATTGAAGGTTAAGCTAGATATTACTTAGAGCACAGCATGCAGTATTGGTCAGTCAGTGTATGTAGTTTGCCATATGCCCAATGCGACGATATAATCTGGTGAAGGTGATGGCGTCTTGTACGTTGTACTTTACGAGGTGTTCTCACAGCAATCACGATTTGTTCTGTTTTGTTTACTTGAAAGCATTCGTTAAGCTTCGCTACTGCATTTCTTCATGTTGCGACAAGCTTCAGGTTGAAAGATCCTACAAATAGACATCATCTTTTTTCTCTTCCATGCTCTCCTCTCACGTGCATTGAGCATCCCGCGCACTGCGAGCTGAAGAAGAGAGGCGTACTCATTTGTATGAATTTATAAAGTGTCCCTGCTTGCCTGCAGAGACACGAACACTCGGAGTACAATCCGAGCATTGCTTTTAAAGGGATAAGAATGGTAACTTAATGTGCATTGCTGCACTATTTGTCCGCTTGGAAACTAGTCAGAAAGGCTGATCCCTGAACTCGTTCCTTCCTGCTACAATGCATTGTTCTTGATGAATTGATAAAATTATGAATTACTGGAAGTGGCATAATGGTCGTAATCTTTCTCACTATTGATTGCAATTTATGCTCTTATGAACTGGCTATCCGACTAATTAAATATTCCATTTTCTTTAAACAATTAGTACTGGAATGATTCAAGGGTTTCTTTAAAATAGGACGGCTTGAAGAAGTCCCCTTTTAGCATGAACAGTACATGCAAGAGGGTCAATCCGTGGCCGCTCACCATCTTTGTCCTGAGCACGGACATCGGCATGATAATCACTTTCTCGTGCTTTCTGGCCGTTCACCTCAGCAGCTCGCGACGATTTCATCCTATCTTCAAGTAATTCTTTTTATAGAGATTACAATTTATCTGAAAATAAGGCTATAAAATCTGCTGAATACATATGTATATGTACTAGTACAAATACTCTGTAATTCATTTGGCAACAGTGAAAATAGATCCGTATTTCATTTAGCAGCAGTGAACATACATAGAATATGTAAGCTGCATGAGACCACTCCGAATTGCAGCGTTCTCTATGGCTGCGTTATCTGCAGCTATATTGTTAGCGCAATCGTCAACGTTCCAGAGCAGCTGATGACTCCCCTTCAAAGCGAAATGTCCCCCACGATAAAAAGGTACGCGTTCACTCTACCAATAATAATTCGTTCCAGTTACTTAAACGTTACTTTAGTATCATCGTAACGACCTCGTCCTCGTCCTACACGGCGATCACATTCCTGGTACTGGGCATCATAACCGAGAGGGGGTGCGCGACGTGCTGGCCAGAGCTCTTCGAGCGCGCGCAGCGAAGCGTTCTCCCCGCGCTGCCAGTCGCCGTCGTCTCAGTCAGTCACATTCCAGTTGTCCCCTACTAAAACAGATTTTTGCACAGCATCAAAATTGTCTCGCTTATCAATGACTTCATCTATTGTTTGTTTTTCATTCTTCCTGAACTGTTGTGGCGAGAACAATGGTTTCGAGGTATGTATTCCGGTGAATTCTCTTTACAGTGGCGAGAGTTTCTGTCTGTATAATATATAATGGAGTAATGTTTCGCTAGCAAAAAGTAACAGTGCGTTGTAACGTTTGCGTACCTACATATGTATGTACATATTTATGTACATATTGGCACATTAAGCTTTTTACACTGTCAATTCACATTACGCTTTTTACACTGTATGTACATATGTATTAACAGAGATCAGACTATTGAGCGCATATTCCAAGGAATATCACAGGATGTCAACATGCATGACAGTGAATACAAAGATTCTTGAATGCTGTGATATTCATGATATTCATGATATGTCAAAATCGTAACATTCAAAGAGTAACGAAAATTTCGAACGCTGATTGATAATTCGCTTATTGTATTCAAACTGATTGCTTTTTATAAAAAAACCAACCTTTTTTTCAGTATGCAATCGGAGCGCTAAGCACATTCGTTATCAAAGGTAAATTTACACTGCTACGTTGTCGGTAACAACAGTACGCTAGTTAATCTTGCTGAACTATTATATACTAACTCGTTTTTCAGAAGCGGACTCATTAGCCTTCATTTTATTAGGCATCTCGATTGGTATAAATATCCCGGTTGGAAGAAAAATTTTGATTATTTGTTTTCATCATTCTTGAGTTTCATTTTAAAGCGACTTAGAAATAAAAAGAGGAGTTAGGACGGTTGAGGCTGCAACTTGCCTCTGGCTCATCAACTTGCGCACTCGACGGAGAGTCGTACCTTCCGCAAGCACTTCAAAGCGATTCCAGCTCAACGAGAACGTACGCGCACTCCAGGCAGTTCTTCTCTTTGTCAGTATTATTTTCTTTTTTACCTCACTAGAAAATGAATTCTTCATCAGTTTCTTCGGAATTCTGGCCAATTCAGACGATCTTTGACGCTTTCGTAACGGTGCTCGACAAAGTGGGCGAGTTGGCACTGGAACCAAGCACCCGTTTCGGTTTAAAATGTTTCACAAATACAATAGGCACAGCAGTCGTCGTCCTCACAGTGGTAATTTTCTATAACTATAAAGGAAAACAATTTAAAGCACTTTTCTTCCAAATTACCTAGCTGCCTCTTGAGTTGTCGTATCTGCTGCAACTCTCAATGCCACTCTTCATCTGCCTCATGCATCCCGCGTTCCGAACTCAAGTCCTGAGCAAACTGAAGAGCATCGGGTTTGCGCAAATATCTAGAGATAAGACTTGTCGCAATTTCAACAATTTAAAATGTTTTTCGTACTCACAATTTGTGTTGAGGCTGTGTGCAAGATTGACGTCTTCCTCGGAAACAAGCATGGCAAGCCCCGCTCCATCCGCTATATTAGACAGCCATTTCCGGGCCCTAGAAACTTCATGGAACTCTAGTATTGGACAGGCAAGAGACCTACAAGACAATTTTCTGTAAAATATTAATTTTAAGTTTACAATTTCAGACGAATCGTCATAGTCTTCAGCAGCCATCGGTTGCCAGGACTGGAATACGAATGAAGTCAAGGCAAAGCTTGCCTGCGAATATATTCACTGCACATTGAGCTCAGTTGTCATTGCATAAATTCAGCTATTTCTCTTGTATACAAATGCATACCCGAAGCAAGATTTTCGTTACATTATCAATAAAAACATTGTTATATCCATTCTTCACTGCTCCATATCTTCAATTTCAACATTTTCACTCCTCCTCAGACTTGTCACAAAAATTCTTCAAACTTCTTTTGATATTGAAATTGTCAGCTATTTAAAGGAGCTTTAAAGTCGTTAACTCTTAGCACGAAATGCCGACTCATTCAAGTACCGTAGTCGTGAGCCGCGCGTTCTTGGCAATTTGCCAAGATCCTTGTTCGAAACTTTTTCTATTAAAACATGCGTTTGATTGGGCGATTTCAAATTGGCGGTTTGCGTCCGTTTGGTGAATCATGAATATGCCGGCATATATTTTACGGCCGAATGACGAAATTTCACGCTTTTCGGTCATGATATGCTCGTCAATCCTATTTGGCCGTAATTTGGTCAGCGGACTAATGTTAAATCTAAAGTTCTGTTTAAATTACTAATATTTCCCTCATGATCAGGCGACTCTTTTCAGATGCAAATTACTCCTCTAACTTTTAGTTTACTAAATTTATTTTTTGCTGATGCTTTCGCAAGCTCAATCCGGACATATTCACAGAATCATCCTTATAGCAAAAAAATTGAGTTTTTGCCTCCTTTAAGAGCAGTTTCTTTTAAGTTAAATACTAATGATTAAAACAATTTAATTCTGTTATTCAAGACATTAATGAATAGTGGAGATATCCACATTCTTCGCCGTCCGGAATCTGAGTGGCTGCGACATTGGGAATAGCACTTTGGATATCTTTTTCCTCGATATTTGAAGCATTCTGACATTGACAACTTTCATTATTATCTCGTAATTTTCTGCATTATCTTGTCTCTTCAACTCGTGCTATCTCTCTAATTCTCATATGCAAGTTACATCTTTGTCAAAATAGCCTAATTTATTGAGACGTGAAATTGCCGCTCCACTACACGATCAAGGCACACATGTGAATCTGGCGTGTACAGAAATCGCGTTATTGTTGAGAGGGATCTGTGCACTTAATTAGCAGCGCCAAAAACAAAGAATATTCGCGTGCCGTATTCCGCGCTCCGTGATCAAAGTGCACTTTCGGAAAGATGTCCACGGGTGGCGCGTTCATTGGGCAACACGAAGAACCAGAAAAAGGGTACTGACTGACCTTTGAGATTCGACAGTTGCGCATAGATAACCACCAAGATTACTCGACAAGGAACGAAAGGCGGCCGAATATGTAATCCTTGGTGAGAAATGACGACGTCCATATTCATAATTCTCCTCCTTGCGGAGGCTGCCGCGCAAGGCTTTAGTGACAACCAAGCCAGGAATAGGATCTTCCCAGTATGCGGCGCTACCTTCCTCGCATCGCCTGTGCCCTGCCTCAGCAGACATCTTCCAGGAGCAAGGGCATCAAACTGCCTTCTTTACTCTATCACATTTCACAATTTTTTGACTGAAATTCAGGTGGTCAAGCAGGTGACAGTAAATTGCGATATTTATGGCAACACATGCTACGCTTTCGTAGCCGTTTCTCCGACGGACAGAGCGATCGTCGTTGGCTTCAGGTTCACAATTCTTCTTTACCGATTTAGTAGTCAATAAACAATGGATTGCATACAAATATACTAAAACAGTTACGTATTGATTTATTAGATGTAAAGAAGAGTGAAGCCGGTTTTATTAGTCTGAATTTCAAATTTTTTGAATTTTTTTTTCGCTACACAATCAGCAAATCATAGCGGAAGAACGAGAAATGAAATTGAACAAGGTGTGTGAGATTACTCTTCTTCAGCCTGTGTTGAAAGTTAATTAAGGAAAACAAAATTTTTGAAAGCAAAGCAGAATACTGTCTTGTAGTCCCGCATTTCTGGTCGAGTATTTCGCTATGTATAACGAGCAACGAATCTGCTGTGGGAGCGAGGACTGAATGCAGCGCTTGCTGCCAGCGCGCGCGCTTATCCTGGCTACGAGATATGGGTGACATTTTAATTTACAACATTTAAACGACGTTAAATGAAACTTCATTCCAGTAAAAGCCTTCAAGAAATCACGAGATTTTCGCTTCGTGAGTTGAATATAAAAATAAAGATTTTTGTGGAAGAAAAATATGCATACAACTAACTGCATTCCACTACTGTTGGCACAAATTTTCTTTTTTTCTTCTTTTTTTTTCTGAAAGATTTATTTATCTTGCAAGATGACTGGTCACTCTTTCGGCAACGCCTTGGCCTCTTCGGCGGCGACGCGCGCGGCCACGGCGGCCATCGTGCCGAGAGGTCGCCTGCTCGCAGTCACATTCGGCCAGCCGCGCACCGGCGATTCCGAGTACGCGGGATTCGTCGAACGAATGGTTGGAGAGAGAGTGAATCTTTAGAGAATGGGAGGTACATCTGCATCCACGAATCGTTCCACATCAACATAAATTTCACGAATTCGAAGTAATTTTTGCCTAGAAATTTAGAGCATGACTGACAAGACTTTGAGTCCTCGGCAATGATAGCCAGTGCAATATTCTAACCATAAGATTCCCGGAAAGATCGCGAAATTGTTCGACATTTGCCCTTACTTAAATGCTTAAATGAGTGTGACTACTCTTTTGAATATGAATGCAGGTGCCGCGTGCATTCCGCGTGACGCACGCCGACGATCCAGTGGTGCGGCTGCCGCCCATCATTCTCGGATATCGCCATCACGGCGCTGAGGCTACTTATTTTCACTCTTTCATATTACATCATGTTCTAAAATATTTTATATTCTCCTCACATATTTCAGCTGAGCTGAACACGTTTTATTGCTTGCTATCAAGCAATTAGGCACATGTTTTGAAGACTAACAGATATTGCTTCGCAGATCTTTTATCCGGGCAGCATGTGGAATGCAGCTTTCATTGTCTGCAACGGCCAAGAAGACTTCAAATGCTCACGAGGGTGCATTCATACTCATCGTTTATCAAATCATTCATATACTGTACTTTCCTGAAATATGCCATCCTCTATAGCAACCTAACAAGCAATCAATAAGCTAATCCAGACGAGTACCTCTGCACATCGCCGATCATCTCGTGTACTATGGACGAAACATCACGGCGTGGGGACTCGCCGGCTGTCCTTAGCTCTCCTTCGACTCTTGCTCCTTTTACTTCCAACCAAATGTTTTGACTTATCAATAGGATGCAACTAAAGGTATAAAGCGCGTGACACGGAAGGCAAGAAAAAGTTTCATACAGTGATTCTCTTCAGCTCAACTAACCCTAGTTTTCTTGCATAGTTGAGTTGTGTTCATAAAAAAATGTAAACCAATCTAAAACTAACACAATAATCGTTGACTTTGTTACAAACAAAACGATCGCTCATTTCTTTTCGCAAATCTAACATCCATATGTTCCTGAAGGAAAATCGTTGTGATAAGCAGCGAAGGAAGAGAAAGGTCATCTCCAAGTAAGTCGGCCGTGTTTGTGACATTTCAAATTCCGGTTCTTCTTCCTTTTTTTTCTACCGGTGATGGATAGGCGAAGTGCTCACAGCTGTTCGAGCAACTCTCGAAGAGATTTCGTGCTTAAAATTATTGTCAATCATGGCAATTTTTACACATAATATGAAAAATGAGTACTGTAGACTATCTTTCGAGACTATAAAAAACAGAGTGCTAGTTTGCGCGGATGCTGACTCTCCAATTCAGAGTTTCCTTTAGTCACATTTACCAGTATAATAGCCCATTCAACTGCATTTGCGCTTGGTCGAACAGTCCTCGAGGCTGAAGTTAGCGAATGAGGGATAGAGATAGAGAGATGAAAAGAGAGAGACAGACAGAAAGAGAGGATGAGAGAGAGAAGGAACAAGCTTGACGAGAATGAGGAAGGAGAGAATAGTTAGTGATTTGTACTATTGTATGCTGAGAGTTTCAAGTACATACTGGTATGGGTGACAAGTTCACTCTTGTACATGGGGTCGAATGTAGCAGAGAAAAGAGATGGACAAGGAGCGAGAAAGAGAATGAGAGAGGAAAGAATGAAAGAAGTAGGGAAATATGCAGCGAGCAATAAAGTATTCCATTGTGTGATCCATGCTTGTTTGCAAGTAAAAGAGCAAAACAGAAGAAGAATGGTTTGATGCGCATATAAGATCACGAGTGAGGTGAGTCGCTGAGAGACAAGCAGAGAATGTGACATGTGAGGAAGCGAAGAGATATAAGACGAGTTGGGGAAAAGGAAGTTAGAGAAAAGGCAGGGAAACATACATTGACAGCGAGTTAGAGAGAAATAGAGAAACGAAGAGGAATGTTGACATTGTGTCGCTAATTCTGTGTGCATGAAAAACGAAAATGAATGATGTAAAGTTGGTCACTATGGGCAATATGCTCGTGGGTGGTGGCCAAAAGGGATTGAAAGCAGCCAGGGGTGGAAGGCGGGGCGGGGCGACCACACCCTTAGGGCCCTCTTGGACACCTCGCGGCTGAGCTCCCTATGGGAAAAGGTATGATCGAGGCCATGACGAACTGCCGCAGCTCAGAGCCGAGGCCACCAGGCAAAGCATATCCCTTCTCCCATCCCAGCTGCCATGTTCTCATTGCCGAACTGCTTCAACAGCCTTTCCTCTTATTTTCTTGACTCCTTGCAATTCCTGTATTTCAATATCAGACACCTGAATCGAAACATTGGAAGTCGTTGAATCCCGCCAACTTGAACTTTGTCTCATCCTTTTATTCATTTGCCCACTTGAATCTGCGTGTCTTTCAAGGCGGAAACATTTAAGAATGTAACTTGTTGTCTGGTATTTGTGAACACGTGAGCCATCCGTCTAATCTGAGTGTCATCTCAGTTTTAGGCATTGCAAAGTAGTCTTCGCAACAAAACTTAGTTGTAATTCCCCATTCGAGTATTCCGACAAGGCGTAACTAAATGAATACATGTCTCCGACTCAGGCAGCGTTTCACATTTGCAGACTCTCTTTTTGCCCAAATATTAATATATTTATTTATCGTTTGCTATAGATTTTTTCTAGCCTATCCTAGGCGAACTTGTTCGATGCGTCTGCTAGTGTCTCTACTGGCAGCGGTCATTACGGCTTTTTGCGCGCCAGTTTTGGCGCCGCTGCCAGAATCGGCGGCCGACAATTCACTCGCAACTCTTCCGCCGGCGCCGCAGGAGGCGCGCGCGGCCGACGCGCTTGCCGTGATGCGCGCCCGAACGGAAGGGACGGCCTTGAGCAACGAAGTGAAGACCGAGCAGGTGCTGCTCTCCCACCTTATCGTCATCTGCTTCGACGGACTCGATGCCGCCAGGTTCGTGTCCCATTCAAACGTTTTGTAACACCGCCTTGTTAATCAACCATACGTAACACTTTGTTGCCGATTTTCCTTGCGATTCTCGTTCTTTCCATGGATATTCCTTTCTTTTGGACTGCGTTATTTGAACTGTCTAACGCATACGTTGTATTTGTAAAAAAAAAAAAACAAAAAAAAACAAATCAATGGAGCTCGAAAAGTCACGTAATCATCATTTAATGGAGCACAAAACATTAAAAAATTTTTAACCATTGCAAACAAAATTCAAAGTTGAGTTTTTGGCACCTTTAATTCATTTTCTTTTTGGATATGAAAAAGAATTTCAACAATAAGAAGACAATTAAAGAGCGAAGAGGGAGCGCGAGGACGCGGCGGCCGAGAGCGACCGCCGCTGGCGCGCCTTCCTCGGCCATCTCTCCATCATGAGCAGTCGACGGCCGATCGACGAGTTCGCGAGACGAGTCATGGAGTGCGCACTCATCCACTCCATGCGTGTAGACAGACGAAGACACTTCCAGCAGAGAAGCGCGCGACGACTCTGAGGGGTTATCTCATTCCCCCCTCTGCCCTCTCCCGGGTGGTCCTTCCCACACCCCCTTTCCTTACAGTATATTACAGTAGCTGACGAGTAGAAGCGCCGACTTCCATTTCACGGCTTCTTTTTCCATAGCATTATGAACAGATGTTAGTGGCACATGTTCAGATTCTTACTCTGGAAATACCATAGGCATGGCGTTATATCTCACTTATTATTTGTTTCATTCCATGTCTTATGCGTGTATGTAGATTGAACACCCAGTGGGTGTCGCCATGCCAATCCAATTCGTTCCTCGCTCATATTCATCTTGTGGCTTGTGAGTGTACTCGTTAGATATTCGTAGGAGATGCCTCGTCAAGGACGCATTTGGCGCGCACTTTTATAAAAAAAAAAGAATGAGAGAGAAAGAGAGAGAGAGAAAGGAGTGTGAGTAAAAGACAGAGAGAAAAAAAGAAAGAGTGTTTTCCTAGCTTCAGAACGGTCTAGAATGAGTGCCGGGAGGCGAGTGCACGAGTACTGCTTCCCCTTCTTCCTTGTCATGTCTGCACTCTCTCTCTCGACTGCTCTGTCATAAAAGGTGTCATTGTTCCACTTCGTTATGTTTGGCCGTCTACCCGTCCCTCCCCTCACCCAAGGTGTCACAGTCATATCATACGCATGCGGTCTTCTTTTCTCACAATTTGTTTTGTTTGCTCGTGAGTATTTCGCCTTTTCTTTGTCTCTTGATGCTGAACGCGTTTGATAAAGGAACTCGTTTGGCATTCGGGCAGCCACGTCACCCTGCTCACCATCTACATGATCATGCACACCAAAAGTGAAGCTCAACATGCTGCGCGCCCCGGAAGGAATCGATCTGGCACACTCAACCAGCGGTTGCCAGCCATTAAGCTGACCTGAACGAGCGCCGTTCAAAAGACAGTTGGAAGCAATTGATAATCGGTGGCAAGTTCGTTCTCCTGCAACCTTGGCATTCTTGTACGCGACAATTCTGTTCTGGTTCGATGCGAAAGCGAGAAAACGGAGAAAGGCATGCCGTAAAGGCGATCTGATCATTATGAACTCTCAACTCAAACAATGTCGGGATCATTTAATACATACATATATGCACACAACAACAGATTAACAAGTGGCAGCATGTTAACAAGCAATGAAAAGTAAGCTAATGTTGAGGTCTCGGCTTTTGAAAGATATTCTTTGAAATAATGACATCAATTGTCACTTTCTGCAAGCAAAACACTTGCACAATGCATGATTTATTAATTATTATTGGTAAAAACAAACAAAATCCATTCGTAATAAGAACACTAAATACGTTGCAATTTTGAGAAGCATTACAACTCGACAAAAAGATGGACAGCATGGATAACAAGGTTAACATTCGATTAGCAAGAGCCTTATCATCTATATTTTTAGCCATTAAAACGGAGCATCATAACTAGCGTGAGGAGGAGTGCTGGAGTGTAGAGAGAGAGGAGACTGGCAGCAGCTTGCGCCCTGGCAGGCACGCACTGCCCGGTCGGCAGGAAGTCGTCGTCCTCTGGGAACTGCTGGCAGGCCAGCTCGCCCGGCCAGCGCAGCCCAAAGGTCGCGAGTGCCGGCGAGCAGCTCGCGCTCAGCTCGTCGCAGTAGGAGCGACACGCGATCGGAGGGGTCGCACGCGATCGCGACGCCTGCCAAATACAGATGGATTTATTGATGCGCTTATTGTTAGCAAGAAATTAAAGCTAAGAATGCATTGTTGCGTGATATATATATATATATAGAAATTTTTCTCAAAATGTAGAACATGAAATTTCCGACAATAGGAAAATAGTTCAACAGACGTTTTGACAATTTTCAATTACATTAGGATTGGAAGTATGACGACTCCTCTCTGTCTAACCTCAGTCTTGCATCGTGGCAGATAAGTCATGCAGAGGAATGCCTCTAGCCGGTCCGAGCACTTGCTGCGCATGATGGGATCCCAAGAAGCGAGCGCCGATGCCACGGCCGCCTTCGTTGTCTGGCCGAGCATGTTCGGGAAGCTCAAGGGCAATCCGATTTTCCAGAAATTTAATTCACATACACACCTGTATATATGAAGAATTTATTAATTGCAAATTAATAAAACAATAAAAAATAATTTCATATACATATATCAATGTGTTCGTTATCAAAACTTTCTCCGAAACTGAACAAATTATCGGTTAAGCCTGACCTGGTGTAGTTGTACAGCATGACCCCCTGCACATGGCGACGTCGATAAACTCGCAGCGACCACCGTTTGCCGGTCTCTTCTTGAAGGTCGCAGAAGTGACAGAATAGGAAAGGGCAAGCAGCAGCACGCTTCGCACGAGCAGCATCCTTTGATACACGGGCTTACTCTCTAGACAGTCTTGATGCATGCAATCACCAGAATAGGCAGCGCTCGCCTATTTGTTTATTTATTTATTTGTTCAATACATTACAACATGAAAAAAATGAACGAATGAGATTTCGAACAAGATTTAGACGAAAATATGAATCGCAGGAATCGAACGAATACTAAGCGAGTAGAGATGGAGGGGGGGGGGAGGGGAGCGGTTTCCATGATGGTTCCAAATGCGAACATATAGCCTAGCGTGTTTTTGACTTTCAAAGATCAAGACCAAAAACGAATGATATCTCTGTAAGCTCCTACAATATAGTCCTGGAAGCGCTCGGCGGAAAATGCCCGGAGCCTTGGCCGTTATTCTTGCCCACACATAATGGGTCAAACAGCTGCAGCAGCAATCACGCAACATCGTGATCTGCTGCTGATTCTCGCTGTCTCTCTCTCTGCCCCTCTCCCTGTGCCTCTCCAAATACCCCGTATCCCTCGCTCTCTTCCTCGCTCCCTCTCACCCACTCCGTCTCTCTCTCTATTCGCCGACTCTAATCTTCCTCGAAGTGTCCGATGAGACATCCTTGATTTCCTTTCCCACTAGCACCTGTTGTCTTCCGCGAGATGCCTTCACTCGATGTTGTTTCTCTCTTCCTGCGGATCACATGGCGTGAGAAAGACAACTGATTTCGTCTCCTCACCTTCACTCCTCATCATCAAATCCCAGTCATATTACGTTTCAGCGTGTTCCTTTCTGCATCTCTGGGCAACCTCAGAAATACACGCGTATTTGCGTTAGGCAAGATAAACAGGACAGAAAGACAACGAGAACAGCCAAAGGCAAAATGCCAGACGGATATGACTATTTCGAAGGTATGTAATTGTTAACCTTCTAATAATTCTTATTTAAGAAATAAAATGAAATCAACATTTCCCAAGAGAGTAATAATGAGTTCTAACAGACCCAAATGAAACTTTTTACTTGGCAGTTGAACAAATTTGTCGTAGTGCTTTTGATATGAACCGCCCATTTATCAGTTTACTTTCCGTACATCTCATGGCTCTTCTCTTCTTCTTAACTACAGCAGAGATCACTCCCCCCCTTCCCGCATGGACACTGGTCACGTCAAGGGCACGCTTCTTGCCACTCGAATAAGGGCAGGATCTGACGTTCGTCTCACTCTGTCTTGTATCCCCCCCCCCTTGACATCTCTTCGCACCCTTTCCCTACTCTTCTCCAACTCTCCAACTTTCCCTATTTACACCGCTACTTGTACATATTGCATGCATCTCAAAGTGCAGTCGGTACATAAAACTGTTCCCGTACATGTTATCAGCAACTCGGTCCTCGAAACGGATTAGGCACCCCAGATAAGCGCTGGTTCTAACGAAGTCAAGATCAATTTAAACTTTGTACTATGCCTAATCGAAGTAAAGAATATGATGAAACGGTATCTGAATCAGAAAAGGCTCACGAATCGAGGAGCGTAGTATCACATTCACATCCTCACATATCCATATTGTTATCGAAGCATACCATCGCAAAAGGTCACTTTTTACAACAGTTTCAGAAATTGACTTAATAAATACAAAAAGAATATCATGGGTTAGCATTATTGACGGAAGAAAAGCTATAACACACGCGTTACATTAAATTTCTTAGTTACTCGAATGACAAGCAATTCATTTCTACATTCTCAAACAATTTTGAACCATCCTTGGGTGCTCTGCTGCTCGTGTATAAAGTCTTTTTATTTCTTCTAAAAATAGAAGCTGGCGACATGGCCTGATCGGCAGCCTGCCCCTGTCTCTGCTCTCTCTTCACATCTCCAACCACAACAGCGACCCTGGCATTGGGTGGTCCAGACGGGCGAGACAGGCCTTTCCTTATCGCTTCTTCGCTTACAAGCGCCGCCCGTTGCACATCTCACATCTCATTTTTCGCTACCGCTAGACACAAAAAAAGAAGATCGGAGACGCCCAACGGTCAAAGTCTTCTTTAAATTTGCTTAAACGTGAACGTTTGCAGCACTTTATGGACGGCTTCAGAAACGGTAGTATTCTTTTGAAAGATAAGATAATATGTGTTGACTCCCGCGTTTTTCCGGCTTGCTCCCCATCGCGACCACTCTGTTTTTCCTCTTCATAAGTGCACTTTCTGTCAAGTGCATGCCCATATCAGCATCACTCGCGGCTGACCCCTCGACCAAGCAAGCTAGAGAGTAGCGACGACATTTCAATCTGTGCTCTTTTATGCCTCCCTAATTTGGTATGCATGGTTACATAATTATATTGTTTTTCATTTATTGATTCATTCAGGTTTATATAAATGAATGTATGTATGTACATATTAACATATGTATATGGTGCTCCTTTTGAGAATGAAGGTGAAAATATAAAACGTCGATCCCTTTAAAATTTCATTTATATCGCCGAGTATGTAGACAATTAGCAGTGAACGCGTACAAAGATCAGAAAATATTTCTCATCCTCATTGGCATTCGTGATTTGTCTTTCTTTCTATAATCACCGTGTACAATTGCACGAAGATTTCATGTGCACTCTAAGCTAAGAAAGAGAAGGTTCCTCCGACCTTTAGAGGAAACTGATATAGCTTCGTCTTGTCATTCAAAAAGTCACATTATTAACTCATATCTTTCTTTAAGACTCCAAGCCGGAAATTTTTCTTAACAAATACACTCGCATTGCAATTCATCCTTTTGTTGCGCCCTCTGCAAAGAGTGCTGTTCTCGCTGTATTTATTTCCTTCTTGCCAAATCATTCTCTACTCCCTCCTTATTAAGTTCTCACTCAATTTCAGTTCCTTTCATAACTGTGAGACACGTAAAAAAAAGGAAAACGATGGCGCACTGTTTTTACCTGTTCTCTCACTACAAACGGAAGCAATCCTACTTCAGAGCAAAATGCGCTGAAGACATTTTGGCAATTTGAACTAAAATAATGCGTTGGTGGACATGTACTCTCTGTCCCAGTAAGCTATTTTTGAAAAAAAAAATTCGACTAGAAAAACTCGAGAAAAACTTTCAGCTACACAGGTTGCTTTGGAGCGGCACCTTCGAAGATCTTCAGTATTAATTTACACCGCAAAATCTGTAGCAGATGCGAAACGTCACGCTGATTTTCGGCTTTTTTATATTCGTTTGCCAAATGACAACAATATATTCGCCGCGGACGAAGAAATTGACTGTTGTGATTGTCAGCTGCCTCCCGCAGACAGTATCCGGCGCTCTTCTAGTGGTCCTTCTCTACTCTTGCCTCCTCGCCCTTGCCACGTTCTCAATGCACAACCTCCTCCGCCCCTTTGACCTACGGCTTTCTTTCAAGGTATTGTTATAGGGACCTTTCCTCCAGCCACTGGTGAAAAATATAGGCAGAAAAATAATAAACTACAGCTGCTTAACGAGCGTAGCAATAGATGCATTTCTTACTTGTTTATCATAAACTGGAGTTATCAGCGCTAAAGTTTATCAGTAATATTTTATGCCGCACCCTGCGGTGAAAAACGATGGGCGAGAGATGAATGAGCAAGAAGTAGTTACGTCGAGAGATATGAAACTGGCGTTCGTAAAGCAGCTCTCGTGAGATGAAATGTATGAAGGAGCTGCGAGATGGCCGTCCCTCGGGCCGCTTCGCCGTCCTCGACCAGCTGCGCTTCGTCATGCTCCACTGGATCATCACCAACCACACCGGCTTAGAGGGTCGCGTCGACGTCCTCGAACGGTCACCGACCGCTGAGCCCTTCAAGGTTGCAGTTTTTTTTCATTTTTAACATCAAGGAAAAATTAGAAAAAAATTAGTGATAGTCATATCAGATCTGGACAGTGTCATTCACTGCTAATTGCAATTACTGCCTATATAGATATAAGATAATTTGTGAGTCTAGACATGAAAGAAGCAAAACGAAAGATCAAAGATGGCCTTGACTGCAGCGCGCCGTGCACAACGACCCGCTGCTGGGGGCGCTGCTCGGGAACAGCGCTCTCGGCGTCGAAGGCTATCTCTTCATGAGCGGCACGCTGGCTGCCGTCTCGTGGCTTCGAGAGGCCAAACGACCCTTTTCGGTGCTTCTCTTTCATGTTCTATTTTTTTTTACTTTTTTTTATGGCGTAATTATTGATAATTCCGCAGCTTAATACTATACTTTCCTTTAAAATTGGATACGACATAATTGTCAATAACAGTAATATCCAGTCTCACTACACGTCCTACATGTGGAATCGCGTGCTGCGTCTCTGGCCGTCCGTCGCCGCCTTCGTCTTCCTCTACACTGGGCCAATCATGCGAACTCTCCTGCCTCGGTTTGTTTCCACAAAGCTTATCTTTTTTTTCTCACTTAAGCCATTTACCTCATTAAATAATTAATTAAGAAACATGTAGGTGAATCAATTATCATAATGAAATAATAAGATAAATAAAAATGGCTTCCTGACCTAGCTTCCACGACACGATGGTCGTCTCGTGTGGATGGAGAGGCATCGCCAGTCATCTTCTCTTCGTCGGCAATCTGCAAGAGCAGCCAACCTGTCTTGGATATCTCTGGTGCGATCCATTCGAATCAATAATTCTTACAAATCTGGTTTTCTCAGTATTTCTTCTCCCTTAACAGGTACATGGGCCTGGACATGCAGCTGCACCTGCTCGCGCCCTTCCTCCTCCACTGGCTGCACCGGCGACCACGCGCCGCTCTCTCAGCCATTGCCGCGCTAATTACCGCGTCCGCAGCAACTCGCGCCGTCTACTGCATCTCCTACGACATTTGCAACAAGTCCGACGTCGACATCCCGGTGAGCATTTTTTTTTGTGTTTGGCTTCCTTCGGCTGCCTGTCTGTTGTTTTCTTTCCAAATAATGTATTATTATGTTATTTTAAAAATAAGATTCGTTTGCACACATTTTCTCCAATGCCTTTCGCTTAATTCTCGAGGGGAAAACGATAATACTATTCCACTGTTCAAGTCGCTGGCACTTTCCTTTTATCTATTCAATCCCTTCATTTATCGCCAGTTCATCCATGTCGCTGGCGTGGATGCCGCGGCAACGGCAGCTCTCTACCGCGGCCTCTGGCCAATGTACGGCCGGCCGCCAACAAAGGCCGGCCCCTTCCTGGTGGGCGTGGCCTTTGGCTGGGCAGCCAGCGGCGCCGCCGGCGCCTTTACTCTGACCACGCGCCAAGCGACTCTGCTCTTCCGTGCTGGCCTTCTCCTCGCTGTCGCCACCATCTATGCTATTCTGCCCGAATACTGGTCAGTAACGGGGCCATTTTTTGATGCAGGTAACATGTCACATAAGAAACCGCCTTCAACATATCCAGGTGGCCCGAGATGGGCTCGGTGCTCTATAATGTAGTCTACACTGCAACATTCCGGACGGTGTTCGCCATTGCCGTCGCGATGATCGCAGCTTTTTCTGTCTTCCATCAGAATAGGTGCGCTCTTCTTCATCTTTCAAATATATTCTTCCTGTTATATAAATATACGAATATGTGTAATGCTATTGTGAAAAGTTCCGGTAATTAAATATGTATGTGTGCATTTAATCAGCATGCATGCTTAACAGTTTTGAAGTTTTACTTTTGAACTTTTGAAGTTTTAATGTGCAACGATTAATAAGCATCTCGAGATTCCATCGCAGACCGCCGATCAGCCCCCTCTGGGCACTGGCAGCTAAGCTGAGCTTCGGCGCCTATCTCTGGCACATGCCAATCGTCTATCTGCTCAACTTCTTCGGCCCCTTCCAGACGACGACTTCTGCATGGAGCATTCCACTACTTCTCTTTCTGTGTCAGTCTTTCTTTATGGCCAAAATGCAGTGTCTCTCTATTTGGTTAGTCAACTCGATTTGAAAACACTAGATTGAATAAAATAAAAAAAATTATTCAAAGGTGCAAACAGAAAAAGAGATTTTATGAAATATCCTACAGTTTTAATTTTTCATATTCAAATTGTACAAAGTATACTTGTGGAAAAGGAATGAGTAAGTTGATCTCAAGACTCATGAAAGCATTGCCAGTCGTGGCTCCAGTCTCCCTCGTCGCTGCCTTCATTTTCTACGTCACCGTGGAGAGTCCCATGACGCGGCTGCTGACTCCTTCCCGCAGAAGAAGCCACGAATCAACGAAGGCGAACGGAACGGCCACGAAGATTCTCTAGAAGTAACGATACATCCTGATAAATTTCTCTGATGAATTTCCATAGCCAGATTAGGAAAAGGTCAACCATACAACTGTATTTCGTGTGCTGACGAAACAGCTCAGTCCCCTAATACAGACTTGCAACTCTAATTTAAGTCCCTATCTATCAGTCTGCTTCTTTACTAACAACGGAATTATCATTTATGAAGGCGAAACAATAATATGGTGCTGACTTTCATACCCTTTCTTTTTTGTAAAACAATTTTGGTCTCGGGAATATAGGGTGATCATATATACAGTAAATACTGGTCTTCTTCACATTGCTTTGCAGCCCGATTGATTTTACACTTTGATTACACTGCTTATAATTATTCAGCATCGTCCTATTCTTGAAAGAATCAGCTCTCTTCGTACAACACTGTATGAATGGGTTTTTATGTATGTATTTACTGTGTCTGCTGTTTTATACTTTTTATATGCCTTTATTCACATGTATGAATGTATATCCCTATGGCAAAATGCCACAGAATATGTGCTTGGTGAGTTCAACTCACACTAACTCTGCATACTGCATCTGATATAGCGAATAAGATCTAACTCAACAAACTTTTAAAGATTAATAAAATATTTATGCAAAGACGCTTCAATAATGCGTTCTCTTTGTTATATTTTAAATTCTTTGATTTGTTTTGCAGCCACAGTAAAGGGAAAAGTCAATAGCTCATTATATTCAAAGGCTTTACTGATCCACGTTAAATAACTAGAACGAAAAAGAATTCAAATTCAGTCAAAATGACTGGATATGTCATTAGAATATAAACTATGTATGAATGAGTGAATGTAGATCAACAGCATCACGTGGATTGCGCTCTCTTCGGAATGATTCTTTGTTAATCTATAGATACATATGTGCCAATGCGGCAACAGACTCGTGGAGGAAACTCGCCATGTAGAAGAGTTAGAGTGAATAGCATACGGGAGAATATATAGACACTACCGTCGTATAAAGGCTTTCGAACATAATGAAGAACATGCAAAATCAAATTAATACTTGCTGAAAAATTTACGTAAAAAATGCAACATCGAACCCGTCTCTATTTTAAAACTCTAACATGGTTTGTACAGTGTCACCGAACAAGTCAATTTGATCTCGGAGTCGCGCGAACATAATTACGGTAAATGATAAAGTACTATAGGTAACAATGATAGCAACCATTCAACGTCACGAAACTATGAATTACTAAATTCAAGGGAATATTAACATCTATTACATGTAGCTGTTAGTACTCGTCGAAAGTGATTGAGAGTGAAGGAAATATTAAATAGGGAATCTCAGCTTCTAATCGAAGCGGGCGTCGAGTTTCATCTTTCCAGCCATCTCAGTTAGAACCTGCAACGAAGAATGCAATTGATACTCGGACATGTATGTACTATGCACATTTGTATGCTGTTTACAGTTTCGGTGGCCTAGGAACTTTAGTAGAATGCAATACATAGCTTATGAATGATTGAGAAGTGGCGTACCTGATTAACCGTGCGTCCGCTGGTCTCGGGGCAGCGCCAGAGGACGGCCATGAGCAGGGCGGAGGGAATGAAGAATTCCAGCAGCGACCACTCGCCGATCGCGCCCGCCAGTGGATACCACGCGAACTAAAATCACTTTTTGCAATAAATCATCGTTCAATCCACATCATCACTCTAGGTTACAATTGCAATTGCGTTGTTACTTATGTGTTGCATCCATATCACATGAATGTCCAAATGAGGAGTATACAAATGATGTCAAAAGCTGAAGCTGTTTGCTTACCTCAGAGGCGACCTTGGTAACAATCTCGAGGCCGGCGAGCACCGAGGTGGTGGAGAGGAGAATGGCCTTGGGCACGAGCTCGGCGGCGTAAAAGCGCGAGACGGCGCCGATGCCGCACGAGTTCGCTAGGATCAGGACGGTGAAGCCGATCAGCGTGCCCCACTGAAGGAAGGGATGGCATTCGTCAGACTACGTATCTTCATCTTTCTTGGGTTGTTCTTCTCGACTTTCCTTCTCACTAATCCAAAATGCGCATGCCTGCCATGTCGCGCCGAAGTGGATGGAGGCGATGATGACGGCCAGGCACAAGGAAGTCACAAGCATGGACATGTTGATGAGGAAACGGCGGCCCACTCGGTCGACCAGAAGAACAGGCAAGAAAGTCACCACCACGCGAAGGATGCTGATCGCCAGGTTCGCTGTAATCCATCAGAATGGCTTCGTAATCATCCATATTTACTATTGATGCATACAAATATGCATAAATGCGTAGATGAGTATATATATATATATATATATATATTTATATGTATGTACATAGTATATATGTAAGAGAGTACCGTAATTGGTGAACTTGTAGTCGAAGGCAGAGAGATCATGCAGCAGATAGGCCGAGTAGCCACGGAGGCAGCGAGCGCCCGTCGCGACATATGCGATCTGTAAGCAGTTCCAGTTGGGCTATCTTTTACCATGATTACAAGTTTGCTGAAGATTAGGAGCGCGACGGATTGAACTTTCGAACTCTTCCCCGCTCTCTCCAAGACTAAGGGAGCACATGATTCGATTTCATTGCCGTTTTAACGATTGTGTGATTTGTGAGAAATGCCTGCTTTGTATCACGACCAGGTTCGGCTGTCATTATTTCGTTAGCTGACAATGAGTGGATTGGTTCTCCGCAGCCGGACTGACCTTGACGAGCACGCCGAGCCAAGCGGCCCATCGGATGACGCGTTCGCGTGCGTCGACCGTGCGGAAGGGATTGAAGGTGACTCCGATGGTGACGCAGCTGTCGGCGTGCTTGCCGAGCTTGTTGTCCGCGGCAAGCTTGCGCTCAATCGCCGACATCTCAGCGTCCAGTTCGGGGCTCGTGACATCGACGCCGTAGTAGCGAGCGAGTGATTTGCGCGCCTGAAATTGTTGGGCATTAAAAAAGATCTTTTCTCGTGAAGGATTTAGTACGATTTCATCATAATGCACACATTTGATTATAGCTTTAATATTAATTTTACTCCTTGTTAAATTAGAATGATTAAAGCGTACCGCATCCATGTCTCCGATGCGGTCGACGATGGCCGTGGGGCTGTCGGGCAGAAGGAGAAAGATGGCAGCTGAGAGGACGAGGAAGGGCACGTTCGGCAGGAAGACCAAGTGCCAGTGCTCGTCCGACGAGAACGGAATGCCCGCAGCTTGCGCCACTAGCGAACCTGTCAAAGTATTCCCGTTTATTAAGTATGACTATGAGAGTACCCCAAATGTGACGGGATTCATGAAGTGTCCCGTGAGCTAAGCGTCAAACTTTTCATCTTCCTAACCATGTTGTGCAACTGTGAAGCTCACCCTTTTCATACTTCCGTATGACTATGTACGTCGAGATCATTCCGATCATTCCACTTACTAACACAAAACTGGTCCCCCGCCTACGCCTTCGCCCGCTCAGCCATCAACTCTTCACTCTAACGATGACGTTCATTTGGCTGGCTCTCTTCTGCTTCAGCGAAAAAGAGATGGATGATGCTCGCCAAGACGGTTACACTTCATTTGAAGATGCGCCCTATTTCTCTCTTGGCTCGCGGGTGATCGGCCACTTTTAAGTTTAAAAAACTCTCTAACATTGCTCGGAAATGGTATTTATGATCACCGAATGGAGAAGGGAGTAGATCACGCGCACTCCCCCCTCCCCCACCCCTTCGGCCTCCCACTCTTCCTTCGCAGATAACGTCATTCGGTTCCTTCAATGAATTCCGACTAGTTTCAATGAAACAATAGATCTCTGAGACTTTCTCCATCCAGTCTTCTTAGGCTGTTCCCAGAATTAGCTGAACGACGCAGGTCCAGTGACAGTTATCAGACTTTCCGCGGTGGCTTAGCGAATGAGCTGCTTATGGGTAAAGGAGAAAGCTGCGCATTTGACGCCCAAATCGGGTCGTTTGCACCGAAGCTGCTTATCATAGGGAAGACCAGTCAGAGTGATCAGTTGCTCTCACTTTCTACCGTATTCACCCATCGAAAAACTACCAGGAATACAAAATTTAGCAAATGTGCTGAACAAACACTTACTTGCAGACGAGAAAAAAATTGGATAGAATACAGTGGAGGGAGAATTAATATATTGACGTCGATGTGCCTCCCCCCACTTCCATGTGACCTGCCACGTCAACGTCATCTTCTCGTACTTCGCTTGCTCGAGTTGTCTACGCTATACTATTTTTGTTGAATTGCCAAGCGGAGGCCATGAAACGGGCAGAAGCAGCCTGGACAGCCCTTCTCTTATGACGCAGACCAAGGGCAAATGGCAAAAGCGGCGATAAGACGGTGTGCAGTTTGGTACCAAGACCAAAATGCCGCCATGACCTTTGTGAAATGGGGCCAAAGTGAAGAGAGAAGCCATGCATGGTTCACGTGCTGCCAGCGTTCTCAGATTGTTTCAAGGGGGCATCTAATGGGGAGTTGGACTGACCGATAGCCATGGAGAGTTCCTGCATGGATCCGATGGCGCCTCGCACGGCCGGCGGCGCGCACTCGACGATCCAGACGGTCGCGTTCACCGATTGAATACCGTTCGCGAGTGACCAGAGGATGCGGCCGACGAAGAGCAGCTCCCAGCTGCGGGCGTAGAGCGACGCCGTGCCTAGCAACGTGCCCGGCACGTACAGCGCACACGAGATCAGACCAGTCATCCTGCAGACAGAGGTAGAGAGTGAGAGGGAGAGGGAGAGGGGGAGAGAGAGAGGGAGAGAGGGAGAGGGAGAGAGGAAGGGAGAGAGGGAGATGGAGAGAGAGAGGGAGAGACAGAGGAAGAGATTGTAGATTGACCCCACTCCCAATAAAGCCATACAAAAAATCTCCCCCCCCCCCCTTTCTTCAATTACATACATAAGCAGTCTACGAAAGTTAGCAGAAACCAACAAGCCACTTTTGTGCATCCATCACAAAAGTAGTGGAATTTTACTGCAACTTGCAATGCGATAATTATCGTGCTCAACCTAGGGAAGTTACGATTGGAATGTATCAAACCACTAAAAGCGAAACCGAAGGAATCTTCAAGCGAGCTCATTTCTATTTTGGCTTTTTTGCTCGCTTTCCCTCAATATTTTTTTTTCATTTCTGGGCCTTTTTCAAACAAGACTCTTTGACTACAAACATGATCGAAACATGTTTAGCTAACCATCTTTAATCGCCTGACCTTCACTCGCAGTTGCAACCCTGACAAACATCTCTCCCCATTCACTATGCTTTAATGAATGATGGTTTTAAATTTCACTGTAGCTAACAGTTTCACTTTCCTTTTACCAATGACGAATTTCCAAGTTCATCTCTCTCATTTGGCCAAATCGTCTTCCAAGTCAAACGGTTTAATTGTTTGCCTATTCAGCATGCTATTGAGATCAGCACCGAATTATTTTTTCTCCAACAAGTTACCGAACCTGCGACCATATTTGTGGCACATCCACGCGGCGACGAATTGGCCAACAATGACTGAGATCGGGAACATTGCGTTCAGTCCGGACCAGATCAAGTCCTAAATCATGTCTCTACTTTGTAATATATAAGCCTATTTCCGGAAAGTTTGACAATTTACAACGTTTTGGGCAGACCTACTCATTAAAATGCGTGCTGAAAGACTCATTGAAAAGAAAATCTAGTATAATTTAGTGCGAAAAAGATTTATCTCATTATTTTTTTTAAACAAAAGGCCTGGCATCTGCATCTATATAAACATTGAAATATTCTACCATTGCCGGTTTAGAAGGCTCCTCGCCGAAGCGGTCTTCTATCGTGTCGTTGATAAAGCCTTGGATGTACAGGTACGGTTGATTCAACACTGTTGCAATATAGCCTGCAGGAAGAAACCAGGTTAAGCTAATTCACTATATATAGATATCCTTTTTTCTTTGCCAAGACTATACCTTGTTGGAAGCCACTACTCATGCAGAGAGCCAGCGAGAGTAAGTTGAGGCATGAAGAGCCAAAACTGAAGCGCATCCTGACGGAAAGGGCTGAAAGTAAGAACATCAATAATAAGCATAATCACAGCTTCATCAAAGAGCTGATGGATTATTGAAGGAGAAGAAGAACGATGTTTCGGGCAGGGAACGAGAGAAAGGGAAAGATGTGCGAGAGCGGAGAAAGGCTGTTGAGATTACGGTCAGAGCAATGCTACTCCATGATGACCGCGCTGTTCAACGTGCTCCTTTTGTACCCAATGTCATAGAGTATGGTTGCGGTCGTTAGAGGAGGCGTGCCAAGTATGAAGGAGAGAGTAAGAAAGATGGGAGAGAGCGAGGAGAGAACGCGAACTGGAAGAAGGAGTACGGAAACAGGAAGAGGAGTCCAATTCAAGAAGGAGGCAGGACAGACGGCTCTGGCAGTTCAGAGGACACAGGCCAGAGAACAGCGCAAACAATCTTTTCAGCTTGACGGGTTAAGTCGCAACCAATTTCCGAACACGGCTGGCATGCCAATGAACAATCCATGGTGACATGATTTATATATGATAAGACTATTCGCTGCTGTCATACAGGTAAATGACGACGCAAGCCTCGACTAAATAGTGGAATGTTTTCGGTGAACAGAAGCTTGTTATGGAGGTAAGGTAAGAAAGAGAAAAATGAAGTAAACAGAAGATAAATATCGTGAAAAGGGATAGGGAGAGAGAGAAAGAGAGAAATGAAAGTGTAGAAAGGAATAGGAAGTGGAGAGCGCGTATTTGCCGATTGAATCATCTGAGATTCGTGAACCCACAACAGAAAGATCAGCCAGGCATTAGTTGTCATCCGATTTTTGAAGCACACGTTGGGACAGCTCGAAGTTAAGAGATAGCCGAATACATTGAGTGAGTCAGAGAGTGCATTGTTGTTCCGTTCCACTTGACAGTTGCACTTGCGTCATTCTTCTCTGCTTCTCCGCTCGATATCACCTTAGATCTGTTCGTTTGCCGAGTGGTGTTTCTGAATTTGGCAATGAACATGAATACATCGATATGAATACATCTAGTCACCTCAATTAGTCTGAAAAGTCTGAACTTCTCAATAAGGAAACATCACTCTATTCCTCAGACTTCATAAATCATTTAGTTTACCAGTTTAAAAAGCCTTGTCCTTTGCATCGTGATCTATATCTCAGAAAAAGAAGAGAAAGAAGAAGAAGACTTCTCTCTTTCTGGTGATTAATGACTTTCCCTAATCTCTTAGACTAGGCGACTAGAGGGAGATCATCATTGACATCATCTCATCCTTGCTTGAATCTTTTCAGATGTTCTCAGAACTTCCAGTCTTCTCTCCTCCTTCTGCCCTCTAGACGCCAGACAGTCTTTTGCATTTGTTTGCACTGTAACGGAACGGCAGCGATTGTTGGTGCATTCATCCTGCATCATTTCCGATGAGGCTTATAGGTGTGCGCTTTTCGTTTTACTCTCTTTTTCATCAGTCCCTTTCCTACTCTCTCCCTCTCCCTTTTACCAGTCTCTTCCCCCTTTCATCTTTCTTCATCGGACCCGCTTAGATCTTCAATAACTCTCAAGCACTCTCTGATCAAGTTAACCGGAAGCACCACAAAATGGGACGGGTGCTTTCCTTTCATTACCGTCTATCGGTCCGGGCTGTTTGCGTCGTCCTCTCCTTCCCCCCCCCCCCCTCCCACTTTCATACGACAACATAAAGTTCGAGCACAGATCGGAGAAGCGCAGCGTCACAATGAAGCGATGATTAGCAGCGGCTTACGCAAGTCTGTCTTCCTCCCCCATCTTCACAGCAGATGTCGTCGTTCCGGAAACAAAAGTTATCCCCCCCACTCCTTATTGTCTTTCCTTCCTGATAAGAATTGACCGCAAAGGCTAAAAGCACACTTCAGTATACGGACAATTTGGCTATAAACGTGGGAAATAGAAGGTTAGATCATAATGATGGCCGATGAAGCCGAATGATAAGGACTCGACGGATGACAAGAAGAATCCTGGTTGAAGGCGATCTGTCACAACTCTGTGACTCGGGTATTTTCTATTGTGTGCCAGGTAAGAGAGACGAAACAGTATTCATTTTTGTTTAAACCACGGAGAGAATCTGGGACTGAAAAGTAGACTTGACCAATTTCAAGATAGTAAGAAAAATTTAATTTCTTCAATAACGTTGAACATTTTAACATTGAGTTGTAACAAGTTTAGTTTCAGAAAAGTGACATCCAGGCAAAGTATTAGATTTATTGATATCGGCAGTAAATATCTGGTGAAGAATAACAATAGAATTTTCGTGAAAATCGCTCTTTTGAGCTCAAATTAATCGACATATGGATGCGATGCAAATCGACTGTTTTGGCGCTGCATAAGGTGTGGTCTTATAACCTGTGTCTCTGATATCTCTAGCGACATTCTGAGTCTTAAGCAAACAAAGCACCGCCAGTCTGCACAGAGCGACAAAGGCTTCCCTACTCTGAACTGAACATCGCTTTTGCACCCATGTAATGCTCTTACAGGCAAACTAGCGGACATCTTATCATCATTTCGGAGAATGATGTCGGAAGAAGAAGAAGACGAAAAAGTTTGTGATGACCTGTCACAAAACGTCATTTCATGTACATTGTGCGTTCCCCTTTGACAATGCCTCTCGATTTCCTGAGTCAACACTCGACTCGAGTCTTGAGCTCTTTCTACAAGAGAGCCGTTCCAATCTGTGTATGGTGCATCCCGCTAAAAGCAGCGTGATCGGCTGCAATGTATCTTTGGTGCAAGTCGCTCCGACTAACGGGAAACTCAAACTCTTTCTTCGACAACCCACGCCGTTCTTCAGTCCATTCAATCAGAAACACGGCAGATACGGTAGCTTACTTGAACAGTTAAGAAAGACCAATGCCAAAGACCGATTCTGGACCACGAGAGGTCAGCAATGAAGAATCGAGAGATGAGAGAAGAGCTCGATTGAACACAAAGGAAGAGCAGGGATGATACCGGGGTTCGATTATCTTTCATCGCGACTCCCAGGGCGTACATTTTAAAATGATACAAATAAATGTAGATGAATATATTAAACCAGAAGTCAACGACGCGCATTTTACAGACTTTACAAAATTTCAAAATTAATTATAAAACTTGCGCCGTCTGAAGCGACCAAGACCAACCAGTGCACCGAAGGGTGACGGCGGACAGGAATACATCTTGAGTCTTGGAATATAACTTTATCTCTGATCACCTAAACAAAAAAATAATGGCGGTCGACTACGAAGGCGAAAATGTATTTTCTACTATCCCTGATAGAATCGGCCAGATCCGTCCATATAATTCCTTGCATACTTCGTTAACATTTTTCAAGATTTTTGCTGTGACCTTCCCTGAGGGACATCGAATAGAGTGCAGGAGAGACGATGAGAGGCAGTAAGAGGTTAATAAGGGAGAAGATTGAAAGGGAGATAGAACCGCTCGTGAGAGGAGTGAAGGTGGGATGTGAGGAAGTGACGCTTAGTCTGCCTTCAGAGGGATTAGATACCATTCCTTGCTGGCGAGACTCGCATAGCCAAGTATAATGTAGCAGTTCTCACAGAATCCATATCCAAATGTGCATAGTACATATGTAGATATCATCATCTACACAGCGATTTTTATTCAAGATGATTTTATGATTAGTGCAAAGTAAGAAGTATGAGATCAAGGGAACCCACGAGCGGTTCAAGAATGGCCCTTAGGTACCTCAAGTCTAGTAATGCGTCATTATTTAGTTTTTTGTTGGGTAATTCTTTCACTCTCTTATTCTCTACATATTTCTCCCTCTAATTTTTTCCCCTTCTCTCTAGTTCTATTTCACTCTCTCTCTCTCTTTAACTCTTTTTCGCTCAACATGGCTTTTCTCTCTTGCCGTTCTTTTTATCAGTGTTGCTTCCAATACCACAACAGGTAAGATCTCCCATATAAAAATGATTGTTTTGCTCGTACACGCAACATTTGACTGTGAGGAAGTGCTTGGAAAGTTCGAGGAAACGAGGTTCGCGGAGAAATCTACGAGCGCTCAGCACGAGCTAGCTGCTTCGTCGATCCCTCACCGCTTTGTCAAGCAAAGTGAATTTTCGAGATAAAGCAAGGATGTATTCTGGATTTATTGTCATCTCAATTCAGGAACGAATAGTCAACATCGGAATCGTTTAATAAATGAAAAAAACAGCTATAATAAATAATATTAATTCTAAAACAAGGATGCATCATCCAATTGCAAGCCCACAGCAATGCCACATTTAAACTGACTAACAATCTTAAAATGTTTACTCATGTTTAACCAGTCAGCCAGGCCTTCTCAACAATATAAAATCAAAAAATCAACTTCATATGCTAAAATTCATAAGTAATTTTAAATATAAACAAATAGAAATGGACTGTTAGTCTTTCCGTATCAGTATTCTACTAGAAATGTCATACTACTCTATTCAATTATAATTGACCATAGGCAATACACTAAAAACACAATCATAGTTTACAACGCAGTCTTGATATCCAACGAAAAATATTACGACCCATAATAACATTAAAATAATTAGGGGAAATTTACAAAATATGTATACATATGCGATATCCCGTGGAAAATTTAGGGAACATGGGATATCAAACTGGACAAACTACTGGGTTAGTTTACAAGTAATTTGAAATGCCACAGAATGAACGACCTAATACGGAATAAAAAAACGAATTAAGGAATAAGAAAATTTATCATCGAAGGATTAATTGGATCAATAGACATGCGAACACATCGTACGAATGAGCGGGTCAATTTCGTGGAGATCAAAATAAGTAATCTTGAAGAAAGTAGAAGAAAGATCGCCAAGAGTAAATTCCTGAAAATGTAGAGATTTGGCTTTCCAAATAGTAAGATCCTTAGCTTTTCTCGCCTTAAAAACATTTGACACATATCTACGTACATATGTATGTACGTATATACAGCTTGTAGAATCCATGATTTATAACTGTTATACCTGTATTATTTCCAAATTCCTGGTGTCTTTTAGCAGCATGTTTTTTAAACTTCAGCTGCGATCAAGGAGCCGATACTACCATACCATGACATTGGCGAGGAAGAGGAGGAGATTGCCGACGCGGACAGGCGCCGCTTCTCCCGTGAAGCCCCGTTCGATGGCCGCGTCATGCAAGGCCGCCACGAGGAGATTCCTCTGCTGCTCGCAGAGGGCGCGGCACTCGGCGGACACTCGGAAGTGGGCTGAACATCTAATATTTAGTAGATCACGAACAAATGTTTGTACTTCACAACATCGTTTTTCTCTATACTTTTCGTGTTAAATTCGTGTTATGGTAAAATTGAGAGAGCCAGCACGCACCGAGTTGCCACGTGGAAATAGCCTTGAGGAGAGTGTACTCATTGAAGGAGAGATCGAGTGCGATGAAGGGATCCACCACGTGCACGAAGTGGCGGATGTGCAGCGGCATCAGCGTTCTGCAATCATCAACAAGACGACATCACAACGATTAGCTATTAAAGGAGGGCGATCAGCGAAAAATTATGTGATATTTCAAATTTTTTCGGCCCTTCTCACTCTCATTCGCGCGTGCTATATTCACGCAGCGGGTTTGTGTGAACTGCGAAATAGCATGCGAGAATGAGAGTGAGGAATCACAGGGCAGAAAAAATTCGAACGTGCATTCAATATATTTCGGTGATCACCCTAATTTAATTATTTCCTTGCCATGCTTCCGAACACACACCAAGTGGAATTTGAAGATCGAAGAAGAACCTGTACAGTTCGATCTCCTTCTTCTCCTCAGGAGTGACTCCTCTTGCTTTCTCCTCCGCCGGGAGTGGCCGCATGGATAAGAAGGTTCCATCCGTCATGACGAGAAGCCCTTCCTCCTTCCCAACACGCGACGAGATGAATGCAGAGGCCATCGCGTAATCCACCATCACGACGTAGCGGTAGAGAAGATTCTAATAAAATGATCGCTGCCACAAGGTTACGTGTGGAATGTAACTCCATACATTTCTAAGGTGCCTTTGTATCGACCTTGTCCGACTTGTTCTTGAGCTGCTCCACTCCGCAGAGTCCGAGAGTGTGATCGTAGCAGGCGAGTAGACAATCCTTGCCCATTCCTCTGAACTCCGTCAGCTTCATCGGCCGCAGCTGCTGTCGGGTGTATGGCTGCAAGCGGAATGCACGCTTTCAACTTTTGCAGAGTATTAAAAACTATATCGAAAAGAAGATGGGGACATGATTTTCTTTTAAAAATACGTAAGTTGTCTACTACTTTATAAAGTCACGTACGCAATCGGGCAGTTCAACATCGAAGAGCTGCTGCACCCTAATGTCAGTGAAGAGGATGCGGATGCGCTCCCAGTGAGTCTATCAATATGAATATTTAAATCATGAAATTACGGTTGTTATTATAACAAATTTTAGATATTGTTTTTTGGACTCCCACCTTCTCACGTCGAATGTAATGCCGAGTCACTCGTTCAATGTCCTCACGTGAGACGACGTGCTCGCGGCTGCTAAGGAAGCTGCTGCAGCAGCTTGTCTGCGGAGACTCTGAAAGAGGAGGCAGTTTCACGCCACATCATACATCTCTTATATTCAATGTCTTCAAAGTTCCGCACAAAATCAACACTGATCAAGAACATATTTGTAATGAGTTCCCGTCAAAAAGACATTTTGAAAATTTTTTTTTGTAAACCTGCCTGAAATCAACTAAACTAAGTTTAATTTTTATCTTATAGATCTAATAATTAATACGGCCTTGTCACCCGAGTTGTTCTGAGATGTTTGATGAGGCGAAGAAGTGGAAGTGGAAGCCTGAGACCAGTCGTCCTCCTCCTCTTTCGCCTCCCAGACACTCTCGAGTGGCAGCGGTGTGCTGCCTGAGAGAAAGCCTTTTTCGAAAGGATATTTGTTTTCTATGATAGTTTTAGGAAGAATGGGGGCTTACGAGTGCTAGCATTACGTAGACAAATTTAGTGATGCCTTCAATGAATATTTTCGCTTGTGTATGAAAGCAGTCAAAAGAGTTGACCAGAACTATGTACATACTATCAGCAATCTTTTTTGATGCGAACCTTCTTGCCCTTACAAGCTTATTGATGGACAAAGACTTTGCAGTATGAGAAATCATATCTATTTGATGTGCATATTGTCTCATAATTTTTAATTGCTGATAGCCCATCTTTATATTTTACGATCATCGGAAAGTTGCATTGTTTTTATTATTTTTTCTTCGGACATGATGCATGTCGCAGATAAAGAATAAGTTGCTGAACGTGCATTCATCGGAGCGAGCTTTGCTGGCCGGCCGCGACTCGTCCCTTCCCTCCGGCGGAGAAGCCGTGACCCGCGGAGTGGCGGCCACTCTCTCGCTGCGTCTTTGCACCACTGAACACGGCACAATCAAAGAAGGGAAAAACCTTGCAAGACGAGACAAAATCCAAGTCGTGAGAAATACTTGCAGGAAGACACATTTAGACTGACAGAATTGTCAGCTTTCTATAACGATAAAGCAACTTTTCATATTCCTTTGTGCATACAGTGGTGATAAATGCCACTTTTCTCTGCGGAAAGTCCCACAAAAAATGCGTAATCTTTGTGCGCGTGCTCTGCATGATCTGCGATGACATTCTGAACTGACATTCCCGTTTCATGCCCGCTTTCATGCACTTGAGATAGCGACAATGACGGCAGATCATTCGGAGATCTACAAAGAAAACTTATTGAAAGAAATTGGTCTCTCTGAGCTGTCCGGTACAGGAAAACTGCCCAAAATAGAAACTGCCTCAAAAGCCCATGATTAAAAAAAAACAAATATTTAGCAAGCCTTGAGATAATCTACGTATTCACAGCGTATCTTGGTGTATTTAGCGAAATTTCAAAACTTCTTGCATACAACACTGATATCTTGTGCTTTAGTTCAGAAATCCTTGAAAGGAATTTCCTTCAGACTTGAACGCGGTGCTTGAGAGATCAAGGATCGTACAAGGTACTGATCCCACTGTATTCAATGATCCGGCTTACGATAGTGGATGTTGCATGGACGCTCGCTCGGCGCCTGCGCTGCACACGCGTACTTCATGCTCATCGACACGGTGCGGCGGAAGAAGGCAGCGCATGCCTAGAAAGGAGAGAGAGAGAGAGAGAGTGAGAGAGAGAGTGAAGTAAGAGAGAGGGAGGGAGAGACAAAGAGAGATCGGGACAAGGTTAAACAAGAATGCCCTGTCAATGATGCGAGAGTCAGCAGCATGAGAGATGAAATATTGATGAGACAGCAATCATGCAATTCTGCTAGCACAAATAAGACACAAAAGTACGTGTAATCTAAAGCCCTTCGATCTTCCATGTCTCTGTCATTTCTCTTCTCGAATTTCACGAGCTGTAGATGTCCGAGCTCTTAACGCTGAGCAAGTCTGATCTTTGAAAGCATATTCGACATCCTTGCTCTTTGATTTCCAGCAAGCGCTTTCTTTTTTATCGCACAATTAGGCAGTCCATATTGCCAGTTGAATTATACGAAACATAAAGCGCATTCCCTCATGTATGTGGTGTAAAGAGTTCAATGAAAAGAAGCAGTTAATTACGGCATAGTTTTTTTTTAAATGTGCCGTGTCTATAGCTACAGGTGAAAAAAGATTAACCTTGCACGATCGGGCGCCAAAATGAAGCGACGATGCAGTGGGCGAGGAACATATGAGACACGCACTCGGAGACATCTTCTACCTCTCTCCCTCCACGCACTCTCAACTCTTCGAAGTCTTCCCTTAGCAACACCTAGTAAGTAGAGAAAGGGCAGAGACTTACAATCTAGAAAGTTTCTTCATATTCTTTCGCAAACATAAAACAAGAAAATTGCACTCGAAATTCTTAGTCTAACATTAAAAGAATGCAGCACAACGCGACAACCGAATGACTATTATTATCATTGAAATAAAGCATGGTCAGAAATTAATATGAAAGACAATTATTCTCATTCATTTATTAATCCGCGCAAAAAAGATGCATAAACCAGAAAAGAAGACGTTGAAGCAGAAAGAGAAATGCGAGAAATTCAAAGTTCGACAATCTATGTATGTATGTACATATGTATATGAAGAAAGATGCTTCGCAAGGTGAGGAGAGGCACACTTGCTTTCACTCCCTCTTTCACTCCCTCTATTTCCCTCCCTCTCTTCCTCTCTCTCTCCCCCTCTCTCTCTTTCATTCTATCTTTCTATCTTTCTCAGTCTTCCTCTCCCCTCTCTTTCTCTCGCACAAATATGTACATTAATCGCCACTAACATCCGCAACGTTTCAGCTGCAAACGCTCGACCTTAAGAATAAAAGACTTGATATCTATACAGAATTCGTTTGATCTCTCCCATCCGTGTTAATCTCTGTGACTATTGTGGCCATTTCTCGGCAGATGACGGGTGCGAAAAGGGAGGGGCTTGCAACTCCTAGCTCTCATTCTTACCCCCCCCCCCCCTTCCTTCCTTGGCTGCCTACAAAGTACGGAGATTGGTATGGCGAATTGGAGATGACGAACTCTGCGGAAGATGGAAGGACTGATAGGCCCACGCATTAGACCCTCGGTTTCTTTCGCTGTAGACTCTATTACTCTCCTCCCTTACTCTGTATCTCTCGATCTCTGCTTTCACTGTCTCCAGCACTTTCTATGCCAAACCTTAGATACATACCAATATATCAGCGCGAAAGAAATGAAGTGTATATAGTCGTAAAAGCTTCCCATAAGGAACTTACAGCCAAATAAAAAATTTAAAAGAAGCCCAAGAGTCATTTTAGCAAATGGCGGATAAGGAATTATAGGAATAAGCTATCATCTGTGCATAAAGCAACCTTCATAAATAGAAAAAAATAAACTGAGACAGAACACTCGAGACAGAGAAGATGAAAAACCAAGATTATGCCGAGATTATAATTCCAAGGAGTTCCCTAATTGTAAGAAGCAGTTGGTTCGCAGTTTTCAGGACCAACATCAGATGCATCCGAGGGAAAGAGGAACGAATAGTGACCAAGGAAAATGCTTGCTCGAAATGAACTATGTTGAACTTTGGTTGATTATTTACCTCTCAGGAGTGATTAATATGCGAGCGATTAGGAAGGTGAATATGATTGACCTCGTGATGGCAACAGAAAAGGCGGAAAAGGCAATTGTTAGAATGAAGACAGGCGATGGAGTTTAAGGGAAGCGAAGCGACAAAGCTAAGGGACCGAACAGCAAAGCATACAAGAAAGAAAGAATGAGAGAGAGAGAGAGTACACAAGGAAGAGAACGAAAAGATAAGAGGAATAAGAGAGAACGAGCGAGCGAGTGTGCGAGAGTGCAGGCTAATGGAAAAAGGTTTGTGAGACGAGCATTGGCAGTGTGGAGACTGAATGTTTTAGGAGCAAGAGAAAGAGAAAATGACAAAAAGGCTCTCTCCTTCTTTCTATTTCGTTTCTCTCTCTATCTCTCCTCACTCTGCCATCTCCTTCTCCATCTCTTTCTCTCTCTCTCTCTCTCTCTCTCTCTCTCTCTCTCTTTTCACCCTGTACCTGCCCTTTCTCTCTCGTGGCCTATGCGCCTGATAGAAGTGCACTATTCTTTTCTTGCTGACACATTCTTTCTCTCCACGTTTGTCCCATCTCGCGGTGTCTCGCTCTCTCCATTTCCTCACTCTCTGTCTCACTCTCTATCTTTCTCATTCACTCACTCTCTCCCCCTGAAATATAATGTCTAGCTATCTCTACTCGTCTCTCTATACGAAGGGACCCGCAACTATTCAATGCTGTGGTGTTCCCTTTCAGCTGCATTCGTATTTACTTTGCACTCTTTCTCTCTATCTTGAAATCTTTGAATTTTGCGCGCTTTTCAAGCCTATCACATCGCAATCAGTTGATTATTTTTGTTAAAATGCTTCAAACAAAAAGCTATAATATTCTTGAACACAATAAACAGCCTCATGCATGACAATAAATGTAAATAAAGTAGGAATCCATTTAATCCCTTGTTGAACGTACAATTAGGTACATACATACCGAGCTTCTGTCACCATGCAAACTAGCCTATGCTAACAAGAAACACATTGTCTCTTTCTTATTCTTCTTCGTGCCATCACTGAAATCGCATTTTCAATATTTGTTGGTGCAACGTGTACTGTACTACATAGAAGCAGAGATCGGCATGAACACTGTCAACACATCGACCACGTTGTAATCTTCACTCCTCGTAGTCTGTGACAAAACAAGACCAGCCGGCCATCTGGACGCTCTATTCTTTCCTGGTGAAAGAAATGACGGTGTCAACAATCGTAAGGTCGCCAGTGTATTTCAACATAAAAATCTTTGATTATTCTCATTGCTTGCCTCTTTCCCACCAAAATTCTTTATGATAATTCCCACCGAAACCGAGGCACAGTCAACATTGCGCAATTATGTATTTTTTCGGCATACTACTGTCAATGATGGATTTTTCACTGGAGAAAACACATGCACACTTTATAGTAGTCAAAATATGCAAATTAATTTATGAAAATATAAAAGACTTATATAAGGCGCTGAAAACGAAAAAACAGTTACATCGCACCTTGTTTTGCGTAACGTCTTAAAATTAGATATGTATATTCACTACAGTGACTTCTTCGCTGGCACTGTGCTGCAGACTATGAAAGAGGGCTTTGACATTCTTTATGCAGTGCCAGTCATTAGTATACGTGTGAGCACATTGTACGAATGAGCGGTTCAATATCGTGGAGATCGAAATAAGTGACCCTGAAGAAGAGCGAAAGGAAATCGCCTTGCGTGAACTCCTGCAATGCGAAATATTTCTTATGTTTAAAATGATGCTTATTTTTAAATATATTCAGAAAATTACGTTGCGAACTAATTGTATTCTTTTTTATTTTCGATCTTATTTTCTCTGTAATAGAAGGATTTACTCTTTCTCTAGATAATATACACACAGAAAAGATAGTCCTTAAAGAGGCTCCCCTAATTCGTATATAAATCCGTTGGCACTACAGATTCCAATCGACAGATGGCCTGACCATGACATTCGCGAGGTAGAGAAGGAGATTGCCGACGCGGATGGGCGCCGTCTCAGCCGTGCAGCCCCTCTCGATGGCAACTCCGTGGAGAGCAGCCACGAGCAGATTCCGCTGCTGCTCACAAAGGGTGCGGCACTCGGCAGACACGCGGAAGTGGGCTGGCAAATACATTCTTTTTTCTCTTGAACTTAGTCAACTTAAGCTGAAAGGAAAGAAGAAAAAAATCAAGGTTAATGACATGAAAAATTGATACCAAGTTGCCAAGTTGTGATTGCTTTCAGGATGGCATACTCGCTGAACGAGATGTCCAAGGCGATAAATGGCTCGACAACACTAAGGAAGTGATGCACGTGCAGTGGCATGAACATTCTAAACACAGATTGAAATAAAAACTAATATTGTACTAATTAAAGCATAAAGTTAGTCCGTGCCATAAGTTATATTCTAACCGAGCAGCTTTCGGCTGAAACCTGAATAGTTCTCGTTCCTTGCGGGCCTCCGGCGTGGCCGGCGTCTCTTCGTTCTCCTGATCAGTCGGGAGTGGCCTCATCCTTAGATACGTGCCGTCGGTCATGACGAGCAGACCCTCGTCGAGACCGACCCGCGAGGATAAGAACGCAGTGCCCATCACGTAGTCGGCCATGACTACGTATCGATACAAAAGATTCTGCGAAAGCAAAAAAAAACTTTATTTTGCTTCCAAAGACAGATATGCTTTCATATGCATCTAAATTAATCCAATCAAACATATCTTTGACCGAAATGCCACAGATTCACAAAACGAATAACACAAACTCGCCTTGTCGGCCTTGCTCGTGAGCTGCTCGATTCCACTGAGTCCAAGAGTGTGATCATAGCAGGCGAGCAGGCAGCTCTTCACCATTCCCTTAAAGGCCGTCATCGTCAGTGGCCGCAGATGTCGTAGCTCGTATGGCTATAAGGATGAACAATACAAACTATTGATTATGATATCGCTGAATCACTTACAATTTATATATACTGAATAATGATTGAGAACGACGTAGCAGAATGAGCAGCCAACTTACGCATTCTGGAAGTTCGATGTCGAAGAGTTGCTGCACCGCAATGTCCGTGTACAAGATGCGCATCCGTTCCCAGTGCGTCTGCAATATTATGTCTTACAAACCAGGAATAATATATTCATAGTCAATAATATCTCATATTCTTTCAGTATTTCACATTTTTCTTCTACTTCCGGCTTAGTAGTGTTGACTAGACGCGCATTGTCTTTCTCTGGTAGTGCATGTATGATGCCTTGCTGCTACGATGACGTGATGGCAAGACCCTCTTGTGTTGTCTGTCGCCTTGTACCACCCACACAAAAGAGCCAGTTCGCGGCCCTCTCCAATTCACGACTTTCATTAAGGCCCCTCCAATAGACGCCTACTTCTCCGACCTGCTCTCTTCTGACGTAGTAGCGTGCAATGCGAGCGGCCTCGTCAGATGACACCATGAGGTCGAATCCGCTGACCCGGCAGCTCCCGCTGCTGCAACTCGTCTGCGGCGACTCATCTGAATCACACGTCTTTTAAATAGTCTACATTTCCTTAGCTAAGCAACTTCCAGAACATCCGTTAACTTAGCTTTGTCAAATTTCATTCATTTTCAAATTTAACCATGAAGCAGATTAAGAACTAGCCTTTTTGACAAACATGTATTAAAATCTCCTTATATTTAACAAACGTTTCTAAAAGAATGAGCAACAACATTTGGCAGATGGCGTGCAAAACAGTTTCTCAAATTACAGAGCTCAGATATTATTAGGGGCGGAAATATTCAATAGTACTCGCCATGGTCGGAAGTCGACTTTTGTTTCCTTTTCGTTCCTGGATCAAAGGACTCTTGACTCTTCTCTTGATTGTCCTTTCTACCTTTCCATTGTCTCGTTTCTACGAGCTGAGCTCACGAAAGAGGAAAAGAGGAAAGAGATTTGTGGAAGTGTATGAGGCTCGTCTTTGCTAGTTTAATCTCTTGTATGGAAAGACAAGAGAGGATGAGATTAAGTCTATTTTAGTCCGAGGCATTAGAGCAAGGTGGCAAGTTGAGTTCCACGGGGCGGCAAATTCTAAATTATTTCTATGTCCTTCTTAAGTACTACAAACGAGAGAGGGAAAAGCAACAACGCCGTTTTCTTCTTCAGAATTTTCACAAAACATACAATACCAAGGTGCCCACTACGTAGCGAATTATGTATGCTAAAAGTTCGCGACAAGAATAGTGAACATTGAAAGTGCTCATATATAAGTGGAGTGAGTGAGGCTTTCTGTGCTCAAGCAGACCGAGTTGGCGGAATAAATTAGCTAATAAGAAGAAGAAGAAAAAGAAGAGGACGAGGACGAAGAAGTTAGCTTCATCGTGTATGCGGCACTCTTGCTCTTCTTTTGTGCTTGTGTCCAGTGTACTCCATCTCTTCCTCTCCCCTTCCCAATCAGAATACTCCTCCTGCGCCCACTCGCCCACCTGTGCTAGAAGCTGGTTTGTGATGCGGCGAGGAAGTTGAAGTCGAGGGCTGCGACCAGTTGTCCTCCTCCGCCTTCGGCTCCCAGAAACCGTCCAAATAGTGCGGCGTTATCGCTAAAAGCGAAAACAGATTAAGATTAATGGCAAAATATAGTTTTTTCTAACTTACATTATACATATATGTATATTAAATCTGCAAGGATAACTATAATATATGCCCACAAACATTGTGTAGATACTATTTGGAGTCAAATATCAAGGGTGTTGTCAATATTGCAAGCAAACAGAACAACATTACTCCCTTATGCTTCATAACTTGTAATTCAGATATGTAAATGATTATAAAGAAGGTAATCGGCCTGACCTTCACACGGATGCCCCTTGCTGGCTGGCCGAGGCTCCTCTTTGATCTCGCGAGTCGCTGTCATCGTGGCGGCAGCGGCAGCCGCAGCATCGCACCGTCTTTGCACCACTTCAAAAAAATGAATGACAAAAATTTCTTTTCTTTAGCTGGCATAAATTTTTTGAAATACATGATCTGAGCAGATATTTATAAATGGCTTCTCAGGAGAAGAGAGAAGGCATGCACATGTACATTGATATTTGAGTATACTCTAAATCGAACGAGTCAATTTCTCCCTGACAATCGCGTTTCATGCCAGCCTTGACGCACTTGAGGAAGCGGCAGTGGCGGCAGATCATGCGGAGATCTCAATGCAAAGAGCATTCTGACAAGTATTCAAGCAGCGTTTGTTCCCGAACGCTTTCTTAATCGTGTCATGCATTCTTCTGCCCTACGTTGCACATGAAAGTGAGAGAGTATACATTCATGTTCATCTATCATGCTTCTCACTTACGGTAGTGAATGTGGCATGGCCGATCAGTGGGTGGCTGAGAGGCGCACGCGTACTTCATGCTCATCGCCACTGTCCTTCGGAAGAAGGCCGCGCATGCCTGCATAGGGAAGATCGTGAGAGGAAGAGAGAGCGAGAGAGAGAAATAAAGGGAGAGAGAGAGAGAGTGAGCGAGAGAGCTTTCCTAGTACTAGGGATGAAAAAGGAGAGAGAGAGAGCGCGTCAAAGATGAGTGGAAACATAGTAGTCACGAACATCGCCCCCTCCCTCCTGCAAGCTCCACCTCCTCACGCCTCTCATGTACTCCTTGAATTTCGGCCCGGTCCTTCGCGCGATTTGAGAGCAAGCAAACCATGTGAGATCTTTGAACTCTCTCTTTCCATCATTGGGAAATCACAAACAGAACACAATGACGAGGACTTCCTTATTTTCTAGGTCATCCGGTGCTCTTCATCCTTCAAGCGTCTAATAAGTGCCTCCATACAGCTAGCATCTCCCTCTGACTTCTTGAGCGTAATGCTACCAAGTTTGCTCTCTCTTTGATTCCGGATAAAGTTGACATCGACATAGACATAAGTTTAAAAACACAAGGTAAGTTAGCGAAAAGTGAGTCTGGGAAAGGTGAAAAATAAGAAAATCACATAAAATATTGTTCTCCAAAAGTGAATATGATGTGAGGTAATTTTTCACATCATATTCACTTTTGATGTGAATAAATAAATAAATAAACCTTGCAAGATCGCGCGCCAAAATGGAGCGACGAAGCGGTGGGCGACGCGCAGACGAGACACGAGAGTGGAGCGGCGGCGAGGTGCGGCATTCCGCAAGAGATTCTCTCACGCAAGCGGCGCAGCTTCTTCTCAGGTCCCTTGCCTCCGATGGCCAGGGATCTGAAATGGAGTGAGGTCTCACAAATCGCACTATTCACGAGCGTTGTTTCTGTCTCTAGCAATTGCCTACGTCTGCTTATCTTTTCTTCAACATGTTTTTAGGCATCGATATCTGAACTGACAACCTGCGAACACGTGATTAGCGTTCTGTTTGGGTGCAACACGAGGCACGCGAAAGGCGAGGACGGAGCGGACGAATTATTCTTACAAGAGCAGCCAGAGAGCAAGAGAGTCAGGGGTTAGAGTGATTAAGAGAGTCAGAGAGCACGATAGTGACTGGTACAAAAAACAATGACCGAAAGGGATAGAGAGAGATAGCAAGAGATATAGATTAAGAGATAACGAGATAAAAAATATTTTTTGTTATAAAAAAGGAGCAATTGCAGAAGGTGAGTGAAAGGCCAACGCCAGTAAAGTGCCCTTGTGCTTATGCGTGCCTGAAAAGAATGATCAAAACAGGGCAGGAGCAGCGACTTGCAAGACCATCAAGACGGCGTAGGAAATGTTGTGGTTTCTTGCTCGGATCCATCCCCGCTCACCTGCCCGACTCCACTGTCTCGGCCAAGGATCAGAAAGATCCCAAGGCAAAGATCTTTATTCTCAACTCGCAAACAGCAAAAAGGCTACGGTTGACTAGATCATGAAGCTAAAGACTCGCCATTCTCCTGCTCGTTCCTCTTCAATTGCCTTAAAATACGCAAGAAATACAAGGGCAGATGAATCGCGACTGGAAGGTGAAGGAAAGGGAGTAAATATGACGTGAAACTCATTGTAGATTGCAGAGAACACGGAAGAAATCGAGGAATATAGGATATAAACAGTGGAGTAAGGTCACGAGAAAGGAGAAAGGCAGAGAAAGATTGTTTGAATAAGACAGGGAGACAAATGGAGAAAGTGATAGATATGGGCTGAATAACAAGAGGTGAATGTTGGTCCAGTGTCGCCAACGTCTATCCTTTTTCACTACGCGACTTCTTCTCTTTCTCTGCTTCTCTCTTTCATCTCTCTCGCTCCCCTCCTAGTCTCTGTCTCCACAAACATAGCAGTCTAGCAATGCTCAGGCGGTTGTTCCATTCCGTAGTTTCCTTCCCCCCCCCTTCCCCTCCACTGGCCCGCAATGAGCTGCTTCTCTGCTCTGTTCCGTATTCACTGGTTCTTTGAAGCCACCTTTTTGACATTTCTTTTTCTCAACTATTTTCTATCATAAGAGCCTACGCTAGACATTTTTTTGGAAGATCATTAAAAAACCTCATATCGCTGGCTAAATCACTCAACAGTTATCGGAGCAAGCAGAGACTTGGCGTCTTCATAGTATTTCAGTTCATTTTCTATCCACACTCACATGTAATCCATCATAAATAAAGTTGGCATCACAGTTCGTCTATCTCTCTGGCATGTGAAGAAGCACGACTACACGCGATAACTGGAAACATAACCAATTCTACAATAGATAAGATTTATCTTCGTAATGAAGCTCTAATGCACAAATATGTAAATTTGAATGCACGTATCGACATCCTTATGTAGTCTTTGTGAGTTGGTGTAGACAACAAAAGCCAAAAAAAAGCACAGTTCTTAAATCCGAGAGTGCACGGGTCTAACATGGGCCTTCAACTACTCTCTGTATATCTCCCTCTCATCATTCCTGCAAAGTATTCCTTCTTTTCTCTTTGCATCGTTTAATCTCTGTTCTTTCCGCTCTCTCTCTCTTTCTCTCTTTTCTCTGTTTCTCTGCCAGACTGGATCCTTCCCCTTTCCCCTCCCTTGTGCGATGTTTGCTCACACAACCGCTGACGCGAGACAGAATTGCGAAGAATGGGGGAGGTGAAGAGTGCATGTGAAAAGAAGAGACTGCGAGGCGACGCGAGAAGCAGAACTCAAGAATTTTGTGAACACCTTGTGCTATAGAACTTTGGCCGACTAAGTCCCGAAAACCAGCCTTTATGTATTTTTTTTCCTCTTCTTCGCCTTCTCACTACGCTCGCGAAGTTTGTATATGATGCACAAGCAATAGTATTGCAATGTAGGGTTGGAGTTGAAGATTCTGCAAGGAGAAGCAATCATGTAAAGTTTAAAAAAAGTCGCCCTCTAGCCTTTCACGTTTATCCGTCCAGCGACTATGCCAAAACAGCTATTTTTTTCCTCTTTAATGCTCCTTCACCGGGCATTATCAGAATCCAAAACGGAGATTCCATCGCACCATGTCGGATCAACAATAGCCGTTAGGCTACAGTGTAACCAAAGTTGAACGCACATAGAACAAATATACTATGAGTACATTTATAAACTCAATTAACAAGAGACTCAAATGATAACGCGAATAGATTACATGATATAATGCAAAAGAAATGTAGAGAATGTAGAGAATTTAACGCGGCAGGCAATCAGAACTTATTTTTATCACTGGCAAACCTTGTCGCATATTACACATACTACATTTCTGACTTGAAGTAAAGGCCGCGTGAGAACTCAGACAAATGTGAAAAACAGCGAGGTAAACAACAAAAAAACCTTTATAGATGCCGAAGACACGACAAATATAGAATCCTTCTTCCCTTTGATTTGCACATCGAAAAAAAGCGAGAAAAGCTACCATAACAAATGAGAAATCGTGAGCACGGATTTGCTTCTATTCTTCTATTTCAACGTAGTAATTCTCGGCTAGCCTCCAATCATCGCTAAAAAAAATCAGTGTATCGAAGATGAGCATGTATTTAAATAAAGAAGGTGGTTTCCCAATCGCGTTTTTTTAAAAGAAGTTCACAGTCTCCACAAGCTGCCCGCCACCCACGCGTCGTTGACGCTCTTGATGGGGTGATTGGCAGATGGAGTGTACAGTCTTCACGTGATACGGGATATGACTCGGAGCAGTGAGCTACGTCCCTTCCCATCACAACTCAGGTAAACAGCACAAAAGTGCTACATCGCGTTGATGAACTGTTTGCGAGAGAAAAAGAAGAGCCCACCATCATATGGCCACAATTTCCAGGGGAGCACTTTCGAAAGAGTGCAGACCGAGAGAGCGAGAGAGCGAGAGAGCACTCAGCAGTTGGAAGTGGAACAACACAAGGCATCCCCACCTCCGTTTCTCTCTCCCTTTCTCTCCAGCCTCCTCGCATCTCTCGATCTCCAGCATCTTTGCCTTGTTCTCTCGGCGCTGTCTCTTTACTGTCTTTCTCTGCTCTCTAACGAGCGCACAGAGACAAGCTAACAAACTACGCCTTTCAGGAGGAATAGCGACGAAGAAACGGGCTCGAACACGCATTTTGCTACTCGTATGCGAGAATGAAAAAAACAGGCGTTCTTCCACATTCGTAAGAGAGCAACGATCACGCAGAACATTGTCACATTTTGAATACGGTAGCATGGTTCATCAATGATTGACGTGTACTTCGTAGTCTTGCAAAAGGCTGCGACAATTCGAGCCCGGTGTTTGTGCTTTGTTCCAGCTCTCACTTTAGGGTTTGTTATTTAACATATTTCTGTCAATTATTAAAGGTAGAAAGATAGTGCGAGAAAAAGAAAGAAACAAAGGGAGAGAGAGAGAGAGAGTGGGGGGAGGGAAAGTGAGACAAATGTTTCGAATACCCTTCAGAGAACATGCCTGAGACGCGCGTGGCCCGCCGAAGATAAAAGATAGAAGAAGAGAGCACGGGGGAATGCTAATGATGTGGAAAATGATAAGGGCAATGTGGCAGGGTATTCCCTATAGACAGATAAGGTGTTAAAGTAAAAAAAAATCCCTGATTCAACAGGATGTACCCTTTAAAATTGATAGATTGGCTTGTTAGCTTTACGCGCCTGCAAAGATTATTCGAGGCCAAAGAATGAGTTTGCTCAGAAACACGTGAAAAGCCCCATGACAGTGAGAAGTGACGTTTGACCTCGCTTCTCCTATTTTATCATGAAGTAGTCTGTGCTCCCGGTGCGGAGTGGCTGAGATAAGGAAGAATGCCTTTTCAACAATTGCCATCGCGTGCTGCTGATCTATCATGAATTGTTAAAAGTTCTGGTTTCACATTATATAAAAGTACTAGTTTAACATTTCTAACCCCATGCAGTTAAAAAACATTCAAGTGATATAATTTCAATTTAAAGACAAGGTTGAATAATAATAAAAAAACAACCAAAACTATGGACGTTTATATTGTTCTCACAATGGAAAAAAGGAAAGTATCGTGGATATACATATTTGAGATGCAAGCTGAATCACACGCAACTCTCGGATGGGATTAGAATAAGCAAGATTAGACATTTCAGGTCAATCATGTGTCAGAATGTGAATTCAACGGAAGATTGTTCCATTTTCTAGTATCGTCGCTTCGCGTGGTCCAAACAAATATTGCGGCGTTGCGCGAAGGCAATCTTGAGCGAGAAAAGGAAAACAGGCAACGTCTCTTAATGAATAAATCATATCTTATATGTATAGCTAACAATTCATTGAATCTTTCTATTGAAAATGAGTAACATATGTATGTATGTATGCTTTGAACACATTTCATTTTTACACACATATATAGTTGCCTCCGTTGACGAAACACAGATTCGCGCGAATTTTCCACCGGATAGTTATTCAGCAAAGAGTATTAATTATTAGAAGGAGGCAAGGGGCAACATTGCTGAGCGGATTACAAGGTTTTGAATTAATACACAAACAAAAGGAAAACATGAAAGTATGTATGTATGTATGTATATGGTAGAGTCGCTTCTTGATATTATTTTCTCAGCAATCGAACTGGAACGAGCATCAAAGATATGCGGAAGGTAAGAAAAAGAACGACAGCAATTGAGGCAAGGAACGCCAGATGGACGTCGAGGCCGAGGAGGACGAGGAAGGACACCTCGGCACCGGCAGAGCGGTGGTGCTCGTGCAGCGACTAAAAGACAGCATATTTACAGTTTGGTACAATGGCCAACGTTGAACTTGCAATGGTCTACCTTGAACTTGGCGACAAAGTCAACGTTCTCAAGCAGAGTGCGACGTGCGTTATCCGGACTCTCGCGTAGCATCTGCGCCAGCTCCAGCGAGCGCTCCCGGTAACTGGAAATTAACAAAATACATCAGTAATAGTTTCTATTACACCTTTTATCGTAGAGGATGGAGGTGAGCGCCTTGTAAATGCGGTCAGCCGTCAATTCAGTCTTCCTGCAAGTTCAAACGATGCACGTTTATCTCAGCATTCGTAAAATCAACAAAATATAACTAATTTTAGCACCAACTTTGTGATTAGTACTGTAGGACCATAGCAAGATAAATGAAACGAATGATTAGCATTCCATGTCGTCTGACTTGATAGCGACTCCGATGCCGAGTTGGCTGGCTCGCCATGCATTGTGGGACTGGTCGGCAAAGAGTGGAATGACGACGACGGGCACGCCGGCGAAGGCCGTCTCGGTCAGCGAGTTCAGCCCGCCGTGCGTGATGAAGCCCACCACGCGTTCAGAGTCTGCAAGCACAACATTCGAGATGAGAATAAGCATTCTGATTACATTTTACTACGCCCAATTTACACTATTATTTAAGGAGCTATCCGGGGAATAGCTTACATATAGTTTTCTCAACATTGGTGAATTCGCTTTGGTCGAAAACATCGACCTTGAAAGTTTGAGCGATTTTTGTTCACTCGTATCAATTTTATAAGCAAGCGAAGTTTGAGAGGGCGCGATTTTACAACGATCATTATGCTTGAACTCGCGCCTCCAATTGTGACCGAACTGCATTATTAAATCGCGCTCTTTGTGCTAATGAAAGTTTCCCGGAAGTTTAGAGCGGAGATTTAAAACGATTATAATCTAAGGCAAAAAAAACCGTTATACAAGACTGGAGCCAATAACAGGAAAGGGCATTACATAACAGATCCGTCTGACGCATCCAGTCGACATTGAGGACGTTGTCGGCATCCAGCGGAATGCTGCTGTTGAACTTCCACATGAAGACGTGATCGGGGAAGCGCTCAATTTGGTCAGGCTTAGAGTAGAGTGATAAGCTTGAATAAACATACGATATATGTAATTAGGGAGATATGAAAGGCAACCTTGAAGGCCGCGAGGAAGCTTTGCAGCACATCAACCGGATACTTCTCCGAAGGGACTTGTGTCCCGAACGAGAAGAGCACTACACCCTTCTTTGCCGAGACGACAGCTTTTTCAGTTGCCTGCAAGCAAGAGTTACAAATCACTATGTTCATTACTGCCTTCATGAGAATATGCACATATTTGCTACTTATCGCCGTAAATACTTAATCATTGCATGAGAAACAATACAATTTTCAAACTGATGCAGAAAGTATAAAAAGAAATAATAAAAATAAATAGATAAATAGAAAAGATTCTCTGACATTATCAAGCGGCTTGGGCGCGGCGAGAGCGATTCCGCCAATGGAGCGGAAGCGGGAGGAGGTCGGCCGCTGCTCGTCGATCAGAGGATGCGTGTTCACGAAGTCAACCGACGTGTTCGCCGCTATAGCGCGCACGTCGGGGAAGTCGGCGCCGAACACCTCGCGGAAGAGAAGATTCTGGAAGGGGGCGAGTGGAGGTGGACAGGTACATATGTACATACGTTTTTACATTATAAATGCATATAAATTAATAATTTAAAGAAAATGGGCGGATTCTGAAACGCTACGATGTCTTACGTAGTTGTCTGCGCCTCGCTCGTACGCGAATTGCTCGTACCAGGCGTGCGCCGTGTCGAAGAGACGCTCGACGAAGCGAGAGCGATCGTGGCCGAAGCGGGAGTCCAGGATGGCTGCACAGTTCAGTATACTGACATCTTTTCATACTATATAAATTAACGATCAACCACTTCGATTCCGTTTGTCTGCTTTAAAATAAATTCGAAACTCAACCCTAAATTATTACAATTTTCCTTTTCGTTTAAGTCGCCGCTTCTTTCTAAATCACATGCTCTCTCGCCCTAAAAGCGAAATTTCAAGTTTGAGTTTTTGGCTCCTTTAAAGCCAATCGTTCGAGCAACGCTGACAGTTCTCGAAGAGCGGAAGAAGCGGCACGCCGGCGGATGCGAGCTGCACCTGCATGGCCGGAGTAGCGGCGTAGGAGGCGAAGGGAGTCGAGGGAGCGAGGCCGTGAGCAAGCGCGTATGGACAGAACTCGTAGGCTCCGAGCAGCAGGACCGAATAGCGATGGGAGGACATGTGGGCACGCACTGCGGATGATTCGAGCACCACTGCAGAGAGAGAGAAAAAGAAAGAAAGAGAGACAAAGGGAGGGCAAGAGAGTAACTAAGTGAGATAGAGGACTGGTAGCATGTGAAAAGTAACTGATGGTGAGGATCAATGAAATGAGACATAGTGTTGCCATACTCCCTGACATACCTTTGCACATCTGAATGTTGGCCTCATAAAAGAAGGGCCACGCCGATTTGAAAGGATTCCAAGATTCGACGCTAGTGAACGGCGACTGTAAAAGTGCGATAGAGTCAATTATACGTGTATTCCCCTCCAACAATAGTCACTCATTGGAGCTGAAAATGGCTTGCCAGAAACGGTTTTCAGGCCTCCAAATGGATATGTCGACGGTTACGCATCAAGTAGAGCACCTGGAAGTGAACGGCGCGGTTCCAAGGACTCAGCTCGGGGAACGGCACTTTCAGAAGGTGGCGGACACGTGGCGAGATGTCTACACGGGCAACAGAGTTCAGCTGCACAGCCAGGACGTCCTGCGAAGAAAACAGTGCCATGTATTTATAATCAGGTTTTATTAAAGCTCAACAGACTGGGTTTTCAGGTGAAATAAGAAAAGAAAAAAAGAATAAAAACGAAACGTCGCCCGTACGACGTTGTGTCCAGCGTCCGTGAGGGTGTCGATCAGGGCGTTGCCGAATGAGATGTGACTGCTGCCGATGACATTGATGTAGATGAGGATGTCATGGGCGGAGACAGCCGGCCACAGCAGCAAGAGCAGCGGCAGCACCAGGCGCATGCTTTCTGAAGCATCGCAACCATCTAGCCACACTAAGCACAGGGCACACACATCAAAGGCTCTCTAATTAGGGCAGAAGACACGCCCGATGACAATTGCTTATCAATCCCTACTCTCGTCGTACAATTGCATGATACCGCCATATCAGAAGTAAATATGGAAGAAATATTGACGACGCAATTACTGTTACACACGAAGCATGAGATATTCTAATTTGCAAATGCTCTCAACAAGAGTTTCGGGAAATGTTGAAAAATTCGGTGTTTTACAGAATGATGCTTACCGCGACGAGTGGATGCAACGCTATCTGTGGAGGGTGTAAACAATGGACTATTCATATTACATATAACCACTCATGAGTGCCTTGAGAATGGTCAGCAGCCCTAATACTCAAAAATTATAAATTGGGTTACACGCAGAGGAAAATAAAACCATATGAGTTCTATATACTCTATGTATTATATACATACATATGTGTATAACAAAAGTAAATGCAAACGGCCATTTCATTGAAACTAAGACATAATTTCCAAACATATGTTCATACATACCTGCATACATATGTATATCAGGAGACAATGAAACAAGAAGCGTAAATTCATTGGGTAAAAGACTAAACCCAAAGACTGAATGATAATAATATAGAAAATGCAGGCAGAATGTTCGAGAGAATGAGTGAGCAAGAGAGATAGAGGCTGACTGAGAAACGGTGACATGTAAGAGAGCAAAAGAGAAACGGAGAGAGAGAAAGCGAGAGAGAAAGAGAGTCCCAGCCAGAGATAAAGTGTGATCGAGAGGGAGAGCGAAAAACCTATGCTTCTCGGTAAAAGTCACACGCTTATCAGGGGCAATACATTCAGCCCAGGCTTATTAAAGACAATATTAGGTATTAATTGGCAGCAGCAGATAAGAGAAAAAAACTTATAGTTGTAATTATGGAAGGGATTTGGGATGTTTTCCCTTTAAAAAAAAGTTTGCTTGCGCCAATTGCTAGGAAACACAACATTTGGGTAATCATAAAAGACTTTTAAGTAACCAGAACTCAACCTTGAATTCGAGCCTTTTTGCCTGATACCATAGCGATTTAAAGAGACGCGACTAAAATTCAAATATTTCGGTTGGGTTTCATAATCCTAAAAAGCCAAGACTTCATATCGTTCTACTCATTTACTTCTTACAGCGCGTGATTGCCGAGGATCCAATCACGAGTGCCTGAACTCGCACTCAATGTCGCTTCATCATATCCTCTGCCATCATCCTCTCTCTCTCTCTCTCTCTCTCTCTCTCCAACTCTCCACTCTTTTCCTTTTCCTTAGTTACTCGCATGTGATAAGATATGTATACTATACTAGCGTGCCTTCGGCACGCTACGGGCCTTCGGCCCGGTCAATGGCCACCGGGGCTATCGCCCCGGTGGCCATTTCCCGATTTAAGAAGGTATAAGTGGGGGTCGTTAGTCCAGCGAGGGTTGATTTGTTGTGTTTGATTCAGGTTTCGCTCTTCTAGCAAAGAAATGCTTTGAGCTATTGCTAAGAAAAAATAATTGGAGAAAAATGAGCCAATCGGACAGAAGCATCGGACGCCTGCGTCCGACACCGGCGAGCAGCCGTTAAAACAGCCGCCCTGCATGCTTCCTTAAGCGAGCCGAATTGCTTGATTGCGTTTATGCTCGCCCAGCCCCATCCAGCGGCGCAACCTATATTAGACGGTTTTTGCCACAGGCCATTTTGTGAAGGATTGCTGGCCCAAGCCCGAGTTCAATTGGAGGAGTGAACGTAATACCAAGACGAATATCTCTCTTTGTTTTTTATTCTTATATCTTTTATTCTTATATCTTATCATTATTACTAATATTAGTATTATTATTATATGTGTGAGTCGCTTAGACCCGGTAGATTGGATGCATATACAATGAATTCGCAAACGCAATCGAAACGCACTTGATCATGCATGCACTTGACCACGCACGTAGTATTAAAACCTTTAGAATGGCTCTTTTATTTAATTTCCTTTAGTTAAATAAGATTTATAAATAGAAATTTAGTTTTCCAAAATGTGCAAAAATATTGTTCTCGGCCGATCATCGAACCCGCGTTCTTTGGACTTCTCAGTGAGCTCCTCAGCAGTAGACCAAAGGGGCTTGCTGATGACTTCACTCTGCCTTTCCCAAGCCAGCGGTGAGATGTTAGATGCAGAATGGCAAAGAAACGATGCTCATATTCACGTGCGTGCCCATATCTTCGCGCAGAAGTTTCGGATTTTCATAATCTTGACGGCAGAGAGCTTGTAATCCGCGACTCTCTTTAGATCTAACTTATGAGCCAAAAATTCCAACTCCTTGCCCCTAAAAAAAATACTGACCTACGAAATATCGATTTCTTCAGCTGTAACATAGTAAATAAAATAGCTGACTATAGTGCTTTTTCTTCCTTATGCCATTAAAAATAGTCCCCCCCCGAACGTTAACTCGAGTATCAGGCTCAAATATGCACGAGAACATTGGCACCCCCATATGTAGGTCAAAAGTTCATTTTACGAAAAAGTTTTGTATGAGAGAGTTGTTCCCCTATTACTAAGCTTCCGAATGGTATGCGACATGTAGCCATATGTTCTAAAACCGAGGAGAAAAATGTCAGGAAAATGACCTAAACTTCAACATCCCCTCAGGGCACTTTTCCGGAAAGCCTAACCCAAATAGGCTCATATTGAAGCCTGTTCAATTCTCAACTAGATGCTCAAAGTCCCATCCCCATACGATCCCAACTTCTTTAGATATAAAACTTCAAAGTTGGTCCCTAACAACAACAAAATTTCAGTTTTATCGATTTTTAAGATATCCCCCGTGCGCAAAAGTTTACAAGTCATATATCAAAAGATGCGTCTTGAAAAACTGCATCGATAGAACCCGACAATCAACCAAGCGCATGTCAGGATTTTGAGAAAGTTCCAATCTACATGCGAAAAAGTGCCCCTTTTAGAAAATAAATTCCCACCGATCTACCAATCGATCTACGAAATCGAACTTCTGGCCTGGCGATTCCCGACTGGCGAATAAACTAGTATTTTTGTTATTTTTGTAGGTGCCCTAGAAAAAGAGATATTCCACCTCAAAGTTTCCCGAGTGACCCCCCTTTGCGGCGCCGGATCCGGCGCCGGCGCCAACCAAAAATTTCCAAACCCTCATAGGACGAAAGCCGAGACTTCAAAGTACCTTTTTGGAAAGTTTCGTCCAAATCCATCAATCCTGCCGCCCACAGGAAGCAATTTAATTTGAGGTACGGATAAATTACATACGTTGTTTATCTAATAGAGAGACTAGCGTGACTTTGTCACGCTACGGGCCTTTGGCCCGGTCAATGGCCACCGGGGCTATCGCCCCGGAGGCCATTTCCTGATATAAAAATTTATCCAAGGGTATATTAGTTGGCTCTGTGGGTCGTTAGTTGGCTCTAAAGGTGGAAAAGTCTGTTCTAGCGGCGCTACTGAAAATGATCACCCTTCAATCGATAATATCTACAACTTCTAGTGTCCAAAAGTTGATAATTCTACTATTAAAAGATGCGCCATCAAAAACTCTACAATCGCAGTCAGTTTAATCAAAAGCGGACTTTGTAGATTTCGAGAAAAGTTGAAACTACATGCCGAAAAACGGCCAAAAAATGGGGTCAAAACGCGCCGGGCTCGTACCGATCTACCAAAGCTCCAATCAATCTCAACTCCAGGAATCATATTCATATTTGGACGGGCTATCTTCCAGTATTTTTTTCATCGCCATATCTCTACCCAAAAAAAAAGATACAGCCCCTCAAAGTCGCCAAAGTGCCAAAATGGAAGTCGCCTCGGACCAAAGTTTGGCGCGCCGGCGCTAATATCGAACCCAATTTTTTTAAACCCACATACTCTTGTAGCCCAGGAGATACTCTACAAAATGCAAAAAAACCGCTTCCCCGTATCTCAATCCCCCCGCCCGCTACACCGCTCGGCGCTATACCAGAGGATAAATAACAGTCGACTTTTATATAACTCTAGACTAGCGTGACTTCGTACGGGCCTTTGGCCCGGTCAATGGCCACCGGGGCTATCGCCCCGGAGGCCATTTCCCGATGTAAAAATGTAAGGGTGGGTTAGTTGGCTCTAAGGGTTAAAATTTAGCTCTAAAGGGTCAAAAGTCTATTCTAGCGGTGCTACTGGACTATCCGGGCCTTTGAATTTAAGCTCATTAGAAAGCTTGGAGTCTTTACTATATGATATCACTCTTTTATCATACTCAGGAGTCATACAAAAGCGCGCAAAAGAGTTTGCGCGCCCGCGGATTCGAACCTGCGACCCATGACTTTCGATGTGCACTGAAAATAGCCCAAAAAGCCACAAAATAATTCATATCTCGAATATGCCTGGATCAAATCCCATGAACTACCTATCATTCGATAGCTAATTTTAGGCTCTACAATAAAAAAAATATGCGCCAAAAAGTGTCAGTGATAGCTAAGGCCGAAATAATGGCCTGTACCTTCTGACCCCAATAGTAGATCAAAAACATCGAAATATGAAAACATTTTGTATGAGAAAGTTGTTCGCCTTCTCGAGAGCTACAGAATGATATATAATATGTGGCAACACCTTTAACTATCGCGAAGAAACGGAGGCCCAAAATGCCTTCCAAAAATTTGCCACTTCACGGCCCTGGCAGGGCACTTTAATGAAAAGCTAGACAAACGCAAGTATACTCATTTTGAAGTTCTCTTGAAACTCTGCATGATTCTGAAACTCTCATCCCTTTACCTTCCCTATTCATAAAGATATGAATTTTAGAAGGTTCGCTCCTAACAAAAAAATTTGACCCTTCAATCGATAATATCTCATACACACAGTGTCCAAAAGTTGATAATTATGGTATCAAAAGATGCGCCGTCAAAAACTCTAAAATCGGATTCAGTTAGATCAAAAGCGGAATGGAGGGATCTAGGAGAAAAGTTCAAACTACATGCCAAAAAATGGCCAAAAAATGGGGTCAAAACGCGCCGCGCTGCCACTGATCTACCAAAAATTGAAATGATCTCAACTCCATTAATCATATTCATTTTTGGACGATCTATCTCCCAGTATTTTTTTCATCGCGATATCTCTACCCGAAAAAAAGATACAACCCCTCAAAGTCGCCAATGTGCCCAAATCGAAGTCTCCTCGGACCAAAGTTTGGGCGCCCGCGCCGGCGCCAATATCGAACCCAATTTTTTGAAATCCATATATTCTGGTAGCCCAGGGGATATTTTAGAAAACCCCGAAAACCGCTTCCCCGTATCTCACTCCCACCGAACGTAATACCTCTCGGCGCTATACCCGTCAATAAATTACAGTCGACTTTTAGATAACTCTAGACTAGCGTGACTTTGTCACGCTACGGGCCTTTGGCCCGGTCAATGGCCACCGGGGCTATCGCCCCGGAGGCCATTTCCCGATAATCAGATAGTAAGTTGGGTCGTTAGTTGGCTCTAAGGGTTAAAATTTGGCTCTAAAGGGTCAAAAGTCTATTCTAGCGGCGCTACTGGACTATCTGGGCCTTTGAATTTAAGCTCATTAGAAAGCTTGGAGTCTTTTGTCCATATTTTCACTCTTTTAATTTCATCAGGAGTCATACAAAAGCGCGCAAAAGGGTTTGCGCGCGCGCGGATTCGAACCTGCGACCCATGAGTTTCGACGTGCACTGAAAATGTACCAAAAAGCCACAAAATAATTCATATCTCGAATATGCCTAAATCAAATCCCATGATCTACCTATCGTTCGATAGCTGATTTTATGCTCTACAATAAAAAAAATATGCGCCAAAAAGTGTCAGAAAGTTGTTCGCCTTCGCGAGAGCTACAGAACGGTATATAACATGTGGCAAGATCTTTAACTACCGCGAAGAAACGGAGGCCAAAATGCGCTCCAAAAATTTGACACTTCACGGCCCTGGCAGGGCACTTTAATGAAAAGCCAGACAAACCTAAGTATACTCATCTTGAAGCTCTCGTGAAAAAAAGTTTGGCCGCCCGCGCCGGCGCCGGCGCCAACCCTAATTTTTTGAAACCCACATATTCTTGTAGCCCAGATACTATTCCATAATCCCCAAAAAACCGCTCCCCGATATCTCACCCCCACCGCCCACAGCACCTCTCCGCGCTATCCCGGTAAATAAATTACAGTCGACTTTTATATAATAATAGACTAGCGTGACATTGTCACGCTACGGGCCTTTGGCCCGGTCAATGGCCACCGGGGCTATCGCCCCGGAGGCCATTTCCCGATATAAATTATCTCTAAGGGTTGTTATTTGACTCTAAGGGTTGTTATTTGGCTCTAAAAGGTCAAAAGTCTGTTCTAGCGGCGCTACTGGACTATCTGGGACTTTGAATTTAAGCTCATTAGAAAGCTTGGAGTCTTTACTATATGATAGCATCGATTTTGTTTAATCAGAAGTCATATAAAAGCGCGCAAAAGAGTTTGCGCGCGCGCGGATTCGAACCTGCGACTCATGACTTTCGACGTGCACTGAAAATGTACCAAAAAGCCACAAAATAATTCATATCTCGAATATGCCTGGATCAAATCCCATGATTTACCTATCATTCGATGGCTAATTTTTGGCTCTACAATAAAGAAAATATGCGCCAAAAAGTGTCAGTGATAGCTAAGGCCGAAATAGTGGCCTGAACTTTCTGACCCCAAAAGTAGATCAAAAACATCGAAATATCAAAATGTTTTGTATGATAAAGTTATTCGCCTTCGCGAGAGCTACAGAATGGTATATAACATGTGGCAAGATCTTTAACTACCGCGAAGAAACGGAGGCCCAAAGTGCGCTCCAAAAATTGGACACTTCACGGCCCTGGCAGGGCACTTTAATGAAAAGCCAGACAAATGCAAGTATACTCATGTTGAAGCTCTCGTGAAACTCTGCCTGATTCTGAAACTCTCATCCCCCTACGTTCCCTATTCATAAAGATATGTATTTTAGAAGGTTCGCTCCTAACAAAAAAATTTGACCCTTCAATCGATAATATCTACAACTTCTAGTGTCCAAAAGTTGATAATTCTACTATTAAAAGATGCGCCGTCAAAAACTCTACAATCGCAGTCAGTTTAATCAAAAGCGGACTTTGTAGATTCCGAGAAAAACCCTAACTACATGCCGAAAAACGGCCAAAAAATGGGGTCAAAACGCGCCACGCTGCCACTGATCTACCAAAACTCGAAATGATCTCACTTTTTTTCTCACTAAATTTTTATCCAAGGGTTGTAAGTTGGCTCTAACTGTTAAAATTTGGCTCTAAAGGGTCAAAAGTCTGTTCTAGCGGCGCTACTGGACTATCTGGGCCTTTGAATTTAAGCTCATTAGAAAGCTTGGAGTCTTTACTATGCGATATCACTCTTTTAAAATACTCAGGAGTCATACAAAAGCGCGCAAAAGAGTATGCGCGCGCGCGGATTCGAACCTGCGACCCATGAGTTTCGATGTGGAGAGAAAATAGCCCAAAAAGCCACAAAATAAATAATATCTCGATCAAATCCCATGATCTACCTATCATTCGATAGATAATTTTAGACTCTACAATAAAAAAATATGCGCCAAAAAGTGTCAGTTATAGGTAAGGCCGAAATAGTGGCCTGAACATTCTGACTCCAAAAGTAGATCAAAAACATCGAAATATCAAAATGTTTTGTATGAGAAAGTTGTTCGCCATCACGAGAGCTACAGAATGATATGTAATCTGTGGCAACACCTTTAACTATCACGAAGAAACGGAGGCTCAAAATGGCTTCCAAAAATTTCAGATTTTACGGCCCTGGCAGGGCACTTTAATGATAACCCACCCTAATCTATGTATACTCATATTGAAGCTCTCTTGAACCTCTGCATGATTCTGAAACTCTCATCCCTCTACCTTCCCTATTCATAAAGATATGAATTTTAGAATGTTCGCTCCTAACAAAAAAATTTGACCCTTCAATCGATAATATCTACAACTTCTAGTGTTCAAAAGTTGATAATTCTACTATTAAAAGATGCGCCGTCAAAAACTCTACAATCGCATTCAGTTTAATCAAAAGCGGACTTTGTAGATTTCGAGAAAAGGGGCAAATACCCTCTCAAAAAGTACCCCAAAAAGGTATGGTTTGCGCGGCGGCCTCCCACTGATCTACCAAAAATTCTAAATGATCTCAACTCCAGGAATCATATTCATTTTTGAACGGGCTACCCGTCACTATTTTTTTCATCGCCATAGCTTTCCTACAAAAAAAGTTGCAACCCCTCAAAGTCGCCAAAGTGTCCAAATCCAACTCGCCTCCGCGCCAAATTCCGACGCCTGCGATGGCGCCGGCGCCAACGCTAATTTTTTGAAACCTATATATTCTTGTAGTCCGGAAACTTTTACATGTTCCCCAAAAAACCGCATCCCCGTATCTCAACCCCCGCGCCCACAGCACCTCTCCGCGCTATCCCCGTAAATAAATAACAGTCGACATTTAGATAACTCTAGACTAGCGTGACTTTGTCACGCTACGGGCCTTTGGCCTGGGGGTTAGTTGACTCCGTTGGTTGTTATTTGTTGTTGATATTTGGCTCTAAGGGTAGGATAGTTGGCTCTTAGGGTTGTTTGTTGGCTCTAAAGGGGGAAAAGTCTGCTCTAGCGGTGATTACGGGACGATCTGGGGCTTTTAAATTCAGCCTATAAGAAAGCTTGGAGTCTTCTATCCATTCTAACATACTTTTTATTTGAGGCCCGTAGCGTGACTTTGTCACGCTACGGGCCTCAATGGCCACCGGGGCTATCGCCCCGGAGGCCATTTCCCGATAAAAAGATAGTAAGTTGGGTCGTTAGTTGGCTCTAAGGGTTAAAATTTGGCTCTAAAGGGTCAAAAGTATATTCTTGCGGCGCTACTGGACTATTTCGGCCATTGAATTTAAACTCATTAGAAAGCTTGGAGTCTTTACTATATGATATCACTCTTTTAACATACTCAGGAGTCATACAAAAGCGCGCAAAAGAGTTTGCGCGCGCGCGGATTCGAACCTGCGACCCATGAGTTTCGATGTGCAGAGAAAATAGCCCAAAAAGCCACAAAATAATTCATATCTCGAATATGCATGGATCAAATCCCATGATCTACCTATCATTCGATAGCTAATTTTTGGCTCTACAAAGAAAAAAATATGCGCCAAAAAGTGTCAGTGATAGCTAAGGCCGAAATAGTGGCCTGAACATTCTGACCCCAAAAGTAGATCAAAAATGACAACATATGAAAACGTTTTGTATGAGAAAGTTGTTCATCTTCTCGAGAGCTACAGAATGGTATATAACATGTGGCATAAGTTTTAACTGTCGCGAAGAAACGGAGGCCCAAAATGCGCTAAAAAATTTTGCCATTTCACGGCCCTGACAGGGCACTTTAATGAAGAGTCAGCCTAACCTATGTATACTCATGTTGAAGCTCTCTTGAAACTCTGCCTGATTCTGAAACTCTCATCCCCCTACGTTCCCTATTCATAAAGATATGTATTTTAGAAGGTTCGCTCCTAACAAAAAAATTTGACCCTTCAATCGATAATATCTACAACTTCTAGTGTCCAAAAGTTGATAATTCTACTATTAAAAGATGCGCCGTCAAAAACTCTAAAATCGGAGTCAGTTACATCAAAACCGGACTTTGTAGATTCCGAGAAAAACCCTAACTACATGCCGAAAAACGGCCAAAAAATGGGGTCAAAACGCGCCGCGCTCCCACTGATCTACCAAAACTCGAATCAATCTCAACTTCAGGAATCATATTCATTTTTTGACGGGCTATCTCCCAATATTTTTTTCATCCCCATATCTCTAACCGAAAGAAAGATACAGCCTCTCAAAGTCGCGAAGCACCCCAAATCTGACTCGCCTCCGCGCCAAATTCCGCCGCCCGCGCCGGCGCCAATATCGAACCCAATTTTTTGAAACCCACATATTCTTGTAGTCCGGAAACTTTTACAAGTTCCCCAAAAAACCGCTTCCCCATATCTCACTCCCACCGCCCGCTACACCGCTCGGCGCTATACCCGTAAATAAATAACAGTCGACTTTTATATAACTCTAGACTAGCGTGACTTTGTCACGCTACGGGCCTTTGGCCTATGGTTAGTTGACTCCGTGGGTTGTTGGTTGTTGTTATTTTTGGCTCTAAGGGTAGGATAGTTGGCTCTTAGGGTCGTTAGTTGGCTCTAAAGGGTGAAAAGTCTGCTCTAGCGGTGATTACGGGACGATCTGGGGCTTTTAAATTCAGCCTATAAGAAAGCTTGGAGTCTTTTATCCATTCTAACATACTTTTTATTTAATGAGAAGTCATATTAAAACGCGCAAAAGAGTTTGCACGCGCGCGGGTTCGAACCTGGGTCGGTAATATATCTAAGTGCCCTGAAAATGTACCAAAAAGCCACAAAATAATTTTTTTCTCGAATATGCCTGAACCGATTTCCACGATTGGCACAACATTCGATAGCTAATTTTAGGCTCTACAATAAAAAAAATATGCGCCAAAAAGTGTCAGTGATAGCTAAGGCCGAAATAGTGGCCTGAACCTTCTGACCCCAAAAGTAGATCAAAAAAGTCAAAATATGAAAACGTTTTGTATGAGAAAGTTATTCACCTTCACGAGAGCTACGGAATGGTATATAACATGTCGCAAAAGCTTTCACCACCGAGGAAAAACGGAGGCTCAAAGTGGCTTCCAAAAATTTTCAACTTCACAGCACTCTCAGGGCACTTTATTGATCACCTATCGGAATGAAAGTATAATCATATTGAAGCTGACTCCATGCCCTTCAATATTCTGCAAGTCCCATCGCTCTACGATCCCTACAATTAAATAGGTGAATTTTTGAAATTGCTCCTAACAAAAAAATTTGGAACTTCAATCGATAATATCTACAATGCGCAGTGCCCAAAAGTTGATAATAATAGTATTAAAAGATGCGCCGTCAAAAACTCTACAATCTGAGTCAGACAATCAAAAAGCGGAATTTGTAGATTCTGAGAAAATGAGCAAATACCCTCTCAAAAAGTCCCGAAAAATGAGGTCAAAACGCGCCGGGCTCGTACCGATCTACCAAAGCTCCAATCGATCTCAACTCCAGAAATCGTATTCATTTTTGGACGATCTATCTACCCCGTATCTCTACCCTAAAAAAAGATATACCACCTCAAAGTCGCCAAAGTGCACAAATCGAAGTCACCTCGGACCAAAGTTTGGCCGCCCGCGCCGGCGCCGGCGCCAACCCTAATTTTTTGAAACCCACATATTCTTGTAGCCCAGATACTATTCCATAATCCCCAAAAAACCGCTCCCCGATATCTCACCCCCACCGCCCACAGCACCTCTCCGCGCTATCCCGGTAAATAAATTACAGTCGACTTTTATATAATAATAGACTAGCGTGACATTGTCACGCTACGGGCCTTTGGCCCGGTCAATGGCCACCGGGGCTATCGCCCCGGAGGCCATTTCCCGATATAAATTATCTCTAAGGGTTGTTATTTGACTCTAAGGGTTGTTATTTGGCTCTAAAAGGTCAAAAGTCTGTTCTAGCGGCGCTACTGGACTATCTGGGACTTTGAATTTAAGCTCATTAGAAAGCTTGGAGTCTTTACTATATGATAGCATCGATTTTGTTTAATCAGAAGTCATATAAAAGCGCGCAAAAGAGTTTGCGCGCGCGCGGATTCGAACCTGCGACTCATGACTTTCGACGTGCACTGAAAATGTACCAAAAAGCCACAAAATAATTCATATCTCGAATATGCCTGGATCAAATCCCATGATTTACCTATCATTCGATGGCTAATTTTTGGCTCTACAATAAAGAAAATATGCGCCAAAAAGTGTCAGTGATAGCTAAGGCCGAAATAGTGGCCTGAACTTTCTGACCCCAAAAGTAGATCAAAAACATCGAAATATCAAAATGTTTTGTATGATAAAGTTATTCGCCTTCGCGAGAGCTACAGAATGGTATATAACATGTGGCAAGATCTTTAACTACCGCGAAGAAACGGAGGCCCAAAGTGCGCTCCAAAAATTGGACACTTCACGGCCCTGGCAGGGCACTTTAATGAAAAGCCAGACAAATGCAAGTATACTCATGTTGAAGCTCTCGTGAAACTCTGCCTGATTCTGAAACTCTCATCCCCCTACGTTCCCTATTCATAAAGATATGTATTTTAGAAGGTTCGCTCCTAACAAAAAAATTTGACCTTTCAATCGATAATATCTACAACTTCTAGTGTCCAAAAGTTGATAATTCTACTATTAAAAGATGCGCCGTCAAAAACTCTACAATCGCAGTCAGTTAGATCAAAAAGCGAATTTGTAGATTTCGAGAAAAGTTGAAACTACATGCCGAAAAACGGACAAAAAATGGGGTCAAAACGCGCCACGCTGCCACTGATCTACCAAACATCGAAATGATCTCAACTCCAGGAATAATATTCATTTTTGGACTGGCTATCTTACAGTATTTTTTTCATCGCCATATCTCTACCCGAAAAAAAGATACAGCCCCTCAAAGTCGCCAAAGAGCCAAAATGGAAGTCGCCTCGGACCAAAGTTTGGCCGCCCGCGCCGGCGCCAATATCGAACCCAATTTTTTGAAACCCACATATTCTGGTAGCCCAAGGGATATTTTAGAAAACCCCGAAAACCGCTTCCCCGTATCTCACTCCCACCGCCCGTAATACCTCTCGGCGCTATACCCGTCAATAAATTACAGTCGACTTTTATATAACTCTAGACTAGCGTGACTTTGTCACGCTACGGGCCTTTGGCCCGGTCAATGGCCACCGGGGCTATCGCCCCGGAGGCCATTTCCCGATAAAAAGATAGTAAGTTGGGTCGTTAGTTGGCTCTAAGGGTTAAAATTTGGCTCTAAAGGGTCAAAAGTCTCTTCTAGCGGCGCTACTGGACTATCTGGAACTTTGAATTTAAGCTCATTAGAAAGCTTGGAGTCTTTACTATATGATATCACTTTTTTAACATACTCAGAAGTCATACAAAAGCGCGCAAAAGAGTTTGCACGCGCGGGGATTCGAACCTGCGACAGATGACTTTCGACGTGCAGAGAAAATAGCCCAAAAAGCCACAAAATAATTCATATCTCGAATATGCCTGGATCACATCCCATGATCTACCTATCATTCGATAGCTAATTTTAGGCTCTACAATAAAAAAAATATGCGCCAAAAAGTGTCAGTGATAGCTAAGGCCAAAATAGTGGCCTGAACATTCTGACCCAAAAAGTAGATCAAAAATGACAAAATATGAAAAGATTTTGTATGAGAAAGTTGTTCGCCTTCTCGAGAGCAACAGAATGGTATATAATAGGTGGCAAAACCTTTAACTACCGAGAAGAAACGGAGGCCCAAAGTGCGTTCCAAAAATTTCCCACTTTACGACCCTGGCAGGGCACTTTAATGAAAAGCCAGACAAACGCGTGTATACTCATATTGAAGCTATCTTGAAGTCCTTCAATATTCTCAAAGTCTCATCCCTCTCCCATCCCTATCCATAAAGATATGTATTTTAAAAGGTTCGCTCCTAACAAAAAAATTTGACCCTTCAATCGATAATATCTCATAGACCAAGTGCCCAAAAGTCGATAATTCTACTATTAAAAGATGCGCCGTCAAAAACTCTACAATCGCAGTCAGTTAGATCAAAAAGCGAATTTGTAGATTTCGAGAAAAACCCTAACTACATGCCGAAAAACGGCCAAAAAATGGGGTCAAAACGCGCCGTGCTCCCACTGATCTACCAAAACTCGAAATGATCTCAACTCCAGGAATCATATTCATTTTTAAACGATCTATCTCCAAGTATTTTTTTCATCGCCATATCTCAAACCGAAAAAAAGATACAGCCCCTCAAAGTCGCCGAACAGCCCAAATCAGAGTCGCCTCCGCGCCAACTTCCGACGCCCGCGCCGGCGCCAATATGGAACCCAATTTTTTGAAACCCATATATTCTTGTAGTCCGGAAACTTTTACATAATCCCCAAAAAACCGCTTCCCCGTATCTCAACCCCGCGCCCACAGCCCTTGTCACGCTAGGGGCCTTTGGCCCGGTCAATGGCCACCGGGGCTATCGCCCCGGAGGCCATTTCCCGATGTAAAAATGTATCCAAGGGTGGGTTAGTTGGCTCTAAGGGTTAAAATTTGGCTCTAAAGGGTCAAAAGTCTGTTCTAGCGGCGCTACTGGACTCTCTGGGCCTTTGAATTTAAGCTCATTAGAAAGCTTGGAGTCTTTACTATATGATATCATGAAACATATTTTGTGTTTGTCCAGTCTATATGTATACTATTTGCATGTATTGCTTCACATAAAACAATTATTCTTTAGGAGAATAAATAAATAATTAACTTTATGTATACATTTATGTACATACATAGACAGAGATACCAGGCGGGGAACTCGTCAGGCGAGAACCTGGTTAAAAAGATACCCGTTTCGCCCCATTAATCTCGCGACGGGTTTTTTTTGTTTTTGTTTTCAATATTTTTATTCCCATCAAATAGTCATCTTATTTAGCCATATTCCTCGTATTTGCCTTAATTAGCCAGAATTCCATTCTTACATAATTCAGAAATTGTGCCGCTGATCGTAAGTTAGTTCTCTTCCTCTTCTTCATTTTCCTCCTCATCGCCAATCGTAACGTTTAGTTCTTCCGGAAGTTCTTCTGCATAATCATTAAAGTCATGTTCACGTTCGGAACTGTCACAATCTGTTCTAAAATGCATGTTTACGTCCTCATCCTCTTCATCGTCTTTTTGCACCTTTTCTTCTTCTGCTCTTGGCCTCTTTTCCACCGGTTCATCTGTGTTTTGGGCATTCAGTTCCTGTCTCCAATTATCTTGAAATGCTATGAGCTCATCATCCAGCCGGTTTCTTTCAATAATTTCATTCGCATCAATTTCCGCAATCTGTTCCATAATATCGTCTGCATCGCTTAGTGCTTGTTCTTCATCATCAATGGTCTGCCCGGCAAGGGGGTCACTGATTGCTGGTAAAGGAGCGAGAACGGGTGGCTGATTCGACATCTCACGATTAACCATTTTCAATAAATCTTTATACACAATATTTCTGACAACCGCATGGTTTCCCTTCTCTTTATCCTCACGCACAAATTCTTTCGGTACCAAAATTTTGAGATGAGACTCCTTTTTAACACGAGAAATTGCAACATAAAAATGTCCATGAGAAAACGTTGGTGTTCTGAGGTCGAGACCGACTCTGTCCAGTGTTTGCCCTTGGCTCTTATTAATCGTACATGCAAAGCTCACTCTTATTGGGAACTGTCGCCTCGAAAAGTGCGTTCCATCAGATCGATTTAAATAATTAATAATAATTCTGGGCAGAAACACTTCTTGCACTGGTTCCACAGATACATTCAGACATCTCAGTAGCACAACTTTTTCTTTTTTATCCCTTCTGACAGAGTTCAGGAATACAAGTTTGGTACCATTGCAGAGCTTGTTTTCAACATCAATATTTCTCAACAACATTACAGGAGTCTGTGGCTTTAGTATCAACTTGTGCGGTGGCAGTCCATTTGGCGTCTTTGCTTCAAGTGTTTCAATCATATCAGGTGGCAGTCCCATATTCTCGTCTTCCGGTGGAAGCTCTGTTATTCCAACAAATTCCTCTGCTTCGCCAGGAAGCATTTCCAAAATTTTGTCATTCAGTTTAATAACAGCATCATTTCGAACAGCCAAAATTGCTCTCTTGCTCATGTCAATTCCTCGTGATCTTATTTCCAGTGGATATATCGCTTCAATCAGCTCATCTTCATCGGCACACAGCAATTTTTCAGGCACTCTGATGTGTATGGGGTCAAAGTTGGCTGTACCCTCGCCCACTGCGGTTTGATAATTCATGAAATCTTTCTGGTCCTTTTCCAATCTCATGTTCACTGTCAACTTGCACTGCTCGAATTCACGATAAACCCATGCATTATTCAGTGTGTGATGCAAAATTTCTCTGTCTTGTGCTCCGAAGACGACGGGTAAATCTGTTTCCAATCTCCTCCAAGTAGCACGACTCGGCCTCCAAATGGCTTATCTTTCTTGTCGATTGGTGTCACAGCCTTCATTGTCTCATCAACAAATCTCAGGATTGTGCAAGACTGCATAGGAGCTTCGTCCCAAATAATAACTTCGACTTTTCTCAATGTTTCGCCCTTGTCAGAAGTGACGTCGATATTTATTCTATCCAGTTCATCAAGTTCAAGAGGTATGCCGAAGCCACTGTGTGCAGTTGTTCCATTCTTCAACAATGTTGCTGCAATTCCAGTCGATGCAACTGGCAGAATCGATTTATCATTTGCAATACACCAATTTATTATGTACTCATAAAGGTACGTTTTTCCACATCCACCACTTCCACTCACAAAGAAACAACGTTTGGAGGCACTTTCATCCTTTATAGCAGCAAGTAATTTCTCAGCAATTTCTTTCTGTTCTTTATTGAGCTTTGGTTCCCTGTCCTTAACGACTTTTGCTGCTTCTTTTTTATTCTCAGAAGTAATCTTTCGATCAAGATCTAAATTCTTCTTCAATGCGGGCAGGCCAAATTGTTTGAGAGTTAGATTCGAGTGTCGAATAATCGATTGAATGTGTCTTAGTGCCTTTTGTGTACGTTCATCTTTGGTAAATGTATCAAACTTGTCACGATCATGCATGTATTCCAAATATTTTTCAAACAATTCTTCCGGATTAGGCGGATTGCAATGCATCAGAATAATACAAAAGAGCTGTCGTACTGCCTTTGGACTCGCCAATACGTAACAGGCTTCACTCATACAGCGGTCCCATTCAATATCATCATGCAAAAATCCTCGTTTTCTTGCCGACTCATCAAAAGTTGCATATGTTTCCTGTCCGTCTTCTGACCTAAGCAAATCTGCATAGCACGTGTAACCTTTCATATTTCTTACAAGTACATACAATGCATATTGTTCTTTGTTTCTCGGGTTAACTGGTGTCACGTATGAGATATTCTTTTCAATCTGGCCCTTCTTAACGTATGGCTTGTACTTTTTCTCTTTTACGTCAAATCTATAATTCTCGTCAACCTCGTGGAATGTGAAATTTCTCGCATTTTCGTCAGTCTGGTTCAAATTCATAAATGCCATAAATCTGGAGACAGCTCTGCTTGCTTTGCTTTGCCTGGTTTCTTCATCATCATTCTCCTTAATTTGGAACCAGTTATCGTTTTCAAGATGTGTAAATAGCGCAGTAACAGTATGAGATTGTCCAGACATGGGGAATCCAAGTCTTCTGTAAGATGCTTCGATACTTGAGATAGCTCTGCAATTCAAATAGCTCTTTGTTTCATCCAAATCTACAACTTGTCGCACGGTGCCATCAGGTTTTGTTACACGTTCATTTCGGAGTACAATTCCTTCTTTATTCAACTCCTTCTCATCCATGTCATCGAGTTCCATGAGCAAACGGTCTACTCCCTTGAATATGTACTTGAAAATGTATCTAAAGCTTGATACACTTGAACATACTTCCACATTTATGTGAGATTGATACTTCATCAACAGATAAGGATTATATGGTACAATGTCTCTGTTTGTCGCAACTCTATTTGCTCTTCCATATGATCTGTATACAAAAGTCTGGCCAAGATTTCTTCGTCTATACAGTGGATATGCATCCTCTTTCATCTCAGTTTCATCGCGGTTGTCTTTCGGAAACCTTTTGGTGCACCGATACGCTGTCGGTCTGCTCTTCCTGCATGCAATTTCTACATTTCCAAGGCAAGGGCCATGTACCATGTGCTTCATAACCAATTCTCTTTCCAATTTTCTTTCTGCATAATCTGGATGACTTTCATCGGGTAGAATGGGTATTTCTGCACTAATAGTCTGATCAATTATTTCTGGCGTATCCACATGATCTTTGTCAAACATAATTAACATGTGAATGTGAGGCATTCCTCTTTGCTGAAACTCAGTATTATAGATGTATCCAGTCACTTCTCCAAGTACTCCGCGCTCAACGATGTCTTTAATAAATTCTTTTGCTTTGAGCCAGAATATTCTGCAAACTTCATCCGGCATATCCTGCCAGCTCATATTGGGAGAAATTCGCTCTCTAAACTCTCTTATCTCTTTCCAATCAGGATTTCCAGTGAATGTGATAAAACGTGCAGGTTTTCCAAATCGTTTGGAAATTGCGATGCAGTCGTAATATTTCTTTTTAAACCATTTCGGACTTCCAGGATATGCCTGAGGCATAGTAACAAAGTTTCCAAGTTCGAATCCTTGCTCTTGAAGCTTTCTTTCTGCATACCTTGCATTTGCACTCACTTTAGTCATTTTGTTAACCATTTCAGTGCACTCTCTTCGTATTGCTTCCAAACGGTCTGCTTCAATTCTCGCATACGCAGCTAGAGAATATTGCTGAGTGATTCCACCCCAGAACTTGGTCCAGTGCATTTTCTGTTGCTCTAAATCTCCTCTCACTGCCATTGCACAATTGGTCCATTCTGCTCTTGATGCACGTTGGGTTGACATCCAGCTTTGCTTTCTGCTTTCTCATCTTGATGTTTTTTGGCAGGTTGTACTTGTAAGATCGATTACCATATGGCAAGAGTACAACGAATGTCATTGCATCCTGCAATTCGCTGAAATGCGGTAGTGTCTTCTCAGTCATATCAGATCTGGGGAAAATTCGTACTCCTCTATTTAATTCCTCATGGCTCGGCCATTGGCCGGATACACATACACTGCTGCAGTAAATTTGTCTGAACTTGGCTTGTTCAATCTTCCGGGATGAATGGATTCCAAGGGTACAATTTTTCCGCCTGCCTGTTTCACTGGTTCATACTTTTTTATTGCTTCGTCTCTTTCTAGAATGTTTAGCATTATTCGATTTGGTTTTCTGCCACTTTCTTTGGCTTCTTTATTTTCCATCTGAATGATTTCATCAAGCTGTTTGTACAGCTTTATTAAACAATTGTTTTCTTGCACAACCTTTCGAATCCTCATGAAAATTATGGGATCGTACTTTGCTTCTTCATAAATTCTGTGTAAGATTTTTTTGCAAGTTCTTCGTCGTTGCTGAGTATTATATTTACAAAGACAGGCAAATTTTTGGAGTAAAACTTTGGACAAACAATCGTTGACTCCATTGCTCCTTTAAGTACAAGAGGCACAGGACCACCTTTCGGAAATTCATGTTTTTGTTTATAATTCACGATTGGACACACAAAACTAAGATGTACATTCATCGGCCTCAGTGTGTCCCATGCAGCTTTTCCTTCCTTTGAAAGTACATATTGTTTTATCTTCCTCATTTCTTCATCCTCAACAGTCAGCGGGAATTCATCTTGAATGCTGATTTGTCCGCCCTTGCAACATATCGAATCATGCTCGCCTGGCCATCACCATGCTTTGCAATGCTCACATTCATATTGCGGTGGTAGTTCAAAATATGCTGGTAGTGGTCTACCGATCTGTGCAGCTAAAACCTTTTTCGGAACTTTGCGTGTTTGTTGAACCATATAAGATATATACTCTTTGCTTTTTGGATCTGGTGTACTTATAAGATCGTTTGTTGAGATATCTGTCAAATCTGGCATATCACCTTCAATGTCATCATTAGCATCGTCTTGCATTTGCAGATATTTTCTCATAATTCCTTTAACAACTTTCGGATTGCTGCTCTCAGGTCTATCCTTGTTATGAATTACCAACGAATGAATCAATGCACATATGTATATGCCGGTATGAGATGGAGAAGCAATTGACGGATATTGTCTAATCAAGTGACACTCTGCTCTATTTCGGTCATAGTAGCATGCAACTTTCTTTATTTTCTCAGACATCTCAGAGGAAATAGCTGTTATGTAGGGATCGTAAATCTTGGCTCTTTGCTCTCTGATGACAATAAGGGCATATTCATTTAGTCCCTTCTTTATAGGGATCAAGAGCGCCTGTTTCTCATTAATTTTAAATCCTTCCAATCTGCCTTCAGTTTCAAATGCTTCAATTGGCAATACAACAAATTTCTTGCTTTGAAGAGCAAGAGAGAAATGGTTTATTATTCCATCGGTTAACATCTCATCATTATTGGAGAGCATAGATAATTCGTTTGTACTTAGATCATTTATCGTGAACGGAATTATATCCACAACTTCTTTAGCCGCATTCTCGCTATTCCCAAAAATTTCAATCATATTCGATGTCATACTCGACGAAATAATTTTCCCAACAATCATTTCACGCAAAGCTGGTTCATTAAAATCTTTAAAGTTCTTGTTCCTCTTTGACAGGTCGCACATGTAATATTCTGCATTGAAATAAACAGCCGGCCCAGATTCAACAGGAAGTACATATCTGCATAGTTTATTAGTTCTTTTCATGTCTTTCTTATCTGGCTTTTGTGAAAATAAGACTTCTGTTAACTTTATTAATTGATTCATTATCTCGTCTCTTCTTTCTTGATCATACAAACGGATCACAGTATCTGCATTCCGCTCTATAATCCCCAGAATAAATTCTTTCTCATATTTCAATGGTACAAATATTACTTTCTGCTTAATAGAATGCATGCCTTTTGGCAAACTTTCCGTTTGCAGATACACTTGAATATCATTAGGATTGCATACAAAAATATCTTTCCTTGATTCATTGACCAAAATCCTTAGCATTGCATAAACAATCGAGTTCTCAAAATCCATTTGGTTGTAAGCAGTGAGCAATGATATTGCAGATATTTCAATCTCTCTCCATTTTCGCTTATCAGTGCATGGTACTAATGCAAACTTTCTCAGCATTTCAAGTGCTTCCTTTGAATAATCGTTATCAATAGATCTAACAGAAATTGTTGATGAAGCAATGCTGCTTTCAGAAGTAAATGAGCAGTATGAACTCGATCTCCGAGACCTTTCATCAGTTAATTCCTCAGTACCTCCTCCTATCTTGAGTAAATTGCAACTTTGCAAATATTTCTTCAATTGAAGTCTAAATGATGTCACATTAAAATTTTTAACAACTGTTGGTCGTTTGTTAATAATTTGTAATCCATGGAAAATAGTAATGGGTCCACAGCTTATACTATCACTCTGCATTGTCACTTTACTTGCGTTCTCTGCATCTATTTCAACTTCAAGTCTCGTGAGATGGGAGATACATTCCTTAATTGTGTTCAGTTCACTTCTTTGTACTCTGTTCAGCGAGTCATACACTGTTGCTTTCTTTTTCTCAGGTTCAATGACACAAAGCATGTAGTGATTATTATTAACCAGAGGAAACATTATTTTCGAATATCGGTTAAAGTTTTGTTCCTTCAATTTTTGTACTTTTCGTGAATTGTCGCAGTAACCATGGTATGCAAGGGGATCAATTAGATACACATTCTTCTTGTAGCAGATAACTTGTAAAGCACGGTACACGACATCACAAGGCAGGCATTCTACGCTGTCCAATTTATTCAAACTTTCGTATGAGATGGTCCCAATAGGCGCACTTGATCTGGCTGAGTTGAATATTGCTCTGTACGTTTCGTCATTCGCTTCACTTTTGAATAGCGATCTGGCTTTCCTCATAGATGTACGCACCGGTGTGTTATCTGCAGCAATGTGCATTTGGCTCATATTAGACAAAATTGTCGATGGTGAATCTGATACATGTCCTTCCACTTTTCTCTTTCTTCCAGACGTCTGACTTAAAGGACTCTGTATTATTTGCATCTGACTCATTCTATTTAGCAAAACAGACGGGCTTTCCAATTCTCCAATCTTTCTTTTCTTTTCAGAACTCTGTACTTCATTATCTCTGAATTTACGTTTTGGGGTCTGCTTTACTACTTTATTTTCAGATGTTGGTGCTTTTAATGAGTTGCTGTCAGTGTCTGATACTGGAGTTCTGCTTCGGCTTCTAGTAATTCGGACAGAGTGATTAGGCTTCATAGTTTTCATTTCAATGCCAGTTTTATTTTTATTTGCCGAAGCAGGAGTTCCGCTTTTCCTTTTTGTGTTTCTTTCCTCATCAGTTAAAAACAGTGATATCAACTTCTTTTTGAAAATCATTGGATTATTGCCTAGTAGATCAAAGTCGGTGTCAAAGTTTGTGTCTGAGATTGCTTCTGAGATTGCGCATTCCGCAAATGCACATACATAAACGTGAGCATTGAATTTTGAAGATTTACTGTGCTGTTTGCATTCTTCAAGATCAGCTTTAAATCCATTTGAGCAAGGCTTAATAAGAGAAATTATTTCATGAATGGTATCGGTTGTGTTTTTGTAGTATTCCATGCTATCCTGTTCATCAGAATCGCAGATTCTTAATTTGCCGGAAAACCAGTTGTAATCACAGTAATAAACATGCTTTGGGCGATTCGGATCAGAAACAGCAAATTGATCCAATTTACAGTCGGAAAGTGATCCTTCATACGACAACATAAATGCTCTGTCGAGAGAAATAGCCTTATTTTTGAAAAGATCAAATTTACACACTACTGCTTTTGCTGCAGGGTTATTCATTGCCAATCTTAACATACACGATTCGATGACATCGACATCCAATGGTTTTTGGTTTGCATTCAATTGTTTCTTAATTTTGGAAAAATCAAATATAATTTGATGAGTGTCTTCAGATTTGTCTTCCTTGGCTGCAGCAGCGCTTTTAACTGTACATTTAGGCACAAGATCACGGTTTCCAATCAAAATTTTATTATTCATTTTGGCAACATCAAATATAATTTCATGAGTGTCTTCAGATTTATCCTTTTCTGCTGCAGCGCTTTTAACTGTACATTTGGGCACGAGATCACGGTTTCCAATCAAAATTTCGTATATTTCTTTCCGATATTCAGATACATCGAGATTGGCTTCCATAACTGGCTTATTATTCAAACAATTAACAGCAAACCTAATTGCATGCACTCCTGAGTCGACGATCGCTTTTTGCTTCGTGCATAGAACCGTCGCTATTTTTATTTCATTCGTTGGCCTCACAAGGTGACTGATTAAATTTCGCACATTCATTTGAATCCACTCATATTCCTCTCCATCACCCCACAATGAATCGTAAATGGCCAAAATGTTTTCATTTTTCTCATAAACCGCACATAGATATTGTCCTTTTCTATGGTCATCAACAAATGGCATAAGAATTCTTTTCATTGACTTGCACTTTCGAACTGAATATTCCTTGAACAATGTAGGCATTTCCTTTGCATCAAACTTGTGACCATAATCCAGATACCTAAGTACGTGAGAAGCAGATACATTCAGAAGCATAGTCTCAGATTTGTTATTTTTTTCAGAAATTTTCTCAAACATTTTTTGTACTGTCATTTCTTTCAACTTTCTCGTTGAATCCATAAGCTCATCGTATGGTTGTTCAATAAATTCTTCGCCATCATCTGAATCGTTAAGTTCGAGAAGATTGTACGGTCTGACGGTCTCAATCTCTGGGGCTACTTCGATCGTAATGGCATTTTTCTTTAAGGTGCTCTTCCTTTTTGCTGGTCCCAGAGGCTTTTTGAATAGGTAGTCATCATTTTTAGAACTTGATCTCTGACTTCTTCTTGGCTTTACTTCAGTCCACTCATTTTCAATTTTCTTTTCAATTCGCACCGGCTTTTCCTTCTCTTCTGCTGAAATAATTACAGGAACTTGATTGCGCCCTTCCAAAACATTAAGCATGACATATCTGTACAGTCTGCAATCAAATCCTTCCTTTAGTTGTGGAATTCTTTTCACTGCGCACTCGTAGTATTTGCATGTGAATACACCACAATTGAATGTGTCTGGCTGCTGTTGAACCTTTTCCCACATAAAGCTTGGCTTTGGAACATCTCCAAACACGTGCTTGATCAGTTGACAAATTCCCTTTGCACTTTTGTGCTGCGAGTATGTGCCCTTATGATATGTTTTGCCTTCCATGGAATCTGATATTTTCACAACATTCTCCTCTCTAATATACTCGGCAAACCAAAAGTGAACTCCGTAGTGGACAGCAAAGAGAATCCGCTTTGCAGTGAGCTTCATCGCGTCGGTCATTCTTGCAAATGCAAAGTCAATGTGGATCTGATCTTCCAAGTAACATTCGCCTGCTGCTGTTGCATCTTTTTTCTGCGCAAAGACCTGATAAATGGAACTCAATGCGAAAATTGTGTCGTTTCCAAAGTATGATTCAGCCAGTTTTCTGATGTATTTGTCCACAGTCTCAGTTGTAAGCATGTCAAATTGTGATCTGAGATCACTGAGTTCCACAAATCCAGGTTGTGCACTAATTGTTAAGTCTCCTTTCTTACCAGTCAGAATTGAGTACATGCTATTCTTTATGCCATTTGAGTTCATTCCGAAGCGACTGTAATCCGAGTTTGTGATCGAACTTTCCAAGGCACTCACAAGATAAACGGCTGCGTCTTCATTAGCATTCTTCATTTTCGCAAATTCCCCATTTTCAAATCTCGGAACTACTTTCGACTTGGTAACAAATTGGACAATTTTGCTGAGAGAATCTCTGACCGATTTCAGTGCAATCAGAGTTTCTTTTCCAGAATCGTACATATGCAACACATTTTCATTTCTGTTGTACTTCGCACAACACATGTGACCATTCACAGCAACTGGAATAATAAGTCGCTCGAAACTGAAACGGTTTTCTTCATTCATTCCAATAAAATGCATCTCACTTATCTGGATCTCAGCATTTGCATTTTGGAAAACTTCTAGGTGCGCAATGATCACTTTTCCAATATTTCTTTCATCCCCTTCGATCCAATTGCTCAATTTCTGCTTTGAATACACATCAATAAACTTGCTCGGAATTCTGTGACTTTTTTCAGTCAGGGCTTTGTATTCATCTTTCTTTTCTTCAATGCCTCCTCCTCGGAGATTCTTGTACATAAAGTGGTCATTTGTGTGTTCTGTTTCAGTCATATTCATCTTCATTTCATGATTCTGTAGTTCTTCATAATTTTCATTCTTCGTTATTCTGGTTTGCGGTCTTTCATTTTCAGATTTCTGATTCATCTTTGCGTGCTTTTCACTTCTCTTGATGGATGTGTTATGCACTTGGCAATTCACTGTATCCTTGCATTCAACATGTTCATAATTTTTCATTTCGGATACATTTATTTCATTGAAACCAGTTTGAGGCACTGGGGAAGCCTGTGGACAGTAGCATTGACACATCAGAGACCCTGTCCACAACAGCTCTGAGTAGGGGGAGTAGCGGGATGGGCTCAGAGGTACTCCCCCGGTTCCCTCTGAGCCCAGCGCGGCCTCTCCGCGACGACGGTCCGGCCGAAGATCGACCCGCTCGCCATCACATCGAAGTCGGAAGGACATCTGAGAAGAATGGGTTAGGTCACTGTCACCAGAGTACTGCTTACCCTCCTGCAAAAGTGAATTAAATAGTTCACTGGTCTGTTATCGGCTACACATATCTTATGCGCCACGCCACATCAACAATGCAAATATGTACATACATTCATGATCGGGCACTTCTGCACCTCATTTGCACACAGGCACTAAAGAAAACTTTGCTGATAGCACATTAGACAGAGCAGATACACTCTCAGTTAAGCATTTCAAAAGTGTCGTCTGTATGCTTAAACAATTAGCAGAATGCCAGATCTTAAGCATTTCAAAAGTGTCGTCTGTATGCTTAAACAATTAGCAGAATGCCAGATCATAAGTGTATGTACATATGAAAGTCATAATAATAAAACGGGCGCAACAAAACATACATAATAAACGACGAATAGCAAAATTTATCCTTATTACTGGTTCATTACTCGTCTCTTTCGATATGTACCTGCAATTCTTGCGGTCACATCTTGATCATACAGATTAAATTCATTATTCACATTTCTCAAAGAAACTGAATTATTAATTCAAATTGAATGCAATATCAATCTCTTCTTTAATCAATTCCACTTCATTCATTCATAGCTGAGAGCTCACAATAACCAGTTAATAGCTTGCATATGATAATGACTGTTTTATTGATATTTTTTCTCCAGGCGGGACTCATCAGATCAGAACCTGGTACATTGCAAACAATTATCCTGTTTCGACCCTTTCATCTGATGACGGGTAATGCAATTGTATGTTTGACGGCACTTGAAGTTCAATCATTCAGTATATATCATACTCTGATAATTTTCAACGGAATGGTGAAGAGTAAAAATTTCTTATATATAATTCATATCCGATCATTCGTTTCATTCTCGATTAATATAGTCAGAATACTTCAATCATTCTTTATATGTAAGAACACCTATTGATCTCCAAAATATTCACGTAATACAGAGCATATATCGTCGATCATTCATAATTAACAAAGGTCGATTGATCTTTATTGATTTATTATATTTAAAATAAATGAGATATATTCATCAGTCGTTCAGATGAACTTCACATTCTGGTTCATTCAAAAGAATGATATGAAGGAACATAAAGCGAGCCTTGTTAATAATATTCACACACATAATAATATTGCATTGATAGCATTCTTAATCAAAGCATTTCTTCAGGCGGGACTCATCAGATGAGAACCTGATACATTCAGAAACGTTGACCCGTTTCGTCCCTTTAATCTCATGACGGGTTATGCAATTGAAGCTTTGACGATCATTTCTTTCTTTCTTGAGTAATATTTTCAGAATACTTCATTCATTCTTTATTTGTAAAAACACCCGTTCTTCTTCAAAATATTCATGTGATTCAGTGCAAAAATTGGCGATCATTCTTAATTAATAAAAATCAATGGATCTTTATCGATGCATAATAATAAAAATATATGAATCAGTCGTGAATGTTACTTTCATATTCTGGCTCAATAAAATTGATCGATCACGCTTTACGACTGTTTGAAAGAAAGACAGGAAGGTTCGGAAAAGGAACCTTTTTAATAAAATTCACAATAAATTAATAGTGCATTGATAGCATTCTTCACCAACATATCAGTTCAGGCGGGACTCATCAGATGAGAGCCTGACATATACAGAAACATTGACCCGTTTCGTCCCTTTAATCTCATGACGGGTTATTTAATAAACCTGAGGTAGTACTCGTATGAATTACAGATCATTCGTCGCCTTTGTATGGCTCAGTTCAATCATTAATTGGCTTTCATGGCATTCAGTGAGCAGACTGCAGTTTAAAGACATGCTGCGCCTTGGTCTTTCATTGATAAGTAGAGAGGAAAGACAGAGAGAACAAGAGCGAGAGAGAGAGAGAGAGAGAGAGAGAGAGAGAGAAACAGAGAGAGAGTGAGAGTGAGATAGAGAGACAGAGAGAGAGAGAAAGAGAGAGAGAGAGAGAGAGCAAGAGAGAGACAGAGACAGAGACAGAAAGATTAAGATAGAGAGAGAGAGAGAGAGAGAAATAAAGAAAGTGAGAAAGATACAGAATCAGAAACAGAGATAGCGAGATAAAAGACAGAGAAAGAGAGAGTGAGAGAGAGAAAGATAGACAGAGACAGGGACAGAGAGAGAGAGAGAGACAGAGACAGAGATAGAGAAAGAGAGGGAGATGAAAGAGAGAGATAGAGAAATAGAGGAAAAGAGAAAGAGAAAGAGAGAGAGAGAGACAGATACAGACAGACAGACAGACAGAGAGAAAGATAAATAAATAAAGAGAGAGAGAGAGAGAGACACCGAGGCAAGGACATAGAAAGAGAAATAAAAGACAGGGGCAGAGATAGAGAAAGAGAGACTGAGAGAGAAAGATAGAGTGAGAGAGATTGAAAGAGAAATAAAGAGAGAGAGAGAGAGAAATAAAGAAAAAAAGGTGAAAGAGCAGAACACAGTGGAATGGTATAAAATTCAATAAGGTAGCCCCAGAAAGTTCACCATGCTGATATACGCGGTGGCCTATATCCGTAAACGGATCTTTGCCTTTGGTCTCTATCCTTCATAGCGGATCTTTACCGTTGCCTCTATCAGTATGCTGTGAACCAACCGGGACTACCAATTCACGATGCTTTGTTGTGGCTAATATCCATAAAAGGATCTTTGCCTTGGCCTCTATCCTTCATAACGGATCTTTGCCTTTCACTTAGATGTAGCAGTTTATAGGCTTGCTGCGAAGGCCTTTGAACGGATATATCATGTATGACATCATAACAAAAAGGCTTCCTCATTAGGTTCACCATACTGATTTATGCAGTGGCCTATATCCTTAAACGGATATATCCATTAATGGATCTTTGCCTGTGGCCTCTATCCTTCATAGCGGATCTATGCCTTTGCCCATATCAGCACGGGACCCAATAAGACTACCAATTTACAATGATTCAAACAGTGCAGTGCCGTGTGGTGATGTGAACTCATGCCACAGATATATACCAATAATAAGGTCTACATCCTTTTCACGGATCTTTACCTTAACACTTTCATGTGGTCTCTATCTGTGTGCATGAGTTGTGACATGCCGTGCAGTGATAAAAGTGATTCATGCACAGATAAAAAACATTCTAGTAAATAACTCATATCTGAAAATAATAAAAAAATATCGAGAAAAAAACGCAGTGGTTGAAAATTTTAACCAATTTAAAATAGTCCAAGTCATTTAATTATTTTTAAACAGACTGTTGAATAAAATACTTCACCATAAACTTCGCTAAAAAATGTTCTGAGAAAAAAAAATTAATGTGCTTCAACGACTGCGCTATTTCTTTACTATTAAACTAAAATAATAATAAAAAATTAATTAGAGAATATTAATCCTGTCCTGCCCACTTTATATCATCCCTTCATAAAAAAATTGGAACAAAAACTCTCACTTCATCTCTTGAATCAATGCTGCAAAGGTACTGTAGATTAGTCAGGGAAGGGCGGACTGACATCCGAGTTGCCGATGAGGACGATGGCCATCTTCCTCGACAAACGACACGGGCGTCACCGTCAACGATGTGAGGGATGGGGTGGGATATGTCTAATCCTATTCTCGCTCTCTCTCTCTCACTAACTCATTATCTCTCTATCCTATTCTACCGAGTGAAGTACCTTGTGCTCGCCATGGCCGGTGTGGTTGCTTTCATCGCAGTCGTCACTGCACACACGTTCCGCTGATCGCAGCACCTTACTCACTTCTTCAGACATACTACCTGAAAAAAGCAGTCTTTAAAAATTTAGTTTAAAAAAAGATATTCAAACCTAAAAAGTTAGTTAAAATATTAGGAAAAAAATATATATTCTTAAACTTAAAAATAAAACAAACATTAAAAAAATGTTCTTAAAAATACAAATTTTTATTAGTCGGAATTTTGATTCATTCGAACAAAAAGAAAAAAAGGAAAAAAATTAGATTGGAACGAGAGAGAAAGGAGAAAAGAGAAAGAGAGAGAGACAAGAACAGTGACATTCACCGCATTCGAACAAAAATAAAAATAATAAAATCAAAGAAAAAAAATTAGAGTGGAGCGAGAGAATTTCAAGAGGAAATGGGAATTGAACACAATTAGCTTTATTACAGGTAAGCACATAACATTCCTTATGCTCAGGTGAGTAAACTAAAACGACAAAAGTTCTTTCATTACAAGGGAATTAAACCCGGGAATTTGGGTGCACAACCGACATCGCTAGCAACATACCACGGACCCTCCAATCGATTGCCTATTCACTGCTTCTATCAGAACGCCTTAGTGAACATGCCAAAGCTCATCGTTTCCTGTTAATATTGCTCAGTGCACAATAAACCAATATGGATTATTCAAAATGCAATTAACTGCTCTTCCATTTCTCTTTCGATAGATATACATATTGCTAGGTTTCTACATTCAATTCTCGGATTTACACAATTCAAACTAAAATAGCGCTCGTCTTAAGAGGTTGCGTGTCTAATTGGTAAATGGTTGGACTGCAACATAACCGACCCAAGTTCGGTGCCCAAGATGCATTACTTCTTTCAACATTTTTGTGAGCATTTGAATTGAATTTATTTTTTATTTGCTTCAACACCTATTGAAAGAAATTAAATCCTTAAAATTATTAGAAAAATAATTCATCAAAGGAGCGGCGAAAAAAGTTTAATCCTTAGCAAGATCTAATTCCCATGGTCAAAGGAAAAGAGAAATCTTTTGCTTGTAGGAGTTACAAATAGAACTCAGTAATATTTAGGAAAATACTAACGCAAATGAAGAGAAGCGAGGATCAGCGGGAAGAAGAAGCCGACGAATCGGGAAATGCCAGGGAAGGCACTCGATGCGAAGACCTAGAAAATAAAACGCTTTCAATCCGAAACAACTAAAACTCAGAAATTACTTGCAAAATAGACCTATGACACTAAACTCAATGTTTCAAGAACAAAATAAAAAAAGGAACGTGATAATCGTGAACATAAAATGGAAGAAGGCAAGGCGCGAGGATGACAAACTTTACAGGTACATTATTCCAAAAAAAACCAACCTGGATCCGGATGCTCTTGATTCCGAACCGGATATCGGCGCCTATCGATCACGTCTCAGCTACACACCATAAGCAGCCCGCCCGGTGTGGTTGGGACTGCCGCTACAGTATACCCTCGGCTCACCGTAACCACCGTACTACACCGAACGAAGCAATACCATATATTTAAATATTTGAATGTATTAACATCGCATTCAACTTTTCAATCATGAAATGAAAGATCGTTTTGCGGGAGAGCTTTATTCAGTTTAACAAAATGGAAATTAAATGAAAACAAACATCGCGACGTGCGAATCATAAAAAAGGGCCAAACGAGAACATCGGAGCATAAACAATAAGAACAGTCAAGGTCTTTTATCAACACTTTCATAAGTGCCAACGTCGAATTCAACAACAAATAAAATTATACAAGGCAAAATGAAGAATAAGTAATAAAGTTAAAGCGTTCGTAGTTAAAGGAAGTCTTCGTTCGTTGAGGGAATATAAAGGAACAGAACCAAATAAGTTAGATAAGAAAGGCAGAAATAATTAGAGCATATACCCTAAGTACATCCAGACAGAGTTACTATGCAAGGAAGTCCAAATCACTGCCGCGGTTCTTGACCATTAAACTGTGCTTCATATTTGCCAAACAACTCATGCTGAGATTGAAATGTAGCAGAATGCTAAGAGACGGGATCATTATTCTTAGTAATGTTTGAAAATAAGAAAAAAAATTAAAATTGCCAACAAAACAAATGGTTTTAAGTTTAGTCCTTCGATTAAAAAGTTTTAAATATAAAATGCAATTAAATACACGACGTTAAAGGACAAAAAAAAAGAGTCAGGGCCAAAGGGAATCACTTTATTCCTTAGAGGCACCGTCTCGCTTGAAGAGCCTGAGGAGATCCTTGATGGTAAGGTTTCTAGCTGCGGCCCCTTGCTTCTCCAGTAGTTGACAAAGTGATCAGAGAGAGCAATTCCCATGTCAGCGGAGGTGAGAGAGGTCAGAATGTCGATTGGAATTGCTGAAAAGAACTATTCTAATACTATAATGATATATATTGGGGAAACACAGTTTAAAAAAAAACACAATGAACCTGCACAGTCAGTTATCTTGAGTGACTCAGATGCCGCACGTGCGGGGGCCACACCCGAGTTGTTTTCCATTGCTGCAAAAATTGTTTTGCAAAGTATTATGTGGACATGAAAACTTCAATAATGCAACTGAATTATGTTTTCAGTATACTTGGATAAGCAAACATATTGAAAAAAAGATATTCTGGATTCAATAGATTACGAACCAAGACTCTTATTCGCAGAAGAAGGAGTTGGCCATTTGAACAAATCACTGAATGGATCGTGTTCACCTGCAGAAGGCGCAGCATCAACGGGAACGACAGCATCAGAATCATTTTGAGGGAGATGAGCAACTGCAGAGAAAAAAATGCTTAAGCAAAGCTTTTGTGAAGATAAGAATGTTAAATTAGAACAATAAAAAAGGAGAAATCAGGGCGAAAATATGGCAAATGAGATGAGCTTTGTCGACTGCCTTCTTGTCATTGGTAAGAGTAAGTTTAAACATTCGTGTGAATATAACGCAGACTTACCATTTCGCGGAAGCTTAGCGCCGTACTTGTCATCTTCCTTCTGCGGAGGCGACAGCGCAGCACCAGCTGAGAAAAATGTTTAACTTATTTAATATTAAAAGGCATGAACTATATTGAACTTTCCTTTTTACTTTCGTTACAGAAACATTAGCAGAGAATAAAATAATAATTAAGCCGCAAAGCTATAAATCAAAAGACATGTAGTGAAAGGAAATGAACAATTAGCAAAAAAAATGAAAGTACCTTTTGCCTGACTGAAGAAGTTCGCATCCACGAATTGGGAAGACATCTCTTCTTTCTTCTTCCCAATAAGCCCATGCTTCGTGACGACTTCGCGTACCTCTTTTGGCAGCTCGTTCAAGAAATCGAAATGCAAAATTACATCGCAAAAATAGCCTTATTTTACTGTTAGGGATAGAAACTGAAAACATTTTCAATACAAACTCAGGTCAGAGAAGCGGCGATGCTTGCTCTCGTAGTTCTCAACGACGAATGTGTTGGTATTGAAGTCCCATCTCTTGTTGTCCATCAACACGCCGTTTGGAGACACGAACACTGGCCAGCTGATTCTTCTAATCTTGATATCCTTGCCGTGTCTGTAATCAACATATTTTTGTTTTAAACAAAAATGTCACGTCATCAATGTTCCGAAATAAGATGGTTGCAATATGTTTAGATATCCTTTTTGTATAAATCAGTTAAAACCACAAACCTTGCAATGAGTTTGAATCCCATGTCACGGAGATGCACGCTCGAGTAGCAAAGGCGGAAGAGTTCGAATCCTTGACGTGTATCTTCCAAGAAGACGCTTGGCTCGGCCAGCGAGGGGTGGATGCCGTCGAGTCTGCTGCTATAACTCTTGTATAGCGCCGTGATCAAATTCTTGACGCCGGGCTGGGTGGGAGTGTCCCCTAAAAAAGAGAAGCAACCAAATCCTCGTCAATGATTATAATGAATGGTGAATAGTGAGTAAAGCAATTCATTTACAGATGATTACCTTCAGGGAATTTGATGAACATTTCGCATGCTGACTGACGAATCATCAAACCGCGCAGCTCATGCGGAGAAGGCCCGATGGGGAATCGCGGAGCAGTGGCCATTTCTAGGACTAAACTAATTTTCTCCTTCACAATAAATACAAATAAATGCTCGCGACGAAACAATAACAAATGTACACATAGAATTTGCATTCAATTCACGAGGAAACTTTACTCCAAAACCAAATTTAAACGTTTCCTCCCTAGACTACAGTAAACGAATCCGTTTAAGAGTTTGGTTTAAGCGGCGATTCAAAAATGCGACCAAGGGATCACAGATGCAAAAGATTTTTACGTTTATTTTTTTCTACTTTTATTTTATTTTATTTTATATTTTCTACTTTTATTTTATTGTATTTTATATTTTCATTAAATTTTTTTTAATATTATATTTTTTTATTCTTTCTGCTTTGCGTGATTATTTCTCAGAAAATGCATATTAAATTCCACGAAACAGTCATTGTAGTACTTAGCTTTAAAATGCATATTAAATTCCACGAAACAGTCATTGTAGTACTTGATAGAATGTATGAACGTGAAGAAGAAGACTCGGGGAGATAACCTTTTTTTCTCAGCAACCAGCTCTGCATAGGCCCACAGTGATGGAAAGAACCGCTCGCAAAGAGCCAGCCAGGGGAGAGTAACTACAAATATAATGAAATCATAATGACATTCGAATAGCAAATGGATATGCTAATGGTGGTAATAGCAGAATGGAATGAAAAGTGTGGAATTAAATCATTTTTTTAAAAAGAGCTCGAAGAGATGTATCTTGTGAGCATAGCAATATTTCCCGCATATACGCAAACGAGATTAAGGAGAATCATTAACCTGCAAAACGTTGTCCTAGTTCTCAGTTTTACGCTCTTTAGAAAGCATGGACTTTTTAGTCTATGATAGCACTCTTATTATTTCATCAGGAGTCAAACAAAAGCGCGCAAAAGGGTTTGCGCGCGCGCGACTCCGAACCTGCGACCCATGAGTTTCGACGTGCGCTGAAAATGTACCAAAAAGCCACAAAATAATTCATATCTCGAATATGCCTGGATCAAATCCCATGATCTACCAATCATTCGATAGCTAATTTTTGGCTCTACAATAACATAAATATGCGCCAAAAAGTGTCAGTGATAGCTAAGGCCGAAATAGTGGCCTGAACCTTCTGACACCAAAAGTAGATCAAAAACATCGATATTTCAAAATGTTTTGTATGAGAAAGTTGTTCTACTTCTCGAGAGCTACCGAATGGTATATAACATGTGGCAAGATCTTTAACTACCGCGATGAAACGGAGCCCCAAAATGCGCTCCAAAAATTTGACACTTCACGGCCCTGGCAGGGCACTTTAATGATAACCCAGCCTAACCTATGTATACTCATATTGAAGCTCTCGTGAAACTCTGCATGATTCTGAAACTGTCATCCCTCTATCTTTTCTATTCATAAAGATATGAATTTTAGAATGTTCGCTCCTAACAAAAAAATTTGACCCTTCAATCGATAATATCTACAACTTCTAGTGAATGAGAGAGAGGAGTGAGACAGGCCGATGCCGATGTCCTGAAATACGTTGATTAAGGGAAATTGGGAATATTATCCAGACACATCCATAATTACTTAGATAAACTTGTCCCGAAGTGTTAATTAATTAATTAACGAATTTTGGGAAAAGAAGTTCGTTACTATTAGATATGTGTAAAAGATACGTAAGTAAGCAAACAAACAAGTAAACTACATTGTTCTGCTAGCGGAAGCGCCGCTGGTTCCTGTTGCCTCCTCCTGTCTCGAGGGCCGTCTCCTCGGTGGGCGTGCGGCCCTTCGTAGACATGCTGCCGGTCGTTCCGGTCATCTCCGTCGACTGATCCGTCGCAGACGGACTTTAAATATTCCGCCATAATGTTTTTGAAAATTAGTTGCAGTTTTGTCCATTTTTCGACTCTTTTCTGTAGACACACATGCTAATTGTCTTCTTCTTCTTTAAGTGGGTGTCATGGGAGCGGAAAGTGGGGGTCGACCGAACGATTGTCTGACATGTTGTCGACTCTCCCGAATCGTCTGACGATACCGGAGGCCTCAATATTTTCATTTACTCATTACTTTGAAATTATAGATCTTCCCACCAAAATTTAAACTAAAATTTTTTTCTCAAAAATATTCTGACTGCATTCTGTGTTTCTTCGTCTTCTCTGGCATCCTTGCCTTGCCTTTTGCATCCTTTGATAGGCGAGGGGGCTCGGGGTTCTTGAATTCTGAAATGGGAAGTAAATAACAATTAGGCAAGCCGTTAACAATAATTGATCTATCTTTTATAAATAATCGTTGCATGATTGACAAGCTGAACCTTGAGAAGGCATTGTCTGCGTCTCGTCAATCAATTCCACTTCCCAGCCAACGGCACTCGCCAGATCAGGCGGCGTCATTTCGCCCGTTGTAGGCTATAGTATTTCATTAATTTAAAATTAATTAATAGTTAAAAATACATACGTATTTTCTAACTATTAATTAGTTTTTTTTAAGATAGAAATATTTTATTTGAACATACATATTATTACGAAAATAAAATGTTCGAACAGGTTCCGGCGATTCCGCGGGCCGTGGATCGGAAGAAGTCCACGCGAGAACAGAACAGTGGTATTTCTGGTCGATCACCATGCATCCTGCAAGAAATGCTTTATTCTTTTCTATCTTTCGTTCATTTAGTCAAAAAATTATTAGCTGTTTGACAATTATCAATCATTGCATTGCTGCTAAATTAACCAGCGGCGTTGCCTTCTTCGTAATTGCTCGCCGAGAAGATCGTGAAGACCTTGCGATTCGCGAAGAACTTGATGCCTCCGACGGCCTGCGTTCATTCATAATTTGAAATAAATAATAATCATTACAATAAAATAATATCAACAAGAACATTTTGAATTATTTCACACCCCCGTTTTCCTTTCCCTGATAAGCTCACAGATCCCAATTTACCCTTATTCTCGCTTTCTATTTCTCTCTTTCTGTCTCATTTTATCTCATTCCTGTCTCTCTCTCTCTTCAACTCTCTTCTTTTTCCCTCTCTCTCTCCCTCTCTCCTCTCTCTCACCTGATGCGCCCTGATGATGCAATCCACGGCGAGGTCTTTGCATGCGTTTTCGACAGCATCGGGGCCGAAAATCTGGCCACTCCTCCTTTCCTCATTCCTCTTGTAGCTAGAGAGATTGATAAATAAAGAGCGAGAAAGAAAGAGAGAGAGAGAGAGAGAGAGAGAGAGAAAGAGGCAGAGAGGGAGAGAGAGAGATTCAGTAATTCAGGCGATGTGAGCAAGAGAGAAGAAAACGGAACCCAGTGCAGCCTGCGAGAGGATCGCTCCAGAGCACATTCTTGGCGTGTCCAATGACATTGTCCCGGATAAGTGGCATCCGAATCTAAAGATATTTTGCCTACATATAATCTTTTTTATTCATATTTCCCCTATTCTATCATAGTAAACAATAGATAATTAATAATGTAGAATATTTTTTGGAATCAAGTAACCCCCGCGATGTCCGCCTTCTTCATTCCCTCGCTGAGGCCGCCGTGCATGCAGAGAATGCGTTTGCCAACTGAACGAAATATGCTGTAATGCATGTTTCCTTTAAAACAGCACAACAATTCTTGGTGATCATTTCTGCGAACACTAATAGAAATACTTAGTTAATTATATTATCTTTTAGTCATAAAGTCTCCTTTCCGTCTTCTGCAACGATTAGATACATAGTATACTGCTGATATCGTTCATTACCTATGAAGATATGATTGAATAGGAAAAACTCACTGCCGTGCTATTAATCTAGGAAGAAAAGTGGATCCAGTGTTCAGTAAAATTTGGTCGAACTAAAATGGAAACATGGAGCAGGTTTTTTGCCGTTTTACTATGAAAAATGGCCAAAATGGCTCCAGTTTCGCTCAAAAGCCAACCCACTTTTTAAACTGGACCCATATTCAAACTGGACGCAGTTTATTTCTCTAACAGGAAAGAGTGAGCAAAAGGGAGAGGGCAAAAGTGTGTAGAAAACCTTTACTCACTTTTGCTCTCTCAAATTTGCGCACTCTCTAAAACTGTGCGCACGGTTTCAAATGTGCAGCACGTTTTGCGGCCACGAATGACGGAACAGAAAAATATACGAGTGGTGACGAGGCCAGCGTGTTACTTATTTTTCTTGAAAATTGTCAAATATTTTCAGCAAATATTTGCTTTTTGGAAGATTAATCATTAATTTGACCCAATGAAGTACTCAATCTTTATTTAGTACGCTCTTAATTCCATCTATTACTGTAGCTTTGGTTATGTTCTGGAAGCTTCTAGCTTCTTTTCTTTTTTTGTGCTTCTCCTATTTTCATTGTTGTGAGCTTACGAGCTGTAGTGCGGTGACTCCGAGTAGCTGTTCCCCCTTTGGTATTGCTTCCTCGACTCCCACTTCTCGCTTCTGCCATCTTCTTCGTCGTTGTTGACTAGACAAGATCCTGGCTTTTCTACTCTCAACTATCCGCGGACTCATGTCTCAGGTATTTATCATTTGTTGATAAACAAGTCGTTCTTATTCGATCCTTGAAAGGACAAGTAATTCTTGTAGGCGTTCAGGGATCCATTTCAATCAGGAATTCAGGAAAATATAGTCCTGAGGACTTGTTGGCATTTGGGATTTAAGGGAAGCATTGTGGCCTTGAGAAGGGGAAATTGAATGTGCCTGTGAGCAAAGACTCCATTTGTTGCCATCATTTATTCCGCCGATCTCTCCCACCCTTCCGGTCATTTCCTAGCCCTTGTTGCTCTGGCCGCTCCTTGAACTAAGGAATATTTATCCTGCAAAATTTCTGATATGGTGCGTCCCCCTGTTCCAAATCCAGGTATTACACCCAATCCGGGCTCAAATATGCATTCTACCACGCGCATTCCAATTGTTCAGAACCGATCAACCCTTTCCAGATATGGACTCAGGGCGAACCCAATTCCTGTTGCAAGGTTCAGCCCCTCTTCTTCTCATCCCGTGGCCCCACGAAATATTCAGGGAAACCCCACGGTGCCAGTTTCTCTTCCTTCTACTGCCCTTTCACCGCTTTCCACTCTAGCGCCATCATTCACGGCAAAGTCAGGCGCGTCCAAAACCAGCAATCAGGATGCCGCTCTCATTTCCTTCTTTGACCCGTTGAATGAAAATTCCTCCTCACCCACGGTTGCTTCTCAGGGAAATGGTCCTTCCCGAACAGACCATGACCCTTCCGGCACCACTCCGAATCCTCAGGAAGACAAAATTTTTTTCGATTTCCAATCTGAATTTGATTCTTTCGCCGCATATGTTGCTGAAATTAACAGCTTCCTTCTGTCTTGCTTAAATCATTTCTCTGATCTCAGGAACTCATGGACTCAGCTAAATAATCATCAGGAAATTTCGAATCAAATTCAGGCCCTCGAAGACTTTATTTCTGATGCCCAGTCCGATTCGTTGTGTTATTTCGAAAAGCGAAACAACTATCTCACTGCTGCTCGAAAACATTCTACTGTCCCTGTCGATGCTCTTGCTCTTTTAGAAGAGTGGGAAATCAGGGACCCGTCTCGCCATTCCTTTGATAATATTTCTGGAAATCTGGCTCGTATTGCTGACTCAGCCAATCAATATCTTAAGGCCCTCCACCCGCTCCTTCTTCAGGCAATGACACATGTCAACTCTCACCGCCCTCCTACCTACTTTCCGGCTGGAGATAGGCGTGAGTCGCCTACCCTTCTTTTCATTCCTCCTCCCCCACCATGCCAGCCAATATCCGGGGATTTCAGGAATGATCATTCTTCTGGTGCCAAACCACCGATCTACCCCACATACACCCCACCCAATCATACCAAATTTGGGGATTATAGGAATACCAATGCTTCTCAGTTTCAGGCACCATCCTACCGTACCCCTGATTCATTCTACCGTAATCAGGAGATGTCTTATGGTGTTCAGGGCCCCCCTTACAGTACTCAGGATCCCTCCTACCGTACTCAGGACCCCTCTCACCGTACCCAGGACCCACCCTACCGTATTCCTGACCCATCTTACCGTAACCCGAACACTGCCCCTCACATTCCGAATTCGAATCATCATTTTCAGGAGCAGAATCATTCAGCCAATGCTCCGAGTCAGGAATTAGGAATCCTTAGTACTCTGGCTCAAGCCCTTTCACATCAGCGTCAACATACTTTGCCCCCTCTAAAATTACCCAAATTTTCAGGAGACAACCTCACCATTTTCCACACATTTCTGGAAGAATTTGATGAGGCTATTGACTATGATCCATCCCTGTCACCCTTCCAAAAGTTTCGGTATCTTAAGGAATGTCTCTCTGATTCGGCAAAGTCTTTCATCTCGCAAATTCCCACCTCTGGAGATAATTATGAACGTGCACGTAGTGAATTGATTAGGCGATACGGCAACACTGAAGCTCATGCTAGCCTTCTCATGCAACAACTTTCTCAGGTGTCCCTCTGTCAGGATGTAACCAGGGTTCAATTCGATCAGTTATATTTGATTAGGCAAATCACGAATAAGCTTAAGGGATTCACTCCGGTCGACGAAAATTTGGTGCTCCATCAACAAATCATTGAAAAGTTGCCTATCTCCACCCGAAAACATGTCTTTTCCATCCTTTTCGGGAAGAAACAAACACTCGACCTCATCTATGATACCATTGAAGAAAATCTCAGGGTGCGGGAATTTAGCGAATTATCTTTGAGGAACAATTCGAAGCAAAATCAGGATGTTCCCTTTTCCTCTTCTCATTTCAATAAGTCCCGATTCCAACCTTCGAATGCAAATCGCAATTTTGGAAAATTCAGGCCCCGTCAAGATAGGAATAATCCGGGAAAACCCGAATTCCAAAAATACACTGTCAATTGCGGAAATGATCAGGACTATGAGGGCGAATCAGAATCGGAAGAAGATTTCGGTGATCCCCCCGAGCAATGTGATATCCTCCATTCGGCTGAAAGACAGCGGGGAAACCAGCGAGAGTACAAACCCCACAAGCCCCCCAATTCCCTCCGGCCTTCCTCTCCGGTTGAAAAAGAGTGCGAATTATGCCACAAGCATCCTCTGTCGACTAGATGTTTGACATTCAAAACAATTCAGGAGAGAACAAATGCCGCCTCCAATCTGAAACTTTGCATTGTTTGTTTCTCTCCCAATCATACTCTGGCGAATTGTAAGGAAAACTGTAAGGTCTGTTCAGGGAAACACCACCTCTCCCTTTGTCCTCAGCTTTTCTTCCCAGCGCCCATTCCATCCAAGGTTTCCCACACTCTCACCTCCCTTGCGGAATTCAATTCACACTCTCAGGAAGATAAGGAAAAGGTAGAAGAAAGTGTCATCACTGCTGCCACATTCCCTTTCCCTTCTCTTACCTGTCATTTGATTGCGCACGGTATTGTTGTGGATGATAAGGGCTCTCAAGTTCCGGCACTGATTATGATCGATTCAGGCTCCAATAAAACTCTAGTGTCCCCTGATTTCGCCAAACGTGCCCGCCTCCGCCCCTTATACACTCAGGAAACCACCATTCTCGGTTTAGGTGGAAAAACGGATGGAAAGAAAAAACATGAAGTTGTCTCAGTCACTCTAAAGCCCCCCTCCGGACCCAATATCGACATGAATGCCATGGTCTTCCATACTAAGATTTCCTCTTCGATTTCCCCTGGTACTCTGGACCCATCAGATGCGGCGGAGCTCCGCCGCAGGGGTTGGACAATCTTCGATGAGGGAAGCCTGGCGGACAGGGCGCCGCCAGACATACTCGTAGGACTAGACTACATTCCCTTCATCCTCTCCCCAGGTCAAACAATTGAGATGCTCCCCAGTTCCATGGTCATCCTTCCCACAATTTTTGGTCCCCTTCCGGTTGGCTATCGTCGGGAAAAATCAGATCCATCAGAAAATGCAATCTCCCTCCTTCTCATGGAATCTAAGGAATTCAATTCCCGCGTCAACTCCTTTTTTGAATTAGATGAGGCGGGAAGAGGAGATGAAATGCGTCCCGAAAAAATTCAGCGCATCAAACAAACTCAGGATGTTCAAGACTTTTTCAAGAAAAATGTGGAATTCAGGGATGGTCGTTATTATGTCAGGTATTTCTTTCCGGAGTCACTCAAAAACCTCAGCGGAAATTTCAATATGGCTTGGGTGAGACTTAAGGGAGTTCTGAAAGGCCTTTCTAGGAATGATATGATTGCCCATTACAATGATGTTATTTCGGAGCACCTTAAGGAAGGCCAAATTGAGGATGTCACTTCTATTCAGGATTCCCCTAATACGGTTTCTTGTTACATGCCCCACCATGGAGTCCTCCGTCCCGGAAAGCCCAAGAAACCAATTCGAGTCGTCTTTGATGCATCAGCTAATGAAAAATCTGGAGTCTCACTGAATGCCCTGATGCCCCCAGGAGATGCAAACATCCAACAAATCCCCTCTCTCCTCATTCGTATCCGACTTGCCACATCTTTGCTTATGGGTGACATTCAGGCTGCCTTCCTTCAGGTGAGAATTCAGGAAGATCAAAGAGATCTATTTCGATTTCTCTTGATTAAGGACATTACAAAGCCCCTCACCAAGGAAAACATGCGTGTGTTCAGGTTTACTAGCGTTCCATTTGGTGCTGCCCAGTCCCCTTTCCTCCTAACCGCTACAATTCGGTACCATCTCGAGCGAAAAATGACTCAGGCCGGTGTTAATTGGGAAAAATCCGTAGAAATCTTCCACCCCGATTCGGATGAATTCCTTCTCCTTCAATTGCACCGGAATTTGTATGTGGATAACCTAATTGTGGATGCTTCAGGAATGAATAAGAAAAGGGCGTGTTCCAAAATGAAGAAATGGTTTGGTGAAGTGGGAATGAATGTCAGGGAAATTACCACCGAAGATATTGCATTCCAAAAGTCCCTTCCCATTTCGGATCAGGGCGATTACGGAAAACAAAAAATTCTCGGAACCAAATGGAATTCCAATGACGATGTCTTCGTGGCCCAACCAGCCTACAACACTCCCCCTACCACCGTAACCAAAAGAATCATCCTCAGTCAGGCCGCTAGCACCTTTGACCCTCTTGGTTTCCTCTCCCCCCTCATCCTACGGCAAAAAAAATTTATTCAGGACCTTTGGAAAAACAATCTGAATTGGGATGACCCTCTTCCGGAAAATCTTTCTGAAAATTGGAGAAAAATTCTGTCAGGCACACTTTCGTTTCATCAGGAGATTCCCCGAAAATTAAATTCCTTGAAAACAGAAAGGTCACCCTCATTCTCTTTGCGGATGCTTCCAATTCTGGCATAGGTACTTGTGCCTACTGGCTCACTGATTCCGGTTGTCATCTGATCATGGCACGTTCCCACGTTGTTCCTGTCAAAAACAAGCCAACCATCCCCAAACTATGTCAATCTGGGAAATTACATTGTTCAGAGTACACTTGATTCAGGAAAAAATCTCTTGTTTGATCTGGCCATCCTCTCGGACAGTAAAGTTGCCCTATGGTGGACCTGTAGAAAAGAACGTGAAACGAGTGTCCTTGTCAGGAATAGAGTAGAGAAAATTCAAGACGGTCTGGAATCATTCAAATCACTGTGTTCGGTAATTAGCCACAACCCACTCATTCGGCTCTGTCACATCTCAGGAATTAACAACCCGGCCGATCTTGCAAGTCGCGGTTGTAATGGTTCTGAATTGACCAACTCCCCTTTGTGGTGGCACGGCCCTCCGGACATCAGGGATTTCATCAGGACCAAATTGAATTCATATCAGGAATTTTTCGAAAAACCAATCCTTCCCACCATTGATGAGGCAACTCCTAATTGTGTTCATGTTTCGGAGCCAGAACCATTCACCCCTGCAATCAATATCGCCCGCTATCCCTTCATCTCTCTTTCTCCCTTTCTTGCTTACGTCATACGTTTCATTTCGATTAAACTGCGAAATTATTCAGGAAGATATGTCGAAAAATTGAGAATTTTTGTCGAAAATAACAACCATTCCGGCACCTCACCTTCAGGCGAAGAAATTCGGTATGCTCAGAACCAAATATGGAAAATATGTCAGCGTTCATCCCCCATGTCCTTGTCCTCCCTCAAAACCTTGAAACCTTTCAAAGACGAATTTGGCATCTGGAGATGTGGACATTTGAGGCTTGAAAATTCTGGTCTCCCTCAGGGCACAAAATTCCCAATTATGCTTCCTGATCGTTCCCACCCTTTGGTTCTCCTGCTGATATGGTACTTGCACGAAAAATGTTACCATTCCGGTCCAAACATGATTCTGAATGAATTTCGACAGAATTTCTGGGTGTCCAAGGTTCGCAGTCTAATCTCTTTAAAATGCATAACATGCAGAAAGGAGCACGCAAAACCATTCAGGTACCCCCCTGTCCCTTCCCTTCCTTTAGAAAGAGTCACCTACGAACGACCCTTTAAGGACATTGGAATCGACTATATGGGACCATTTTTTGTCAGGACTCAGGGAGAATCGGTTAAGGTTTTTGCTATGCTGGCAACTTGTCTTTCAATTCGGGCAACTTGTCTTTCAATTCGGGCCAGATCTGTCCACTTCATGCTTTTTGGGAGCATTCAGGAGATTCATCTCAAAAAGAGGAATTCCCAACTCAATCATTTCTGACCGCGCAACCAATTTCAAACTCGCAGAACGAATTTTGAACTCTTATAATGACCCCTCTGTCCTCAATCCGGAAGTACACTCTTTCCTGTCTTCCCAGGGAATCGAATGGAAATTCACCTCCGCGCACAGTCCTTGGCAAGGTGGAATTTATGAGCGTCTGATAGGTTCGGTCAAGTCTGCCCTCAGGAAAGGAGTCGGTAGAAAACTCCTCAGTCTGGACGAACTCCTAACAATTTTCTCGGAAATCGAATCAGTCATTAACACCCGGCCCATCACCATGACCAGCTCCTCCACAACTCCAAATTTAGATTCTGTTGCCCTCCGCCCGATTGATTTCCTTTCACCCCATTCGGATAAGGCCAGTTACGGATTTAATGTGGAAACTACCGATAAGGACCCTTCCTATCACGATTCCGGTGATGCCATTTACGCTAAGGCTCTGAACAACTATTTGGCCGCCCTCGAGCATTCCGGAAAAATCGCGCGTATCTGGACTGAGGAATACCTTTCTGATCTGGCCGCCTCGGCCCATGGAAATGATATGATTCAGGGACCAACTTCAAATCTCAGGCAACCAGAACAAGGTGAAATTGTTCTTATCAAAAACTCCAACCTGCCCCGGGGAATGTGGCAACTTGGGCGGATACTTTCAGTTAGCCCAAGCGGAAGATCAGCTAATCTCAAATCTTGTAAGGGCCGAAAAATTTCTCGTCCAGTTTCCCATCTGATTCCCCTTGAAATTCGCGCCCCCTTCTCTCTGGTTCAGGTTCTGGCAAAAGTGATAGTTCAGACTCGGAAATTTCCTCATCTGAAAATGACTATTAAGGATACCTCTTCAGGAATTTTTTAGAAATATTTATAATATTTAATCTAATTTTCTCTTTATTTTTTATATTTATTACCCTTCTGTAGTACGGTAATTTTGCAATAATTACGGTATCTTTAATATTTAATTTCATTTTTTGTTCGCCAGGAGCCCACCGAATTAACGGTGTTTTTTATTCCAGGAAATCCTCGATTATGATCTGTCCCCTGCCAACTCTCCCACCAACGAAGAAGGCCATCAGGAGCTGGAGAATGCCCTCTTCTCTGGAGAGCTTGACTCTACCACTCCCGGCGACCTCGTGATCACGAATCCGGCCCCTTCCGGCGACCCCGTGCCCACGAATCCGGCCATTTTCGGCGACCCCGTGTCCATTAATCCGGTCCCCACTCCCCAGACATTGCCTCAGGAGATCCCTTCCACGTCCCTTTTGGCTCCCTCAAGATCCCGTTCCCCCTCCTCTGAGCGTTCTAGCAACTCCCTCTCTCAGGCTGCTGTCTTTGGCGAGCAGATGATGGAGTGCCTCACTGATCTACTTAATGAGAACAAGACTCAGACTGGCATCCTCGTCGAGATGAATAAGACGCTCTCCTCCATTCTCGAGCAGACTTCCTCCAAACCCGATACTCTGGAAAAGGAAACTCAGGTTTCCGACTATGGAGAATGGGAGTACGAGGAGGGCTGCTGCTACCTTGAGGAGGAATATGAGGAACCCCCATTCGGTGATGAGGAACATCAGGAACCCCCCCTTCCCCCTCCACCCATTCCGGCTCCACGTACCACAGCATCTGCCCCAATTCCCCTTTCTTCCCTCCACTTCGAAAATCCTCCAATCACTTTTCACTCTCTCAGGTTTCGGTTTCGGTTTCCTCTTTTCGGACTCCATCAAATTCCCTTCCTTACAATCCACCACTGAAACAAAATTCTGCTGAAACACTCGAAATCGAGATTCCCCCCTTTTCGAATTCATCCTCTCCATTGGCTAAGCGAAGAAAGGTACAAATCAAGCCTCTGACTTTTGTCAATTCACGCTTCGGTTCCCAAACCCGTCCAGCTTCCGGTTCCCCATCCTCTTCTGGTCATTCTCAATATCAATATCAGCAATCTCAATCAATTCAGAGACCGCCTCCCAATTTCCGAGGGCAGCGCGTGGCCGAACATCGCTTCCGTCCTCTCGATTACGGTCGTTGCTGTTTCTGCTCGAGCATCAATCACGAGTCAGCTCGTTGCGACCAAGTCAACACCTACAAGGATAGGCGCGGATACGCTAAGAATGCCCCTCTCTGCTTCTTCTGCACTGAACGAGTCCACGGGCCGATGTCGAGCCACTTTTGCTATGAGGAGACTCCCCCTTGCCATTTCTGCCGCAAGCCCGAGGTTCATCATCACCCCTCCCTTTGTATCAAATGCCCTTTCCTAATCTGGTCATGAATTTTTTCTTCTCAGTTGTTCAGGCTTCTTCCCCCCTTCAGGAATTTATTGTTCTTTTATCTCAGGAATTAATTCAATTTTTAACTCAGGACTTTCTTTTCTGTTTTTCTTTTTGCTGCTGGAGTGTCAAATATTTTCAGCAAATATTTGCTTTTTGGAAGATTAATCATTAATATGACCCAATGAAGTACTCAATCTTTATTTAGTACGCTCTTAATTCCATCTATTACTGTAGCTTTGGTTATGTTCTGGAAGCTTCTAGCTTCTCTTCTTTTTTTGTGCTTCTCCTATTTTCATTGTTGTGAGCTTACGAGCTGTAGTGCGGTGACTCCGAGTAGCTGCTCCCCCTTTGGTGTTGCTTCCTCGACTCCCACTTCTCGCTTCTGCCATCTTCTTCGTCGTTGTTGACTAGACAAGATCCTGGCTTTTCTACTCTCAACTATCCGCGGACTCATGTCTCAGGTGTTGCTCCGGCCGCTCCTTGAACTAAGGAATATTTATCCTGCAAAATTTCTGATAAAAATAGTTACTTGTGCTTTATTTGTCGTAGTAATTGCTTTTCCTTTCATGCGTGATGTTCATTCACTGATTGTGAGATGCTTGAACTAGCAAAAACCCTTGAACAGTTCTGCGCTCCATGAAAATTGTTGTTTTATTCTTTTTGTTCTTTTCATAAGAAGCTTTGCGATATTTATTCCTGCTGTATTCATATGGCTATTCAGCTTGTCATGGCGATGCTCTACTCGGAGTTCGCCATTATCGAGGACACCAAGGCGATCATGTTCTTCGATCTGGCGGAAACCTGATTCGGCGCCGGCGCCAGCGAGGAACAAGGGTTCTGCCGCGCATGCCGGACAATAATTGTTGATTATCGGCTTGGATGTAAGTAATTCTAGTGGGAAGGGAAGTTTGCATACGGTAGTATGGAGTAAGAGTGATGTGCAAGTTTGGGCGGGAAAAAAGAACGCCTCTAGTGCAAGCTAGGGGCAAGTCATTCTACGAATCTTGGCTGTGTAAGGTGGTGACTCTTTTTCGTGGTTACGTCATTCTTGGTATGTTGGGTTATTATTATTATTAATTATTAGATCGAATTTGTCTGATTCAGCATGGCTGGCGAGGATGGAGGAACGACTCCTCCCATTCGTCCCACTTCACTTCCTGAGTCAGCCGTCGGTCCCCCAGTTCATGGAGGCCCTACAACAGGCGTTACGTCAGAACCCTCTGGCCATCCAACAGCAGCTTCTGCCACGACGCGAGCTCCCGGAATTCACTAGTAGAGGTCGTTCATCTGTGTTTTCCCTGCACTCTCAGCCGGAGTCAGGTTTTCCTCCCTCAGCCGGGGAGAGCTCTTCCTCAGCCGGGTCGAGCAGTTTGCCTCCCTCAGCCGGGGAGAGCTCTTCCTCAGCCGGGTCGAGCACTTTACCTCCCTCAGCCGGGGAGAGCTCTTCCTCAGCCGGGGAGAGCAATGTGACCCCCTCACCCGGGGAAATCTATTCTGTGCTTACAGTTTATCTCACAGCGTACCTCTATGCGAACGGCCTCTTCCTCACAGTCAGGTCGCGGCAGCGGAGGAAGTCTTCAAGTAGGGTGGAGACCCAGGCGGTCTTCCCCAAGCCCAGCCCATTTGGAACCGCCCTCGCTCACTCCCATTTCAATCCCAATCGCCCACTCACCTTCCGGTCCCACTCACCCCCACTCTCATCAATAAAGGCCTTTAGGCTGAACACGTGTGTCGCGGCTTGCTCGGTCAGCACATTTACGTTTTAGTTGCTCCTTTTTCCTCTTCCCATACATGCCCACTTTTGGTAGGAGTTCCCCCTTTCGCGGTAACTTCTTCTTAGCCTTGCCCCAGTTTGTATAGGTCGCCCCTTCCCGTTTTCTTTCTTGTTCTATTTTGCCATTCTATACTAGCGAATCCATGATTTTTACTAAGCTGTCCTTCCAGGTACTAAATGTATTGCTGATTGACTAACCTTTACTTTTTAGACTGTTATTGTGTTCGTTCTTACACTTTTAACGTTTGTAAGCCAGAAATAAAGAAGGTTTTATTAATGCGCTTCAATCGCAATGTAGCTTTTTTCATTTACTGAGTATATAAGGAGTGTGGCCCTTCTGCCGGCGAAGGTCCAAAAGAAAGTCCACTCAACGGTGAAAGTGGCAGAGGGAGAGCCGAACATGGGGACAAAGGAAAACAGAAGCGTCCGATACGTTTGACTCAAAACTGGACCCAGTTTAAAATGAAAAGGTGGGCACCTTTTTGCGAAACCGGTGCCAGTTTTGTCAAGATTAATAGCACGGCTGGTCGCGGAAATAGGCAGCAAGTCAAAGACATCGTTGTAGGCATGCCAAATCTGCAGTTATTATTTTTTTTATCCTCTTATTCTTACTTTTTTTATAGCTATTATTATAGACAATGTAAAAAAAATAAATATGTGATTTGATTAGATAAATACAAATAACGAATTGTTTTACTAAACGTACGCTATTGTATTCCATTTCCTTCGCGAAGCGGTAGCTGATTTCCTGATAGAAGCCGTAGTGATCGTTCGTTGAGCTGACCTCGTGATTTCCACGGAGCAGGTAAATCTGGAAAAAAACACTTGTCTAAATACATACATTATTTACTCTAAACAAGTAAATCACTGCATCTCATCGAACCTTGTTTTATCAATATTCATAAGTATAGTCCCCAAGAAAGGGCGTTTGAATATCAATTAATCATTTCGCCCTGACATGTTTCGGGTAGAGCATCTTGTAGCAGAAGAGGATGTTCATGACTTCCATGCCGGCTGCGCAACGATCGACGTATTCGCCGAGGAACAGGAATCGATTGAGGGGAGGCGGCCTGAATCAGGCGCACGGCGGGAGTTTAAAAATAAATAAATTCAATCTAAATATTTTTGTGCTTCAAAAGATTACGCAAAATTGTTTTTCAGACAATCTTTGGAGCTTGTGAATAGGTAGGTACCCGTGCATGTGGAAGAGAGTTTTGAGGTCCTCCAATTGGCCGTGGAAGTCTCCGCACACGATGATCGGAGCCTCGAGCTCGAGCAGTGATGTTTGCCCCGTGAAGTCCTTACTGCAAAAAAACGAAGCATCTTATATTTTTTATTAATATGTCTTAAGACTCATTTTAAAGCATATTTTGGAAAATGGAAGAGGTTGAAAAAATACACATTTGCCACTCACTTGGCCTTGAGAAGGAAGTGTTTGAGGTCTGAGTAGAAAGGCTTCCAGAGACCACCAGTCAAAATCAATAGGAAAGTCTTCATTTCGCCACATTTGATTACAAAAATGTGCAATTTGCATGCTTTGTTTCATTAATTTGCATGTTTTCTTTAGTTATTTTGCATGCTTTGTTTGGCTTATTCGTATACTTTGCCTAGCTAATTTGTATACTTTGTATATAATTAATTTGCATGGTTTGTTCAGTTAATTTGTATGCTCTGTTTAGTTAATTTGCATGTTTTGTTTATTTAAGTTGCACGCTTAGTTTTTGTTAATTGGAATGCTTTGTATAGTTAATTTGTATTCCTTGTTTTGTTAATTTATGCGCACTGTTTATTTAATTCGTATGCTATTTAGTTAATTAATTAATCTTAATTTTAAACATTTTCGGAAACTCACGTCGTTCATGAGCGCGAGGCTGGCAGCCGCAGCCATTTCTGTCTTCCTAATAGCAGCCGCGCCAGGAGTTTCCTTCTAAATAAAAAAAATATATAAATTCATAAATTCATTAAATCAAGTCCACAATCAATTCCTTAGCAAATCTAAAACCCATCTGCTCCTCTCCCTTAGACTTCGGTCTACATTTGAGTTAAATTCACATCCCTTTCCCCAAGACGTTGTCAACTTCTAACATTGTCATTGCCCGAATTGTCTGACCAATCGTCGTCAGATTCGTCATGCGCCCCCGACGCCTTCGGCTTCTCCTTCTTCATTCCTGTCGCCTTCGCATCTTTCTTCTCTGCCTTCATCGGCTCCTCCTTCCTCGCCTTTTCTTCAGGCTTCTTCGCTATTTCCTCAGGCTTCTTCGTCTTCTCTTCTGGCATCTTCGCATTTTCTTCAGGCTTCTGCGTCTTTTCGTCAGGCTTCTTCACTGTGTCCGCAGGCTTCTTCGACTTCTCTTGCATATTCTTCGACACCGTCGATGGTGTGCTTTTAGACGAAGTCATGAAGCTCGTGTCTGAGGAACTTCGCTGCAAAATGTTCTCCTTCGTAGGTGTAATTCCAATTTTTTGATTACTAAATAAATTTACATCTGCTGAGAAGAAATTAACAGATCGAAAAATTAATCGATCTAAAAAAAATAAAGCCGTCATACGTGGCTCATCTTGCCCCCTTGTAGAAGGAAGAAGAGTGAAGAGGGCGAGGGAATGGGAAGAGAGGGGAAGGTGAGGGAGAAAAGAGAGGAAGTGGAGGGTTAGGGAGAATGAGCGGAGCTGAAGCTCCTAGGCGTCTAAAGAGTAACTGACTGAAATGGCGAGATCCAGCGGTATTTATACGCCCCTAGATGGCAGATTTTTTAATATCTTCTGCACTTACAAGTTCGCTGATGTTCTCAAATGGTAAAGTGGACGCAATTATCCCATTACGTGCTAGTTCGACTACTTTTACAAATATACCAGATACTAATTTTCAAGTTCATTCTACAACCCCACATTCTAATAAAATACCTTCTGCATAAATAAAGTATGCAACAATATCCTCTGCAAAATATGTTAATCAAGTTAATGAAAGTAGTGTAAATCACATGTTCAGTTAATTAATTATGTATATAAAGGATAATCAGGTTATTTTTCACGACAATATAATTGAAATGAAATTCGGCTTCATTATTTTCCTGTTCGAGATCAGAGTAGAATAAGTAAAGATCCACAAGTTTCGGAGCTGTGATCGGGATGAAAGACTAATTACGAATTACGAAAAATACGAAATGACTGCCTTAAAATGGGAGTATGGGAAAGGGCAGCGGTCAATTGGGCAGCGTACACTTGGGCAGTGGTCATTAGGGCAGGGGGCAAACGGAACACGGCAAATTGCCGAAAGCGTGATATTATTTCATGATCTTAGTCACTCTAGATATGCAGAAAACTTGATAACATAGTACAATACTTTTGTCATTTCATTTTCTACCACTTTTTCTACTATGCACTATTTGAATATGTTTTATTCACAAGCAAATTCACCGTATACGATTGGAAAATGTTACAGAAATACTTTTAAAATACACGAATTCGCCTCAAGACTTTCCTCTTTACGAAGCCGCTTGATAAAGAGCCTCGAAATCTTTCTGGTGATCGAGCAGTCTGGAGGCGACCAGCTGACAAGGGAAGTCTTTCGGCTGGGTCCGGGCCCGGTCTGGAAGAGACCTCGACCAAGCCAGGCACTCCCAGACCCCGGTGCGCCTGTGCCTCGGTGTTTCCAACGCTTTATTTTGCAGCTAGAAACATCAAAAACGTTACCAGCTCATTGAGAGCTTTCGAATGATGTATAATATGCTGGGGTTTGCCGGACCCCGCCGAAAGACTTCCCTTGTCAGCTGGTCGCCTCCAGACTGCTCGATCAGCAGAAAGATTTCGAGGCTCTTTACCAAGCGGCTTCGTCCAAGAAGAAAGCCTTGAGGCTAATTCGTGTATTTTAAAAGTATTTCTGTAACATTTTCCAATCATATACGGTGAATTTGCTTGTAATTCAAATAGTGCATAGTAGAAAAAGTTTTAGAAAATGAAATGGCAAAAATATTGTACTATGTTATCAAGTTTTCTGCATATTTAGAGTGACTATGATCATGAAATAATATCACGCTTTCGGCAATTTCCCGTGTTCCGTTTGCCCGCTGCCCAAATGACCGCTGCCCAATGAGCGCTGCCCAAGTCTCCGCTGCCCAATTGACCGCTGCCCTTTCCTCATACTCCCCTTGAAATGATGTGCTTAGTCTGATCTGTGGAGGAACGGCTTTTCTATATGACCGTTAGAACGACTGCTGGAAAAATACTAAATTTAAATCTATTCTTGCAATAAGGATGAGCATTTAACCTCTTTTTCAACTATATTTAAATTATATATTATTCAGTTGCCTGTCATACCTTTTTAATTATTATAATGTCGAATAAATAAATTGCAAAAAGCATTTTGACATACCTTGTCTACTTCTGATACCCGGTGTTTTACAGCTGCACATCCCTTTTATAAGAATAATTGCATTTTCGGGCAGATTGACCGTGTGGAGATGTTGGTAATACATACAAACATTGAATTAAAGCGATTTCACTCAAATTTTTTTTGTTCTTTTAATACCTCTTTGGGAGCCTCCTGTTCACGCAACATTATATAAATTTTTTTCTATGCTCTATATCCCGGCCCAGTCAAAGGGTCAGCCTAATTGGCCGTTCGCCTCTCCCGCCGCCGTAGAATCGCCTTTCTGAGGCTAAATAAGAGCTTGGGACAGGCTATTAAATTCAATCACGGGTCCGGCCTAATGCCATACGGGCCCGGCCCATCCTCGCCCCAGAGTCGCCAAAAATACTCAACCGTAAAAAGCCGCTCAATTTTATACCTCTTGACATCTCCGCAAGCCTACAGCTCTACCCGTTTGGACCATCTGTTTTTTTCATAATTCAATAAAGATGCGCCCGATAGTCCGTTTCAAGATATTTCATTCACAAGATTCTGGCAAATTCTCACAAGTTGACAGCTTGGAAAGGAGCGAAAATCACAGGAATTCCGCATTAAGCGAGCATAACGAAATAGAAATGCAAGAAAGTACTATCTGAATCAGAAAGTAGCGGGCAACAGAGTTCACAAGCAAAGGGAAAGAAGACAACAATAACAACAAGCAAGGAATGGTTGATAACTTCCATCCCTGCTCATCAGATGATACAATGTGTCAAACTGAAAGGGGGGCTCAATGCTACAAGCTCGCTAGAATGTGGCAGGTTTGAATCTTTATTTAACTGTTTGCAATAGTACATAATTTTAAATGATTTCAGTTTTTCTTCTGGATTTTTGGATGGTGAGATGGCCAGTCTAGATAATCTTCAATGCGCCATATGCGGCAGGCGGCAATAGTAAAGTGAATCATGACATTCCCCACTCTTCTTGGTGAATGAGATACGGAGGTAGGGTACGGCTGTGTAGTGCCCCTAGGCGAGCCCAGCCAGGGAAGGGGGGGGCTCTCTCGGGATAAATGTGTCCCAAATCGAGGTCAGCTACACTCTGCTGCTCTAGCTTGCAGCCCGCCTCTCTCATCCTCAGCGATTCGTGTCGTGTCTCAGAGGCACTCTTCATCTCCGCACACTTTCCCGCTTGCACCATGATCTTACACCGTTCCTCATGCCTCTCTTCGATCTCCTATCCCTCACTCTCACTCTCTCTCTCTCACTCTATCTCACTCTTTCACTCTTTTCTCCACCCATTTAGCATGACTGACTCTTTATTCAACCCTTTAAATCGCTTCAGGCTTTTTCCACATACTTTATATCTGAACTCTTAAGGGATGTAGTCATCCAAATCATGACAGTTCTTCATCTGCCAAAGTACGAATAAAAAGTTAGCCGACGAGCTATTCATCTAATTAGGCCAGCTCGTTTCAAAAATTTAGAGAACGATTGAGGAGGAGAGAACGAGTGATCGAGAGAGGGAGAGAAAGAGTGAGAGAGAGAGAGAGAGTGTGTGTACGAGCCACGCGATGAGAATTTGAGGGATGTTTTGAGTGAAAGGGAAAATATTCGCTAATTCCAAAATGAATAACTCTAGTAGGAGTAGTCCACTTCGTGTCTGATCACTTTCGATCTCCGTCACTGCAGTCATCGACGACTGGGCGGTGGCGGAGTATCTCTCTCTCTCTCTTTCCCTCTTTCTCTCCCTATGCCATTATCTCTCTCCATTTCTACCTTCTCTCTTTCTTTCCATTACTGCCTATTAACAGCTTTCTCTCTCTCTCTCTCTCTCGCTCTCTCTCTCTCTCTCTCTCTCTCTCTCTCTCTCTCTCTTTCCTTAATCGTGTCTTTTTCTGCCACTTCCTCCCGCACACGCTTAATTGAAGCAAGTTCTCTCGTTCTTTTTCACATTTCTTCTTGCGAGACAACTCACCTCCAGCATCGCTAACAATACATTTTGATGAGAAATTTAAACTCTTTGTGTCTTGAAATAGTGAGCTATCTCTCATCACCATATCATGCCTAAGGGCAGAGTTGGCTGGCTCCGCCCACCCGTCCACTCCCCGTCTGGCTCTTATCCGACTTCCGCTCCCCTTTCTCCATGTCCAATGTGCGCATGCGGAGTGTGTGATTTGCGCCGCCCCGTCCAGCGCAGCCGTTGCTGCCCTCATTCCTGTTCCGCCTCATTGTCTTTCACTTCCCTCATCTCCTCTCTCTCTCCTCTCTCTCCTCTCTCTCTCTCCTCTCTCTATCTCTCTCTCTCTACTCTCTCTCCTCTCTCTGTCCTCTCTCTCTCTATTCTCTCTCCTCTCTCTCTCCTATCTCTCTCTCTCCTCTCTCTCCTCTCTCTCTCTCCTCCCTCTCTCTCCTCTCTCTCTCTCTCTCTTTCTCTCTCTCTCCCTCTCCCTCTGTCGTTGCTGCCCTCGTCCATATTCCACGATCCTCTTCTCCACCTACACACTCTTTCTCCAAATCTTAGCTTCTTCTCCATTCTTCATTCCTCTCGAACCCCTTCTTGACATAGTTCCCACCTCACTTTAATCGCTAAAGTTGCCATCAAGATGGCCTTCGTATCATGTGCTATTTATCTTCGTGTTTTCAGTCTGTTTCGTGCCTGTTTCGTGCCTGCATTCTCTTCCATATCCTCGTCTCATTTAGTGTGGCTGCTTTTCGTTGGTATGTATTTCTTTGTGTTATGTTGGCGCGACACGTCCAGCCGAGAAGTGCATAAGACTTTGGCGAGGCAGGAGGGTTAGAGAAATAGAGCAGCGATAGGGAGAATGGGAGAGAGAGAGAGAGAGTGTGTGGAGAAGGAGGAGCGGAAAAGCTGCGTGAAATAGAGAGTGTTAGAGATGGTGAGAGATACACGACTATGAGAGAGGGAGAGAGAGAGAGAGAAAGAGAGCGTGGCGCGGACGGAGGTCGCAGAAGGGGGAGCAGAGACGCGGCACGCGCGCGGTCCCAGCTTCTTCTTCCCACCCACCCTTCTCCCTCCATTTCCATGCTGCCCAAATAATTCCTTTCCGCCTTGGCACTATGCCAACGGCTGCAGCCTCCTCGATTGCTGTTGCAGACACAAAACAACGAAGCGAACTCATGAACAGCCAATGAAGCGGCTGCTCCCTTGACTCTCAGCAAGCAGACAGCATGTGCAAGAAGCGACGGAATCGACATCGCAAGGCCAAAATTCCAGGTTCGAGAAGAGATTCCTCCGCGTTCATTCAACTTGAACAGACCCATCCGTTCGCCATGAGAGAACCCGATCAGAGTGGTCAATTTACGAGAGCATTTCGTAGAAGCTGTTACAAAGTTGTTGCTAGAGACGCGAGATAACCATGAATGGTGACTCGCAGAGTCTTTGAGTGGTCTTTCGTGTCATCGTTTCCACTCCAACTTAATTGTCTTCATCTCTTCGCCTAATTCCTTTGCCATTCCTCATTAGATCTTTGTTTGCATGTTGATCTCTTTACTGTTCGTACTCCATTAAATTCAACTTCTTAATCGCGGAAGTAAAAGGTCAAATTGATCCAACGTCTCTAATGCTGAAGAATACATGTTTTAACAATTCAGGAAAACTCTGATGATTTTACCAACATACAAAGGCATTCATTTCAATATCATTGTCTTCCAATTACGCTTTTCGCCGGCTTGCTTTTTTCCACAATCCTGCTATCCTGAAAGGTGACAGGTAGACAAACGAAATTCGCATGAGTCATAGTTGATTCTGGACGCGCATTTACAATTCTCTTCTTGCTTCGCGAGCGTCGATTCTTGATTTTGCAATGACTCATAGTTGTCACGCGTGTGTAGATCTAACGTTGGAATTGGAATTGTTACTTCCATTCTAAAATCAGCTCTCAACGTTCACTCAATAATAATACATGCATAGCAAATATTCCTTTTAATTTTATAAGCGACCGCTAAAAGGTTTTGTTAAATTAGTCCGAACCCTGGCTGATATGGCTGAGAAACAGCTGTCGCTAGAGGGCAGGTGAAAATGTTGTTATTTCTGGCTGCTGATTGCGAGAGAGTGCAGAAAACGAGCATGCAATACCAGTGATTAATAGCGACAGAGAACGTGGCAGCTGCGCTCTGCTGCACGCGAGAGTCACCGAGGTCAGGACTGCTTTGGCAGACTCCCTCAGCACATGGTGCAGCCAAAGATCAGACATTCAACCCGCTTCTCTCCCGCTCTTCTCTCATTCATCCCCCTTTTGCTGCTGATCTCTGTTGACTTCTCAATTTCTCGATCGTTCCCGAATTCTTCTGACTTTCCTTCTAGATCATACATCCTTTAAGTCCGGTGCCAATACTAAAAAGTATTAATTTGAAGGCTAGATAGAGTTTAATACGCGTACATACATATGTATGTGTATATATGTATTATATGAACATCTGTACTCCATTTCTCCTAATCTTTTGAATATTCTTTTCTCCTATTTTTTCCTAGATAATGCAGCAATGCAACTTCCACTTCTTTCGCCCTCGATTATCAATCACTTTCTCTAACGGCTATCACTAGTTTACTTCTAAACTCACATTCTTTATCTAACTCCAGCGTAGGTTTCTTCCAGCTTTGTCATCCAATTTCCCATGACTCCTCTCTCTCTTTCTACCCCGCAGTCGCACACTCTCTTTTTGTCGGTCTCTTTTCCCTCTCTCTCCCTCCTTCCCTCTCTCTCCCTCCTTCCCTCTCTCTCCCTCCTTCCCTCTCTCTCCCTCCTTCCCTCTCTCTCCCTCCTTCCCTCTCTCTCCCTCCTTCCCTCTCCCCTCCATCAACTGCTATATCTCCCGTGGAACAGCTGCCTCAAACTGCCTCAGGCAATCTCATCCTTTCATTCTAACATCCTTCTTCCTTCGTTTTGGATGTTTTGCTTTTTCTAAAAAAAAAAATCATTATCAAGAAGGACTTATTGGGTTTGAATGCCCTGAGCTCATTTTGCTCTTTCCTTTGGAACCGTGTGATTTTGGTGTAATTTGTTGGATTTATACTATTGTCGACTGCAGAAATCTGCAGTTTGTTTGCAATAATTAAGAAACATTCTAAACAAAAACCATGAACTATTTTGTTATAATTGAAAAGGACGAGTTACATCCCTAAAATGAGGAGTGCTAGAAAGCAAAACTGAAATTTGTATGCTTGTGTGTGTGAGAGAGAGAGAGAGAAACAGAGAAAGTGGCGGGAGAAGTGTTGAATAGGCGAGTGTGGGAGCTTTCGCTTTTGAAGAGATGATTCGGGATTGCTGATTCAGCTAGTCACTATGGTACCACGTGTGCTTGTGAGACATGTGGTAGAGAGAGAGAGAGAGAGAAAGAGAGAGAGAGAGAAAGAGAGAGAGAGAGAGAGAGAGAGTTCTAGTGGGATGTCGAGAGAGTCAGACAGGCAGAGACAGAACTTAAAAGATTGATGGAACATGAGAGACCTGAAAGAGAATCAGCAAATTAAAATGCAAAAAAGTTTGGCTAGCGAGGAAGGGAACATAAAAACAAGACAGAAGAGTGAATGTGAGAAAGAGGCAAGAAAGGGGAGAGGGGAGAAAAGGTCGCGGGACAAGACTGTTTTGCACATTCGATTAAGGCGCCTTTTGCTTTCTGCTGAACAATCCTGCTTGATACGGAATGCCTTATATATTTTGGTGTCTTCTTCGTAACACGAGACCTCCCACTTGCATACCCCCATTAGAGTATTGGCCACGAGCTGATTTGTGGCGTGATTCGGCTGATAAATTTTTCCCTAAAATTATATTTTATTGTTATCTTGTGCGCTTTGTTTCAGTATTCATTATCATGTTGTCGACTGCGCATTTTTAAATCTTCTGAATTGCTTATGATTTAAAAAAAAGTGCAGTACCGGATTTCCAAATATGTTTTTAGCAATGACTCGAACAATAGAAAGACAAAGTCATAGTAAGGGAGAGGCAGCGAAGGGAGAAAACGTTATTTTGTGGGAAACGGCTAGAGATTGGGACTGCAAGATATAGGGAGTGTGAGAGAGAGAAAGATAGACAGCGAGTGAGAGATAGAGAGTGCGAAAGCAAGCAAATGGCGGCATTGATCTGATCATTGTGTGCTTGGTGGGTTGCTCTTCTTCCCCTTGGCCCTCCCAGCCTAGCACTCGAGGCGATTCACGTGATGAGCGCGATGTTTTCCCGTGCTTCTGTTTCTCTCTCTCTCTCTCTCGATCTCTCTCTCTCTTTCTTTCTCTCTCTGTTGCCTTTTACTATTTGCCGCGGTCTCTCTTGCATTTTCTTAGAATCTCTTGCTTCTTGCAAGCATAGTCCCCTCCCTCCCGTAAACATGTCCCTGCCTACTCCCTCACTCTGCATATTTCTGAAGCGTGCCCCCCCCCCTTCCGATTCAGATGCATGAGTGCCCGTAGTGCACATGGCTAGACTAGCGGCAGCCCGTCCTTCTCTCTGCCTCCTCCCAACCCGATTGATGCATGGAGCGTCTTCCGACCTCGCTCTTGGTTGTGGGGTGATCATTGAGTGCGCATAGGTCAAAAAATAACCAGAAAACGAGTGAAGGAGTGAGATAGAGAGAGCGAGAGAGAGAGAGAGAGACAGAGCATTGAAAGAGGGTGCAGAGACGGAAGTGAAAATGTTTGGGGAAAAAAGGATTATGATAGTTAAACTACAACCAATTGTTTAGGCCACACTTCATGAAATAAAAAGGAAGCAATTTTTTCGTCGGATTCCTCTTTTAAACAACAGAGTAGCAGCAAGCTGATCCTTCTGTGCCTCTCCTTTAACATGGCTTCCATTTCTTGTGCAACCAATGGCAACAACAATAAAGCTTCGCTGAAAGTACTCACAATGGGCCTAACTATTTTTTTTTTTAAATAAAAGCTAGATATCTCTTTCTTTTATCTGCTGTTGCCCCGATTCATTAAAATGATTGTATATGAAGCATGAAGCTCGCAAAACAAATGGTTGCTGTCCATTAATTCTTCAACTCTTTTGTTATTCGTCTCTTTTTCGCTCCTAGCTTCTCCCTTGCATTCTTGCATTCTTAGCTTCACTGAATCGCTTGTTGCTCCAGTTCTCTTCTTTCGCCCTGATGCTTATCTTAATCGCCATTCTTCCTTTCATCGACTACTCGGTTCTTCGACTTTTCTCTGTTCGTGTCAAGTCTTTCTTTCAATTCAGCCTTCTGCCTCTCTCGCTCACTCACTCACTCTCTCTCTCTCTCTCTCTCTCTCTCTCTCTTTCTCTCTCTGTCTTCGCGTTGTTCTATTTTGTAAATAACTTCAGCATCTTAGAAAACTACGTAGTTAAAGAAAAAGCTGTGTCCTTTTATGCGAGTACTATAGCAGACCTGACCTTCCAGTTGTTGTCTACGTAACCGATCCCTCTAATCTGGACTTGCTTCCTCGTCACCCCCCCCCCTCCCGTGCTCCTCGCATTCTCACTGTCTGCGCTACCTCGTTCGCCGCTCACAACTAGCAAGCCTTTAGCTGGCGTCACTACTGCAGTTTGCATAACCCTTCCTCTTATCAGTGTTTTTTTTCATCTTCAGGTTTTAGCAATCTCTTCCTCGTTGTTCACATGCATCCCCCGTGTTCGCCGCGCCAGCTGAGAAGGAGCCTTGCTGCCTTTGCTACAAATGTGCCAGTAGAGCTTGATCAGAAGCAGGAAAACAAGATGATTGAAGGCATTGCGACGTAGCTCAAAAAGATTACAAACAGCGAGAGAGACAGAGAACGAAAGAGAGAGAGAGAGAGAAAGCGAGAGACAAAGATAAGAAGAAGCAGCGAGATAGTACGAATAGAGAGGCTCTAGCTGGCATGCCATGCTCAGAATATGCGCAAATGGAGAGAGAACTGTGGTGGCGTGATCTGGCCGAACACGGATGGATCCTTGCCAGGGCATGTGGTGGCACTGTGAGACTGCTAAACAGGGCTGCGTGAATTTGAAAATCATGCGATATCAGCTGTTCTCTGTCTTGGCCTCTTTCCGTTATCTCTAAAAAACAGCCTTTTATTTTTGTGCTTATGAAGACACTCTGGCATATCACAAACTGTTGGTGTGCTTTGAGTTCTCTGAATGGCATGTTGACCGTAGGCTCAAAGAAGGGCCAAGCCGCGTGATCTCGCGTTATAGCACCTTCCCTCATCCACTTGCAGCAGGCCAAGAGTGCTTTCAATGAGGAGGAGAGAGAGAGTGAGTGAGAGAGAGAGTGAGTGAGAGAGAGAGTGAGAGAGAGAGAGTGAGTGAGAGAGAGAGTGTGTTTGAATAAGTGAAAAAAAAATTAAAATGAATTACGTAAAGAAACGTGATCCTCGTTGTGTCATTCTTGCAAATAGCGCCCAGTTATTTCTACTTTTTGCCGCCCTCTGCACTTCTGTCTCTATATATTACGTATTAAATCATGCCCCCTGCGTGATCTCTCTTGTTCGCTAAAGTTGCATGCTCTGCGTTGAAAGACTCTTCTTCAAAGGTAGCAGAACACCTGTTCATTGCACGATGAAAGGAGTGAAAGATTAAGGGAAAAACTGTGTGAAGAGATTGACAGGGAATAGAATCATTTTACAAGTTCTTCTGGCTCCGATCTCATGCCTGATCTAAATTTCATAACTTATTATCATTTATTTTCTCGTGATTAGTATTTTCTTAGAAAATATAAATAGAACTCGAGACACTTCCCTTGTTAGCATGAACTACGTGAGCGCATAAGGACTCTCTCTCTCTCTCACTCTCTCTCACTCTCTCTCGCTCTCACTCGCTCTCTCTCTCACACACACTCTCACTCTCTCTCTCTCTTGCAGTGGCCGCCGCGCACTCCGCGTCTGCCGCAGTCGGCAGCATAGCCGCTGCCCCTGCCGCGTCTAAAGTGCCTCCGCCGCCCTCCACACTCCACGACGTCGACGACGCCGAGCATCCCGCAGCAAGGTACTATGTCTTCGTTTCTTCAACAATATAAAAAGGTTTATAATATATTATATAAATGTTTTAAAAGGTCTCATCCAATTTCTCTATAAATATAACTGTTGTATTTCCAAATTGCTTCTAGTTAAAAGGGGAGAATTTGGTATAATTTTGCGCATTAATAAAGTTGAATGAATCAGTATTTCACTGACCATGAGGACAACTTGTTTTCTTGATCGGCTAATGTCTCGTGCCGCGGTTTTCACTGGATCTTCTTTCGTTCAGATCTCCTCCATATACGCACATATCTTCTCATTTCCCTTCAGAAAACGCAATTAGCCGCATCCTATACCTTTTCTCAACGCATTCTCCTGAGTATTCGTGGAATAACAAAAGCCAGTTTACGTGACTAAGCATAATGTAGTGGCGAGTTATACTTTGGGTCAATGTTGTAAACTTACCACAATAATATTTACTTGAATACTGTTTATGTTTTTAAGGAAAATATTGCATGAACTTCAAGAACAATTCCTAAGAAGTGATCGCTGGCTCTTTGTGGGGCGGAGCCTGACGAAGTGAAATAGAGAACGATAGAGGGAGAGAGAGAGAAGAAAAGAGAGAACAGGAGAGTGGGAACCTATCTGCCTCTCTATCTACTCTCTTCTCCCCTCCTCTCACTTTCTACTCGCTCCCGGCTTAGCAATCTCTCGATCATCTTTGACAGTCTCTCCTCTTTCTTCTCCATTCCTAACCCCGTAATGCCCATGCTCTCGTCTTCTTCCTCTCTCCTCAGTGCCTTCCTAGCCGCTCCAAGGGGGATGGTCCTGATAGGCAACACGCCAGTGCCGTCAGGAAGAGACTCCTCCCCAAGTCCTTTCCGTTGGAAGCCCTCAGTCTAGCAGGGCAGACGGGCCTGACGGTGTTGATGAGAGGCGCTCTTGATTCCTCCCAACAGTTGCCTGTTTGCAGTATGCCCTCTCCGGCCGGAAGCTCTTCTTCGGAGGCGGCTCGCGTCAAGGCCAACATGCGCACGATCAACATCTCGGCGCACTCCCGTCTCAAGGTTTCTTACCTGTTTATTTATTTACGTTTTCTCTCACCCGTCTTCTGTTTACAGAGAAAACTTATCTGTGTTTTATTGTCAATGAACTCCCGTTAATTTACTCGCAGTTTTCTCATTTGCCTCTCCTTCAGAACTGCATCGACCAAGGCGACATCGTCTTCAAGACAGTCGACGAATTCGTCGAACGCTTTATCGATCAACCGGACAAGAGACGGCCAATCAGACGGGTCCGCGATAGTTCATTCATTTTTGTGCATGAATTAAAATGGTTGCCGTAGTGCAATTACTATTTTGAGATATCGTGATTCATGGAAAATGCGTTTCTTATCGAATATTAGGCTCTTATAAAACCATAGGGTTTGTTCATTCCCCGTCTGGTATTGGGTGATGGCGTGGTTCATGAACTTGCATCATGAGGCGATTGTAGTATGAAGGCAGAGAAGAGAGAGAAAGAAAGAAAGAGAGAGAGAGAGAGAGAGAAAGAAAGAAAGAAAGAAAGAGAGAGAGAGAGAGAGAGAGAGACAGCATGAGAGTTAGAGCGCAGGGATGTCATAACATATGACAGTGAAGAGGTGTTCCTGCCAGCCTAACACGCCACTCGCGGTCCACCCTTTCTGTAGCCAGCCAGCTGCTCCAGCATGTCTCTGGAATGCACGAACATTGGTGGCTGGAAAGTGTGCCGATTCAACTAATGAGCGATGACGTCGGCAGAGAAGAGTAACTCAGAAAGAGAAAGCAATCAACAACGGTGAATTTAGACAAAGAAGGAAGAGGGCACCGATTCTGTATTATCGAAGTACATATCTTTCTTTTAAAACTGCAGCTGGACAGCACTGCCAAGCTGTCATCCGTATTTATGCGATAGCCTGATTAGGAACGGAAGAGATTGTAGCATCCCTTTATTGCTAGGCCTTTTCGCCTGCAACGCCTTCTCTTTTCCAAGGTCGGCTTTAGACTGCAAGCTAGTGAGAGGAGAGTGAGTGAGAGAGGGAGAGAAAGAGGGAGAGAGAGAACGAGTAGCGAGAGATGTGGGGGAGAGAGCGAGGGAGAAAGAGAAAGAGTTGGGACAGAGTTGAGGAAGGTGAATGTTCTGATGTGCGAAGGGGAGATAGATTAACGCTACAATGAGAACGATGACAGGCCGCGTTATTGTGCGCGGCCGTCTCTTTCTCTAGCCACCTCCACCTTTCTCATGTCCATTTTCCACTCTCGCCATCCAATCCTTCCTTTGCTCCATTTACTCTCACAACCTTGGTTTGGTTGGCTACTTTTCAGAATATACTTTTCATGGCAGACGATTTGGAAATTATTGAATCAGAACAATAAGATTTGTGCAGAGTCGGATACGCAGAAATAGTGAGAACGAGGGAGCAGAAGAGAGGTGCAAAGTGTTCACTCTTTCTCTGCTCTGATTAGCTCCCTCTCGCCACAATCAGCCCATCCACCACAGAACACGCCATTGGCGACCCCTGAGTTCTACGTACGCTTTTGAAAAGACAAAGAGAGAGAGGATGCAAGAGAAGTAGGAAAGGGATGAAGAGTTTTCACCTTTTGATGCCCAATGGGAATTTTGTCAAAAAGACAAGAAAAACAAGGGCATAACAGTCTGCACTTTTGCGTTTTTTTTTTTCTCTCGTGCCATTTGAGTTCACGTGTCTCTGCAGCCCACGCCTTCAGGTTCTCTTGTTTTGTTGCTGTATTAAAAAGAGCGAGAATGACTTTCTGAGAAAGAAGGCAGAGGTGTATGTATGCATGTGGAGGATGTATTGTGTCTGCGTGTGCACACTCACAAATACATTTTCATTGTCAGATAAATAAGCAGAGGGGTGAGAATGCAGCGGAAAATGTAGAAGAAAAAGAACAATGGTTCTTATATTTTTCGCAGTCTTTGTCTTCGTCGTCGTGGTCGCTTGAACGGCGATAACAGACGACGATAAGAGAAGGAGAGAACAAGAATGAAGATGAGGAAGGAGAGAGAAAGGAGAGAGAAAGAGAGAGAGGGACAGAGAGGGAGAGAGAGATAGAGAATACGGACAGAAGTTACGGATTGAATACAGTGAGAGATTACAGCGGATGTTTCTGTGCTTTCTGTGAAGAGTGCATCAGCTTAGACGAACAACACAATTTACCAGTAGCACCCTGATGGTTCAAAAGAGTTGCGGGATTTCTTTTGGCCATCTCCTTCTTGCTTTGTTCATTGCAGCATTCTAGTGATTACGGTAGTCGCTTATTCGAGTGTCCCAACACGCGGACTCGTGACAAGAGCGATAAGCGATGGGTCTTGGCCCCTGGATCAAGTGTCATCAACACAGTGAAAGATGCTGATTAAGCATCACGTTGCTCGAGCCTCCCTCATCATGCCACTTACTTCTTCTTCTCAGAACTGTTTCATTTGGCCTCGCCGTTCGAACAGCACAACAAAACCAGAACAAATAGGATATACATATATTTATATGCATATAATGAATTACTAAAGAGGATGGATGAGTACATGTGTTAAAATGTTCATATATGTAAATGGCTATAGATTACTAGACAAAGCCATAGTTGTTGTGCAGGTACTCGTGGCGACGAATGGCATCGCAGCCGTGCGTTGCATGCTGTCGATCCGGCGGCTGCTGCAGCACATCTTCAACAACGACAGGATCGTCAAGTTCATCTGCATCACCACCGAGCAGGAGATCCTCTCCAATGCAGGCAAGCACTCTTTCTTCCATGCTTTCGGCGGGCTCCTTATTCTCTTTCTCTAACACTTTGCATCTTTCTTCCTTGAAAAGTGTTGCCCACTAAGAAGTTCTCTATTATGACGCGCACGTTTCCAGTTCATGTTCGCCGAACACCTACATTTTCAAGTAAATTATTCATCTGTAGGAAATGACACAAAGACTTGGGAGTGGCGCGAACAAGAGCGTTTTCTTTCACCAATTATTATGCCATGCCATATCTCGCAACTGCTGGCCGAAGGCTGACTTGTTGGAATCAATATACTCTACTAACGTCATCTGGATAGGCTTAGCGATCATTGAAAGATCATATGCGAGTGGATAATTGAAGATGAAATGGCAAATTTTTTTCTTAATATCCTTTATCGGAGAAGAAGACATTTTTAGCGCTTTTTGCGTAGGCCCAACACCATATAAAATGCATTTTCTTGCTTGACATTCAAGATGTCTCTATATTACGTCTGACCACATCAGAACGCCCTCAATCCCTCAGCAAATTCGTCTACATATTGCGGAGCTTGTCCCTGATTTCTCTCTGATCTCCGTAATTCCTCTATTTTATTTTCTTGACCACGTGAGCGATGCATCACTCAGTGAATCACAAGATGTTGCGTAGTTGTCCATGCCCTGTTACATTTACAAGTTCGATGTACAAAGTAGTGGCTAACTCTGTAAGAGTGGGAAAGACAATTACATTTTCTTAAAGTCTCAAACTTCTGTCTTGACCTACATCAGGACAGTAGAATGAGCCCTGCGACGTGAACGCCTTTGCCTGCTCCCCTCCTAAATGGACACTTGTTACTCCCTTTGCTGAAAGCCACGGCCATTAGAAGAACTTTCAGAAGTAGAGCATCCTGCAAAGCCAGCAGAAGAGGAAAGGTACTAGAGAGAGTGGAACGGAAAAGAAGCAGAGAAAGATGTTAGTCTGGGATAACGCAAATTCAGAGCAATGATTGTCAAGGTCGCTGTGGAATTGGTTGGGGGGGGGGGCTGCAACGGAAAACTTAGTTAAGAATACCGCAAGATGCCAGAGTCCATGAATTGAAATATATTTCGATAGCTTGACTGTCTGTGTTCCTGTTATAGCTCACCATAGTCTCCTGTCCATTTGCAAGCTGCTCGACCCTTCTCTCATTTGCGTCACTATTATGTCAGGCCGAACTGGTATATGCATACTAACACGATCTAAGTGACTATGGCCGTGTCATAGAAAGCAGACGTGGGGCGATGGAAGAAGAGAGAGAAAGGTCGAATTCGTCAGTGAACGAGTGACCAAGACTGGATGCGAGGTCTTGGATAGCGAAGAGTTGTCAAAGATAGTGTGGGAGGCGAGAGGATGGAATTGCGACAGTGCAGTGTGAGATAGAAAGAGGGAGATCGAGAGCTAAAGAGAAAAAGAAAGAGAGAGAGAGAGAAAGAGAAAGAGAGAGAGAAAGAGAGAGAGAAAGATAGACAGAGAGGATATGGTGTCTGTGCGAACAAGATTTCTGTCAATCGCACCAGCTCTCCCCCCGCAGGGGCTAGAGTGATCTCTGTCTTAAGAAGTAGTTTGTCAGATCATCGCTTGGCGTGAGAGCATACTTCGATGTCTTTGTAGACATCGTTTGTATCTTTGTTTCTCTTCGATGATTCCTTCTCACAGTTTTGGTCATGTGCTGGGTAGAATGAGAATAAGAGGCATGTGAATGTCGGGGAAAGAAGAGAGACAGAAAGTGAGTGCGTGTTAGAGGGAAAGAGAGAGAGAAAGAGAGTGAGAGAGAGAGAAAGCGAAAGAGAGGGAGAAAAGAGAGTGAGAGAGAGAGAGAGCGAAAAGAGACCAGTACGACAGTCAATTGAGACGCGGTAGCCAGCGGCATGTCGACCGGCTGATGGGTCTGGCCGATAGGCGAACCATGGAATGCAGAAGGAGAGAGGATGATCGGTTTCAGCGAGAAAGAAAGAGGGAGAGAGAGAGAGTGAGGGAGAGAGAAAGAGAGAAAATGGGCGAGAGCGAAGATGAGAGAGAGAGAGAGAGAGAGAGGGAGAGAGAGAGAGAAATAACCTGTGCACAAGTGGACAGTCTGTCATGGCAATGGCTGGTGCTGTCAACATTGTAAAGATGGGCTGTAGTGAGCAAATTTATTAGTCTTGAAAAAGGTCAGAAAAACGAAGATAGCCTATTAGAGTAAAGGAGGATATTCCGGATATTTGTAAGAACATAATAAAATCAACTTTCAAGACAGCCACAAAAATAAACTTGAAAGATAGTATCGAATCAATACGTTTGGAAAATATTAGCATACAACTTGTTTATATACCGTTATTAAAATTACTCCTTATTTACTTATGTGCTCACTCGCAATGTAGTCAGATATTTTGAAATTAACAGGTTGATGGACTAAAAATTCATTTGCTAACCATAAGCATTACATAAAATTTTCTACAAATTTCGTATAGGTTTGAAATTATTTACTTTTTTGTATATATGTAAACAGAAGCTAATGATAGAGGTAACTGACAATGAGCTGTTCAGAGTACCTGAAGCTCGCCGACCACTACGTAACTTCCCCTGGCGGAGAGAATCGGAATAACTATGCGAATGTCGACGAGATTGTCACTCACGCAAAGGAGCAAAACGTGAGACTTTCTTTTCATAGCATATTTATTTGTTCTTGGATTAGTTGCCCTTTTTAAACAATAATAAAAAGCCTTCCGTTTGAATCACAGAATTCTGTAAGATGGTTTATTTTTGTTAAAATATGTGTTGCAAGTGAAACGGTTTATGCAATAATTTATGCTCTTCTTCACGTTGCACAATGTTGCTAATAAGTTGGAAGGGAAACTCGGGCAAGTATCTGAATGCCTGCCACTGCAGGTGGACGCCGTTTGGGCTGGCTGGGGCCACGCGTCCGAGAATCCCGAGCTGCCTCGCCAGCTCGCCAAGCATGGCATCGTCTTCATCGGGCCATCCGCAGAAGCCATGGCGTCGCTCGGAGACAAGATTGCCTCCACCATTATTGCTCAGGTCACAAAAAGGAAATGTTTCTTGAGTTTGACATACTGTAATTGATTATGGTTACAGTATCACATGACTAATTGTACCGTACCCATTTCAGTCAGTGAACATCCCGACGATCGAATGGTCTGGCTGTGGACTGACGATCGAGCAGGACGGCTGGAAGAGCGGCGAGGCGGTCACCGTCTCAGACGAGCTCTTCAAGAAGGCATGCGTCTTCGACGTCCAGGAGGGACTCGAGGCCATGGAGAAACACAAGATTGGCTATCCCATGATGGTACGTGCTGGGTGCATTTAGAGGTCCAGTACCCATTTTGATCAATAATATATCACGTAAACATCATGTGCAGTCCAACTGGTTGCCAGGCACATACATAGTTGCTAGTGGCGATAGCGTGCTAGGCTTCATTCTTTGAACTGAGTTTGCGATACTGAGCTAGGCTTCTTTGTATCCAAATCGGGTGATGCGCACGGAAGTGATAAGAGCTTTAAACCATCGTCAAGTCTATGGGCACTGAAAGGGCGCAAAACGTGGGTGTTCTTTGCTATGAACTTTTACCTTCAAAAGGGCCTCCAAATTACAGAGCAAATATAAAAGTGCAATGTCTGCCTCTTTATGGGTAGCTATTGGCTCTTATTGTTGTTTTTTGTGGTAGTCAGCACTCAACTGTCTATTCTCAAGGTAATTACTAGATGTTAAAAGAGTACAAGTTTACCCGGACCTTTACACAGATCAAGGCATCGGAGGGTGGCGGTGGCAAGGGCATTCGACGATGCCTCAACGAAGTCGACTTCCGCGAGAACTTCGTGCAAGTCCAGGTAGAGTACTAACACATATTTGGCCAAAACAATCTTCATGTCAATATCACATACAGTAAGTACGCCCATTAATGGTGAATGCGAGAAACACAATTTGATGTTCAACTTCCTTGCATTTTCCTGAGGACTGTTAATGCTATTTTTTAGGGTGAAATGAATGGGGACAAAAATTGATTGAGCTCTCAACAAATGCTTGATCCCTATTGTTGTGCTCAGACGGAAGTGCCTGGCTCGCCAATCTTCCTCATGAAGTGTCTCGAGAACGCGCGCCACATCGAAGTGCAGTTGATCGCCGATCGATACGGCTGCGTCATTCCCATCTTCACGCGTGATTGCTCCATTCAGAGACGGTACGTGATCTACTTTGAAGGCAGCACACAAGCTTAACGACTTATTTATATAACCATTAAAAAATTTTAGATCACGGTTTTTGTGTCCTATTCAGGCATTACATTAATACATGAATAAGTTGATACGTTTCGTCTTAATTGAAGATGCCAGAAGATCATCGAAGAGGCGCCTGCTTCGATTGCTCCCAAGGCAACGCTCAAGCGAATGCAGGAGGTGAGCAGGAAGTTTGTGCCGCAGGGGTTGATTGAAATAGATATCTTGGCGAGGTTGGCTAAAAGGAGTTCCATGCCAAATATAATGCTCTTACCTTGCCGCAGGATGCTGTCCGGCTTGCCGAGCTTGTCGGCTACGAGAGCGCGGGTACTGTAGAGTACATGTACCTCCAGGAGGAGGACAAGTACTTCTTCCTAGAGCTCAATCCTCGTCTTCAGGTGCGACTCTTTTTATGGCTTTTCTTTTTTAGTCCTTGGAAAAATGCTATGAGTTTCTTTTTATTAATTTCAATAGATGAAGGCTTCTTCCAGGTGGAGCATCCGTGCACGGAGATGCTCACCAGCATCAACATCCCGGCCACTCAGCTCCAGATCGCTATGGGCCTCCCGCTCAAGCGCATCACTGACATTCGCCTCTTCTATGGTATCTCTCCAGTTTTCGGCCGAATATGCACTTTGTTCCTTCTGATCTTAAGCACTGACAAGCCACAATACTTTATATTAGCATCTTATAAATGAAGGAGTTAGCATTAATCGCTTGCTACTCTGCTAATGCCCTTGCAAGTGCCTATTGCCTAGTAGCGGCACGATTAAGTCTCTTTGTTTTCTGCAGGCCTCGAACGTTACGGCGACACTGATCTGCCGGAGGAGCGCGTCCTAACAGACACCGAGTACAGCGTCATTGCAGCACGAATCACTTCTGAAGTACGGATTGTTTGAGCTGCCTAGTAGCCGATGAGACTAGACTTGTTGCTCACCACAGTTTTACTAATTTCAAGTGTTGAGTGATAAGATCATCAGGAAAATATTCCTTGTTTTGAAATTGAGCTTTTCGGATTGAAGCAGTTATGAAGTAAATGCATTATTTGAATATAAGTGATTTTCTCTTTTATAACAGGACCCGGACGACTTCTTCCGCCCGTCAACTGGACAAGTCATCGACCTCAACTTCCGCTCGGCCCAAAATGTCTGGGGCTACTTCTCCGTCTCGAGCTCAGGCAAGGTGCACGAGTTCGCAGACTCGCAGTTTGGACATCTCTTCGCTCGTGGACGGACAAGGTTAGCGATTGTTGTTGTGATAGGAGAGAGAGAGCGAGAGAGAGAGAGAGAGAAGTCATGGGCAATAAAGAAACACGAAAAAATTCTATAGCAGAGCAAAAGCTTCCAGTTCGGAAAATTTAGAAAAGCATTCTAAAACATTGTTTGCTTGGATTAGACATGAAGCCATCTCAACCATGCTGTGCGCCCTGAAAGAATTGGATCTCCGCGCCACTTTCTCTTCGCAGGTTCCTACTACTGAAATCTGATTGTCAAAAAGGCTAGCATACTATCCATGCTAATCTTGTAGGTGTCCTACCTTGTTGATCTGCTCAACGAAGAGGACTTCAAGCTCAACCGTTTCAACACGCAGTGGCTGGACAAGAGAATCGCGGACAAGGTTGCACAGGTGCGGTATCTAGTTATTGTTTTAACCTATTTTATTTTATAACTGAAACTATCGTTTAACACTTTGTCCCTCAAAGAACTTGAATGTGTATCGTTTTCAGCGCTGCCCGTATCCCATCCCAGATGTTGTCGCGATTTCGTCGGCCGTCATTGGACACAACAAAGTGACATCTGCTTTCAACAACTTCCGGAATGCGATCGAGCGAGGCCAGGTACAGAGTTGGCTGATTACATGAGAAGCACTCTTTTGCTTCATTGGTCTAATAATCTTTTTGATTTTCGAAGCTCCTATAGTGAAGTTATTGTTGCAGGTGCTTCCCACGAAAGACCTCACGGAGACCTTCCTGTTCGATCTCATAAAGGACATGAAGATATACAAAGTCCAAGTGAGTTAATCATAAGAGTGTAGATCGCTGGCAAAGAGCATGACCACACTCTACGTGCAGGTGACTCGTGCCGGTCCGCTCTCCTTCATCGTGTACTTGAATGGAACGACAACCCAAGTTGGCATGCGGCAGCTCGGCGACAACTCTCTGCTCGTCACGTACAAGGAGAAGTGCTACAAGTGCCATCTCGAGGAGACGACGGATAAGTACAAGGTGTCGTCAGCCCCTTTTTAAACGTGACTAACAGTTCATTAATATTACAAAGTTTAGGTCGCCATCGGTCGCTCTTCTGTGACGTTCGAGAAGGACAACGACCCGACCATACTCAAGTCGCCATACACCGGTTCGTATATTTAGAGATATATCTTCAGTGTTCAATTCGACAAGACTAAGAATCTGATCCCGTCTCAGGCCGTCTTCTCTCCTACAAGCGCGCCCATCGTGACTTGGTGGCAGTTGGTCAGGTGTATGCCTCGATTGAGTCCATGAAGCTAGTCTTCAATGTCGAAGTCAAGAAGGTACGCAAGAGTTATGGCAGCGAGGCACTTATTAAAATCAATCAATTGTGATATAATAATAAATATTGCGTGCTGTAGGTGCCCGGGCGTCTCGAGCACATTGCAAAGGAAGGCGATCTCCTGTTTCCGGGTTCAGTGATCGCCCGCATTGTCGAGCAGAAGGTAACATCTACTCTTGGCATTGAGTTCTCTTTTTCCAAGATTACGATTTAATCTCGAATAAAGAAGAAATGAATGTAGAACACGGAAGAGTTCCGGCCGAAGCCGTTCACTGGCCAGTTCCCCGAGTGGACCGAGTGCAGCAATCTCAACAGCGTCCAGAATGAGAGCAAGAAGTTCTCGCAGACCTATGAGGTCAGGACCCTTATAAGAAGTAGATACTTGATAAGTACTTGTTACGTATGCAGCTTAAAGTTATTGGAATATTTGATTATACTTCAGAATATTCTTATTCCAGCAATGCATCAATCTGCTGAATGGTTCGATTCCTCCGGACCTTGCGGGCCGAATGGATGAGTTGGTGGCTGATCTCTTCCAGCAGCTCGAGTGCCCCTCTCTTCCGATGGCAATGCTCAAGGTTTCTGTACTCCTTTAATATGCTTAATCATTTATTTCTCAGTTCATTGTATTGCCGAATCGTATATAATGTTTCAGTAACTTCATTTCAAACCTGCTAATAAAATGAATGAGTACATTATATTTTTTTTCAGAAGGAGATGGACTCGAGCCTGGCGCGCATTCCGGTTGATTCGATTCAGCGTGCTCTGGCTGAAGCTGCCGCACTCCCCGGCATGGAGAAGTTTGGCCGCGTCAAGGACGTGCTCCTCCGCTACTTTGCGAGCATTCAACCGCACGAGTACGAGGCGGCACGCGCCATCACTGGCGGAATAAACACCGTCTGCGAGCGGTCGGCACTTTTTATTTCTCAAAAATGAGATTAAGAACATTTATTAATGGTTTAAAGTATATTTTGTTACTGCATTATTAGAATGAGATTTTGCTCTTCAGCTTCGCGAACGGCATCCTCTCTCACATGTGCCTGGTGGTGAACAGTCTTCTGGAGGAGTTCGTGCACTGCGAGCGATTCTTCGAGACGGACCAGTACACAGATGCCGTTTCGCATCTCAATCAAGAGGTTCATTGCCTTCATTCGTTCTTCTTTTGCTCTTGATAAGCACAGATCGATTGAAGTGAGAATCACTCAAGTATTGACTGACTGTAAAAATGAATATATGATGATTATAAAATTGCAGTACGGGTCGGATAAGGACCGCGTGGTTGCGCTGATCTACTCGCACACTCAGCTCAAGGCCAAGAACCGCTTCATGCTCTCTCTGCTCAACGCTGTGGAGAAGAAGGGCATGCACATGGTCGCGCCACTCGAGGATAATCTACGGGAAATCGGTAGGGCTATTTCATAAGAACGCTGACTAGTCAATCAATAACGAGATACGTATGTTAGTCTCAATGTCAGTTATAACTTCCGTCCTACTTTGTAGGCAACCTGTTCAAGACGGAAGAGGTCTCACGCAAGTGCAGACATCTCATGTTGCTCAACAGCTGCATGAAGTATCGCAAATTTGTCAACAAGGTCAGCAGGAGCGGGAGGCCCATTTGCTGCAATTTTGTGCATTCCAACTGTAATGAAATGTTTACAAATATCTGCCACGTCACTTATAATAGTAAAAACATGATTTTTGACTCAAGAAAGGAGTGTTTCCATTGGCAGGTCGTCTGGGATGTGGAGAAGGTGCCACTGAAGGAGCGCGACACTTGCGAGGTGCTGACAGTGGCTGACGCCGTCTCGCGCCTCCGCCAGCTCTTTTCCAGCATGGTCAACCGCCAGCTCTCCCCCAAGGAGATCTTCGATCACAGCCCGTGGGCCCACAAGGTTTGCCAATCCATTTCATTTTCGGTTGGTTCTGTTGTTCACTTCTTCTCTCTACCTCCCTCTCTTATCTCTCTCCCTCTCTCTCTCTCTCTCTCTCTCTCTCTCTCTCTGCATTGCTAGGTGCTGCATGAATTCTTCTTCGACCCCGTCCTGGCGGACGCTGCAATCCGTGCGTACATCGGCCAGCACTTCGCAGTCGAAGACGTGCAGCGCAGCCAGCTGGCCGCGAATGCCCAATCTGCCATCGTCTACGACTTCACCATCGACAACTCCAATCTCACGTGCGCGTCTATTCTTATTCTCCATTCTGATGCTCCCTCATGACTTGATATGCGCCATGATTTATTTTATCGACATAACGATAAAAATATACATATCACGTATTTCCAGACATTACATGATGCCCGGCGCAGAGAACAACCAGTACCTCTCGATCGTCAAGTTCAGTGTCAACTACGAGAACTTCCTCGAAGCGGCTACTCACGAGAATATTGTCAGTTGACCCTAACATGTTAACCATACCAGAGTATTGTTAAATGGTCTACTAAACTTTTCTATTTGTCATTCAATCAATAACTCAATAAGTATTCAGATCTCGGGCCTTGTGACGAAGTACAAGGCGCTGGGCGTCAAGTCGAACGGGCGCAAGTCGTGCCTGCGGGTCACTTTCCTCGTCAACGTCATCGACTTTGAAGAGCCGACAGAGGACGAGGGAATCGGCCGAGTTGAAGAGGAGGATGCAGAGCCAGAGGGACACAGCCGCTTCCGAGAGGCACAGCTCGAGGAACTGCCAAGGCACTCCAAGCGCGAGTCCGACCTTGTGGGCGAGGCCGACGCGGTTAGCTGCTGCTTGTTCTGCTCTTGTCATCGCTCTTTGTTTCTTGGTTTACCAAATGTTCTCTTTGTCTCTCTCTCTCTTTTCTTTCCCTTTCTCCTTCTCTCTTATCAGATCATTCCATTTCAGGCTGCTTCTGTGATCCGCGCGGCAATCAGCCAAGCCCTCCAAGCTGTCGAGGTGGTGGCCAATGTACTCGTCTGCTACAAGAACAAGCCACTACTCCAGGTTAGTATCTTTCTCTCTCCCTCTCTCTTTCTCTCTCGCTCTTTCCCTCTCCCTCTCTCTTTCTCTTCTCTCCTCACTTGCCTCATGCGCTCTCCCGTCAGGTGGATCTTCTTGGCGCGGAGCGTCTGGAGCTGTGGCGCCTGCCAACTGGCGCGCACCCCAAGTCGGAGAAGCTGAGCAGCCTGCGTGTCTACCAGATGGACGACCCCACCGAGAGACGCTTCTCGCGCATCTTCGTCCGCGAGATCCTCGAGATTCCGATTCGAGACACGAAGAACTGGTTCGGAGCATGCTTATTTGATTGATTAAAAATATTTAATTATTTATTAAAATGTTATTTTGAATAAAAAAATATCATAATAAGACGAGTCCTCTTTCAGCGAGGACGAGATTGGCCAATCCATTCTCAAGCAGATGGATCGGGCATGCGGTGCTATCAATGTCACGATGAGCAGCAAGACGAGCGAGACAAAGAATGTTAGGGATTGGCTCTGCCCACCCGTCCGTTTCCCCCACTTTGGTAGAGTGCTTACAAGCACATATTTGTATAATGGGTAATGAAGAAAAGAGGGACGAGTCGAATAGAAGTAAGATTGGTTGCGTATTCTCGGGTGCAGGTCTGCCAGCGACGGATCAGTGTTTGGTGCTCTGACCCGGACAAGCAACAGACCATGTCGCAATTGTCGGAGGTATAATTGATTGTGAGACCGTGATATGCTCCGCCCACCCGTCCGCATCCCCACTTCCATTCCTCCTTAGTGGAGTGATCTGGAGATAACCGAGTATTGACAACGCATGAATGTGTGGACTGTCATTCAACAATTGTATTTGGGTGTTAACCAATTTTATTTCGGAAGAAATGAAGAAAATTCCTTGCTCTACAACCGTAGAATCAATCATTCAGGTCGTGCAGGATTTATCTTTTTGCTCCTTGTGTTCACTGTTCCCTAATAATGGCTCAAGATGACACATCAAGACTGACTAAATGAAATGAAGTGACCTAACAACAACTATGCAATATTCTAATTCAATGTTCTAACAGTAGTTGTTCAGGCCGTCTTTGTCGGGAACCACCTGATGTTCTCGATCAGCTTCCCGAAGCTGGATGTCTCCTTCACGAAGGAGAATGAGGACACTCTCGATGAGCTGCTCGTCAACTCAATTCGCGAGATGCGCCCCATTCTCTTCAAGCATCACGTCACCGAGGTTGGCGACGTGAAGAAAGGAAGCAACCGCTTCTGTCACTCGATGCTGTGGACATAGAACAAGTGGAGACCATATCTAATGACAGCAAGTAAGATTCAACAGAGAACAGTTGACATTCTTTGCAGGTAGAGATGGTGTACGCAAAGGTGGAGAAGTCGGATGTTGGAGTACGAACAGTCGTGAAGCGGCGTGTCAAGTACCAGGACAAGGTGAGTGGATCGATATTCCTTAACACTGCTCCCTAAAACCCTTACTCTTCGGATAGATCCCTAAGAAACGCTCCTTCTAGACCGGAGTGACTCCCGAGTTCGGCGTCTTCGACGAGTTCCAGAAGGAAGTGCGCGCAGTGAAGATGTCCCACCAGCTGTACGAGCGAGCACTCGAGCCGCATCATCCCATCAAGAAGATCGAGAAGAAGCGATCGGTCACCCGCGCCATCCGCACCACTTATGTGAGTTGGCTGCTGCACTGAAGAAAACTAGAACTCTATCCATTAATCCTCGAACTACTGGTTGACTTGCAGGTGTACGACTTCCCCAAGCTGTTCGGTCGCGCGTGCATGGAACGATGGAGCGAGCTGTACGAGAAGCAGTTCGACCTCTTTGAAAAGTCAGTGGCTGCAGGGAATTGTGGCTTATCTCTCTCTCTCTCTCTCTCTCTCTCTCTCTCTCTCTCTCTTTCTCTCTCTCGCTCTCGCTCGCTCTCTGTCTTTTTCTCTCTCGCTTTCTCTCTCTCTCACTCTCTCTTTTCCAGGCAGTTTGCCCGCCTCCAGCCTGCACAGCGTGAGGCCTTCGCTCGAGCTGACTTCCGCCGCTTCTACGACGAGGCCGAACTGGTCTACCGTACTCTTCCCGACGGAAAGGTTGAGCTCGAGCTCATCGAGGATGCCACGACACTAAAGCGACGTGCCGACAATTGCGACAACGAAACCGGTTCGGAGTCTCTGCCCATTCCTCCTCCTTCTTTCCTGACTGACTTGATGTTTACAGTACCTTTCCTAAGCACTGGCTCTGTCTCTGGCTCTTTCTCTCTTTCCCCTACCGCCGTGTCCGGCTCTCTTCCCTTTAGTCGCCCTTGCTGTAGGCGTTGTCGCATGGCGTCTGCGGCTGTACACGCCGGAGAAGCCGGCCGGCTACTCCGTCATCGTCATCGCCAACGACATCACCTTCCAGTCCGGCTCGTTCGCCACGGCCGAAGACGATGTCTACGCGATGGCCAGCGAGTACTCCCGCAAGCACAAGGTTAACTGCAGTACACAAGGAAGAATGCAGCCATCATTTTATGGAATGTGAATTTAAAAAAATAGACTTTCAAACTTTTCTACGAATATCAATTTAAACAAGACAAACTTGTCCTATAAATGTAGAAGATATCTCTGCTTCCCTACTAGCTGCCGCGCGTGAACATGTCCTCGAACTCGGGCGCGCGCATCGGCCTCGCCGAGGACGTCTCCAAGGTCTTCCGCGTCAAGTTCAAGGACTCGTCGCGGCCCGAGGAGGGATTTGACTACTTGTACATCGAGCCAGCCGACGAGGCAGCCGTCCGCGACCAGATCGTAGCTGAACGCCTCCCCAACAACACGCTCAAGCTGCTAGCCGTGGTCGGCAAGCCGGTCAGTTGGCGGAGAAGGGAAAAGCCACTTCTACTTTTTATTTTTTTTTAATTTTCGCGTCATTGTAAGAACCGAACAACCGTAGCATGGATGGGTTGTAAAATGTCCAGTGGTAAAGACATTCTTCTTGAGACGGAGAAGATTGGCGTGGAGAACCTGCAAGGCTCTGGCCTGATTGCGGGCGAGACGAGCACGGCGTACGACGAGGTCCCGACGTACTGCTTCGTCACCGGCCGCAGCGTCGGCATCGGCGCGTACACCGCACGACTCGCTCATCGCATTGTTCAGGTATACCGATGAGAGATTGCAGCCCGCAACTTAAGCACCTACAGTATACCAATGTACTGTATCGCATTCTAACATTCTTCCTTGACAGGCCCGTCCCTCTCACATTATCCTGACGGGCGCGGCTGCGCTGAACACGGTGCTCGGCAAGGAAGTCTACACGTCGAACAACCAACTCGGCGGCACTCAGATCATGTACAACAACGGTGTGACGCACGCCGTGGTCGACGACGACGCAGAGGGAGTCGCCAAGCTCGTGCTGTGGATGAGCTATCTGCCGGACGTTGTCAGCAGAGCTTTTCCTAAACCTTAATGCAGTTGTTTTTGTAAGTTTACTAATGTTGTAATTGTACTTATAGACACCGTCTTTCCCCTACATCTCCTCGTTCGGCGTCGACTCCGCCCCACGCCCCGTCACCTACCACATCGAGCCGAACAAGCCATACGACGTGCGCGAACTGATTGACACCGGATGCTCTCGAGACCACTCGGGCATCTGTGATAGTGGATCCTTCGACGAGGTTCATTTCTTTCTCTCTGTCTCTCTCTCTCTCTCATTCATCTTCTCCCATTGCCAGGTGATGGCAGACTGGGCGAAGACGATAGTGGCTGGCCGCGCCCGCATCCAGGGCATGCCGATCGGCGTGGTTGCATCCGAACTGCGCAACGTCTGCTCCGTCCTCCCTGCTGACCCGGCCACGCCCAACTCGCAAGCCATCGATGTGCACCAGGCTGGCCAGGTCTGACTTTCCTTTGATATCATTGAGAAGTCTCCAACTCTGTAACTTACCATAACATCAAGATCCATGCGAATCCCTGGTTCCTTGAGGTGTGGTACCCCGACTCTGCCTTCAAGACGGCCGAGGTCATTGGCGACTTCAACCGCGAGGGTCTTCCGCTCCTCTTCTTCGCGAGTCTCCGCGGCTTCTCTGGCGGACAGAAGGACATGTTCGAGATGGTCCTCAAGTTTGGCGCCCAGATTGTCGATGCACTGCGGCAGTACAAGCAGCCTGTGAGGACAACATGATTTCTCTCTCTTTCTCTCACTCTCCTCGTTTCGCTTCCTCTATGTTGTTTTATTTCTCTTCGCTAAATACTTCACCTGTTTTTTCAAGCTTCCTTTTGATAAGGTTAAGATTGCTCGAACTGAATTTGTAAATGTCGCAGGTCATCATCTACATTCCGACTCACGGCGAGCTGCGCGGTGGTGCGTGGGCCGTCCTCGACAGCAAGATCAACCCCGGCTTCATCACCATGATTGCGGACAGCAAAGCGCGTGGTGGTCAGTGTACATATTGTTTAGCAAGGCTTACAAAGCACACCGCACAGGACAATTCTGTCTCAAACGGGCGAATTTTAATTATACTAATGTAGTAATAAATGAATAAATAGTGGCTTACTAACCAGGCATCCTCGAGCCGTCGGCCATCGTTGGCATCAAGTTCCGTGCAGACAAGCTCCTTGCTCTGCAGAAACGCAACGACGAGATCCTCAACGGACTCGACCGAGAGCTCACCGAGGAGATTCGTGTAAGAAATGGCAACATTATTATAACCCTTAATGCAGGATGTTCTATGTCCATGCCATATCGACCGATGAGGATAATAGTGATTTCCATCAATTTGCAGGAACACGGGCAAAAATCCGTGAACGCGGAGAGACTGGCGTCGCTGATTAAGAAGCGGTCGGACGAGCTGAAGAAGGCCTACCGCGGAGTCACCGTCGAACTCGCCGACCTCCACGACCGACCAGAGCGAATGCGCATCCGCAATGCTGTGCAGGTAATGCGTTGAGCTCCCTGTTTTTTTTCTCTCTCTCTCTATCTCTCTCTCTCTCTCTCTCGCTCGCTCGCTCTCTTCTGATTCCTTTCTACTCACTGACCCATCGTTTGCATTTTTCAGCACGTCGTGAAACTCCGTGAGTCTCGCAACCTCTTCGCCGACATCTTCCGGCTGGAGAGCGCCAAGATCCACATCGCGAACAGGTAGGCAATTTTTTAAATCAATGTTAGATAAATCTTAATCATGGAGACTAAACAAAAATGATTAACGAATGAACCTTTAGGTACATGTCCGTGGAGCGTAGTGCGACTCCTCAGTCAGCGATGCGCTTCGTGCGCGAGCAGCTGGAGGCCATGACCTCTTCGGCGTCTTCATCCACTCCCTCCCCGTCTTCCGTGCCTCCTTCAGCATCCTCTCCCGCCCTCTCCACCCTCGTCCCCGAAGTCCCACCCCCTCCTTCCGACCAGTTCGCCCTCCTCGAGAAGTGCGTCCGTGACGGCGTTGTTGACCACTGGCTCGCCGTCGTCAAGGAGCAGAGTGTCGAGCGGTCAGTGGCAAACGCTTCAGTCATTGTATGCGAAATACTCTACAATATACGAGACGAAAGCTCAAATTTGTGCATCTACTTGAAGTCCATATCTGAAGTAAAAGAGGTCGACTCAGTAAGTGATGATGTTTTGCTTGCCTGTTTCAGCGATCTCGAGCAGATGACTGAAGAGGAGATGTTGCTGTGGAAGCGACGCTTCGATGCAGTGGCGAAACGACGGAAGTTCTCTCTGCAATAGAGCCACTCCCTCCCTGCCGACTCCTCTTTCTCCCTTCTATTCCCGTCGTAGCTCCCTCATCCAGCTTTTATTGTCTACCAGTATTCTCATTCTGCTAATCGCATCCTAATCATTTTTTATATCATTGAATCTGCGCTGTAAATTAGTCGAAAAGTAGAAGCGGAGATCGAAAAGTAGAATGTCAACAGATTGCAAATACAGAAGATTATCATTTTATTCGTGTGTTTTTGTTCCAGAAGTCGGGCGTCTAGCTGTGATAAGAAAAGTCGTCTTGGTGTCACCACATTGCATATACATGTTGTAATCCACCAATCCTTAATAGCCTCTCTTTCTCTCGCTCTCTCTCTCTATCCCTCTCTCTCTCTCTCTCTCTCTCTCCCGCTGCCTACCTTGCAGTTAGAATAACTTGTTGGATTTTCGCATGTTGTTTCGCTGTGCATTTGCCTTGCCTGGCTTCCTGGTCCTTCTCCATTGCCTAATCTCTTGATATCCCGTACTTAAATATGCTCCACTCAACCATGCCAGCGAAATCTCACCTCTAAGCTTGTTCTTTTTTTCTGTGTTGCCTATCAAGTGCCTTCATGCTCATTCTACTAGTAAAAGAGAAGAAAGAAATAATATTGATTGCGGTTCATCAAACGCGTCCACCTCGTCATAGTTGCCCCTCATCATTCCATCTTATAGCTCTTGCTATTTTGTGTCGTGTTTTATCCTAATGTATTTTCTTTTATGTGTAATTGCCTGGCCTTCGTTCTATTCTGCTGTAGCAAGGACTGAAAAAGAAACTTAGATGCACCATTCCTTGTCCGTTTTATACTGTATCTTTGCACATGTATGTTCTGTTCCTTCTAGCCTTCTTGATATCCGAGTAATAACTTTTCGCTCATATTCGTTTTCTTTTCTTGATATCCGTCGGTTTGTTCTAACGTCTCATCTTACGCAAGGACAGCGTGCCTTCCTTCCCCTTAATCTCCAGCCTGCAATTGCCAGACTCCGTTCAATTCTCTCTCTCCCCTCCACCCGTGCAGAGTAAATGCCGAGTGGTCTGACTCTTTCTGCTCGATGCCTTTTCACTCTTGATGAGAAGAACTCTCTTTTCTAGTTTGCTTACGCCGTTGACTTTGCCAATAAAGTTGAGGTTTTCCAAGAATGACTCCAGCATGATTGAGATATTCGACCAAGAACAAGTGAACGGAATTTTTGTAATGAGAAAAAAGATATGTATATGTATATATATGTATATATATATGTGTATATATATATATATATAATCTGCCTTGGCAAAAAAAAATGTGTGCGCGAGAAAATTTTGTCGTACAAGCTATGTATTTATTAATTCATATCCGTCCAAAGCAAGATCAAAAGCAAATCGGGACACCGAATGACGAAAGTTGAGTATCAATACTAGACTTCAATATTCGGAACAATCATTGTTTTAAAGGTATTCGATATCTGTTTCGATATTTTTTGACTCTTGAAGCACGAGATAAAAGATAGAAAACCTTTCACGAAGTTGCAATAAGGACATTAAAGGGAGAGAACAAACAAAAGGGCTCATCATTTCCTATGAAGCCATTGTACTGAGAGTGACGACATGTACACGCATACACAAATGTACAGTTAGCTACTGAATATCTTACGGCAGTAAATCTTTTTATATATTCTGAAACATGTTCAAATCTTGAGAAAGGCGGAGGAATTATGTGTTACAAAAAATTAAGGTAATAAAAGCGTTGATTGAGTGGCTAGTTATAGTGGTAGAGAGAGCTAGAGAGATAATCATGTATTCATACTAATAAAAGAATCTGAGATGTAATCTGCTAATTTCTTTGTAGAACTTTGTAGAATCTATTTCCATAAAATCTGCACAAATGACCTGTTGTGAAACGGAATGATCAATATCAGCCTGGGGAGGAAAGCAGTGAACAGCTGGAGTCACTGATTCTTCTGTTTCCGACGTGCACAAATATGTACAAACATGGATGGCTGATGGCAAGAGGTCTCGCTCTGAAGGAGAGATCAGTCCGTGTTGTCTCGCCAGCGCAGCAGGACGGACGCCGTGTCACAGGTCGGATCAGTCAGGTCGAGATCGCGGAAGAGAGAGAAGTTATCCTGAGAACCATGCAATACTTCTTTCCTCACGAGTACCAGCATTTGTACAGCATTAGCGATTGTCATATGGTAATTTTAGATATACGCAAGTAGCTCGAATGGCAAGCAGAAAAAAATGGAAGACATATTTTCGGTTGTATATTGACAAATTTACATTTGGACAACAGTTAAATACGAAAAGTGCAAGAAGAGACAATGATAAATATGTAGAATACCCTCTGTTAACGTACCTGTTGAAGGCTGCTACGTGAATCGGCTAAGAAAGCAGGCGGGGAGGCAGTTGCAGTGAGAGGAGCGAGCCGGTCGAAGGCAAAGGGGATGCTGTTGGGCGAGGTGAAGGCACCGAGGATAGGGTCGTCTGTCCCTACGCGGATGCGATCATGCTCAGGCATGCGAGAACTGCAGAGAGAGAGAGAAAGAGAGAGAGATAGAGAGAGAAAGAGAGAGAGAGAGAGAGAGAGAAAGAGAGATAGAGATTGAGATAGAGATAGAAAGAGTGGAGTGACTGAGAAATGCAGAAAGATGCTACCAAGGAAATGTATATACTACATATGTATGTATCTATGAAGACTGATAACCCGCTCGGAGGACCCGTCGAGTCTCTCCCGTAGAGATGGTCGCCTACGCCTCGGTTGCCTTCCTCACCAAAGTCCATGCCCGAATTCGAGAAGCTCGTAGAATATTGCCTTAAAGGAACAAGAAACTCAACCGTAATTGACTTTAATTTTCCTGACTATTCTAGCCGTGTCTTTCTAAATCATATACTGTGTGTTCTCGCCCTTGAGTCAGGAAAAAAGGTGCGAATTCAAGATTGAGTATTTGGTTCCTTTAACTAAGGTAAGACAGAGGCACTCGATACTGTTACAAGCTGATGTACAGTTATGTAATATCAATCAATGAACTAATTAAGAAGAAAAGAAAAGAGAAGCGCCTCATAGCAGAGCCGCTTGAGTTGTCCATCTGGCTCTGCCTGTCGTATGCGTGGCCTCTCATTGCACCCCGGCTCGCATTCGCTTCATTCACAACCTGATCCACAAGTTTATATGCGCTGAAAACTCAAGAATTTCAAATATGTAAGAAAAAAGAACAAAATGATCATTTAGCCGGGAGCGAACCATTCTTGCGTAGACACGTCTTCGCTTCGTCTCTGGCGCACTTCCGAAGGAGTTGTTCATTTGCTGTCTTTGCTGTTGCTGCTCAATCATCAGACGAAGAAAGGCAGCCGTGGGCTGAGCCGGTCGCCGTCCACGGCCTCGTCCCCGTGAGCTTGGCGGAGGCGGCAGAGCCATCGGGGGCGCGGCGGCGGCCGGCTGCATCTGCGCCGTCGGCAAGGGCACCGTGGCCAGACGCGGCATTGCCGCGCGGCAGCGCTCACGCGTCCGCCCCGCCGCTTTGAGAATCTCTGCGAGTGTCATCTCCTTGCCATCTTGGACGGCTATCACATCTGCAACACCTGGCTTCAGTCGATCACCACATTCTTATCATTTTAACACGAATGAAGTTGAATTTAAATTTTTACCTAGCCTATTGACAACTGGAAAGAGAAAGAGAACTTACGCTCTCCGTTGACGAGGACGGTGCCCTTTTCGTTAAGCACGCCCATGCCCGTCATATACTGCTGCTGGAACGCCAGCTCTTCTGGAGTCAGTGAGCCATGCGAATCGTACATGGGATCTAAAGGACATCATCCAGGGTCATTAAAACCGCTCGGCACAAACAACGATTACTCATTTGGAGCAATACACACATAATGCCAAAAGCCAACTCACTTTTCGAAGGGACATAAGGGACATGACGAGCCCACTCTGGGACGGGAGGTGGAGCAGCACTTTGAGAGGAAGATGCCCGGAATTGATATTCGGAGATGGAATCAGTGCGTCTCCTGTACACGCGCCTTGGAGGCGGCACCCAGGAGCAGGACGAGGCGGCGGCCGAACTCGACGGGGAAATGGCAGCTAGCTTCATTGTATTGCCAGACGTAGACGGCATGTCTTCTGCAGAGGCTGGGGTCGAAAATTATATGTAAGCATTTAAAGGAGAACGAAACTTAACTGAAATCTACATACATACTAAAATTGTCTTGACTGTTGTAGACTCATCTCTCTAAAGCACATGCTCTCTCGCCCTTCGGTCAAGCAAAAATGGGGCGAATTCAATATAAAAATTTTGACGCCAAGAATCGAACATTAACTGACCGGGATAGAGTAAAGAAGCATCACCACTCGGTACTGGCGTTGGATTCGGAGGAGACGCGGGCGCCTGACTCGGCGTTACTTGCGTGGGCGACGGTGCTGGTGCGCACTCCTCCACATCATGAGCCGTCTCTTGCTCCTTACAAGTATTCGAGCCCCCAGCAGTAACAAATGAAGCTGCAATCCATTAATTATGTTACGAATTTCCAGAACAACTTGTTGACCGAAAAGCAGCAAAAAATAAAATAAAAAAGCCACTGACTTTCGCTGGTGGGCGAGAAGGCTACTACTTCAACGTCTTCATCTTCTTCCAGTTCGCTCTCTTTCTTTGGATCCTCCATAGTGCATACTTTCTGATCTCAAATAAACTATTTTTGTTCGAAGCTATGCTTGAAACGTGCATACGCATATATGTACATATGTATATGTATATACCAATCGTACTGTGATTCATTCATGCATTTAATCCTTTTCAATAATTCCTTAGGAGTTCGTTGTAAAACCACTGGCCTTTTTTTTAAATAAACATTGTAGCCAATAAAAGGAAGCTTCCGTTGCGTTGTACGAATGACCATTGGATTAAATGTATGCAATATTACAGAGGCTTTACCGGCTGTGGTCTTCGCCACTGAATGCGCTTCTGTTTTCGCATCGACGTTCAGTTGGGCAGCGACATCTTAAATTAAAGAATTGGCACCGCAAGGTATTTTAAACAAAATAGTTCTTGAGTAACTGCTACAGTGATTATGACCTTTCTTAACTTCTGTAGTTACGGCAAAGCAAAATATCGAATTTGATGAGAGAAATAAATGTTATTAACACATAATAAATAAATGAAAGGGAATAAAAAAGTTTAATATTTGTTTAATCGTTGAAAGATAGAACAGACCATTCTCGTTGATTTGCTTCGTGGTTTCCGCTGCCTGTAGCTGCTCGCTCTGGCGCTGTTCTTCAGCTTGTCGCGCCGCCTCTTCCTCTGCCTCCTGTTGCCTGGCCAGAGCGGCGAGTGCCTTCGCCTTCATCACTGGTGGCATTACACAAAAGAGTGGCTGTGAAGAAGGAGTCGGAGTAGAGTTGGAGATGGTCGAAGGCGTGGCAGGCTCAACAAGCCTCGAGTCGTCCGCCTGCGTCATTTTACTGGGCGGAACATAGTCAGCCAGCTGCGGCTGCCACAATTCGAGGCGAGACGAAGCCGTCGGGGGCGGCGAGGATGCTTTGGCCGCTTCCGAATCGGCATTCTCGGAAGCAGACGGTGCGCAGTCTTCGCTAGGTTCACACTCAACAGGGTCACCCTTAACGATGGTCTCGGCCTCAGCGTCACGTTCAGAGCATTCGCGTGCATGCGACGCGTCCTTCTCTTGATCGGGCGGTGGCGTCAAGTCGTCGACAACCAGGGTGGCAGGCGCCGCCTCCGCCTCCTGATCATCCGACTCCCCACTGAGCCGCGCCGCCGCGCGCACTGCCGCACCGCGACGAGGGTTGCGACGCGGCTCGTCCAAGTGGACTGACACCACGGATATCTGGTGAAAATTAAGTTCATATAGAGAGCTCTGCGATAGCAATTATTAAGTAAATTAACCCGCATCAGATGCGCTGTGTATATGAGCAAAACGAAAATAAGTGTTTAGAATTGATTGACAGAGCGGAAAATAATTCGATAAATTTTGTCCAAAAGATATGAAAGAAAGAACCTTGCGCGGCCGGCCACGGCGTCGCGGACCGGTGGAGAGGGCGGCGCGTTCCTCTGGCTCAGGCGACGACTCGGGCGTCAGAGTGGCACGCCTCTTCTGCTCCTGCTCCAGCGTCCGATGCATGATCTCGATGCCCGCCCGCCACCAACCCGCTTCCGACGTGGACGGAAGCACGTCGCAGGGCTAAAGGATGGGGAGAGTGAGGGGATGGAGGAGGCGTGAAGCATGCGATACCATGACTTTCAACACTGTATAAATATGCAGTCAGATCGTGACGAAATAAGAGTGAAAATAAGGAATAATTGACCTGGTAGGGAAGCCGAGTGGCTCGCGTACTGCACGTGCAGTCGGTGATCTTGTGCTTCAGCTCGCCGTCACGCGCCGATCGACGAGGCGCCAGCACAGGGTCGCACAAACTATTAATAAGGCTTTCTTTAATATCCAAGCTTCATAATTCCAGAAAGAATTTGAATTTCAAATTTTATTAACCAATACTTAATTGTAAGAAGAAGAAAAAGATGTGTGGAAGATTACACACGTACTTGTGTACTATGTAATCTACAGTACCCACTGACCGACAGTACGGCTTGTCCTCAATGCCGAGTCGCTCGGCCACCTTGCGCAGCACGTCGTCGGTGCAGCCGTAGACACAGAGGACAGTGTCGTCGTCCTTGTGCGTGCGGGTCAGATTGACGATCACGAGCTGCAAGGCAGAATTACATCGAAAAGACAATAGACAATAAGTAAACAACACTCCTGCCAAACCACCCAGCCTATGAACTTTTTGCTTATTTACTGGGATGATCCAAGTATTAAGACAAAAAATTTCCAAGCTGTCAACGAGGAAAAAAACAAGTCAATTAATAGGAAAATCAATGAAAAATGAGAAAAAGAGCTACCTTCGTTTTAGACTTTTTCTTGTCGGGCCAAAGGAATGAATAGTCCTTGAGGACGGTGAGACTCGAACCGATGCACACGATTAGATCAGCACTCTCCACGTGCTCGGTCGTGCCCAGCCAGTTGTACGGGAAGTCAGCACGATTCTTCTGCAACATACTAATCTTGGCTACAGTACTTATACATACAGTTTTAAATCACAAGACACTAAACAGATATAATTAAAATAGGTGAGACATGTCCCGACCTCTCCAAACTGCACAATCGTGTCGTAGAGACAGCTGCCGCACTTTGTGCAGCATCGGTCCGTCTCGTGTCGTCTAAAGAGTCGGTCATTTCGAAGATTACCGTATAATATAATAAATCAAATGTTTAAAGTATGCTACGAATGCACAAACCTCAATCCCGTCTTCGTTGTCACGTCGAACGAGCGAATGAACTGACGACCATTGCACTTCACACAAACCTACGGAGAAGACAGTCATTATGCTACTAATTTCTAACTTGGAAAGGAAGGCAGCAAAAGATGACCTCAATGAACATGTTGCCGTGAATCTCGGAGAGGCCTGACTGCGGCATTCCAGAGCGAAGATGCAGACCATCGCAGTTCTATGGCAAATATTGTGTGTATACCAAATGAAAGCAACTTGATACGAAATGCAAGCAAAGAATAATCTTACCTGAGAAAGGATGTGCTTGACGATGCCCATTCGATAGAGTTCCTTGAGAACATGATGCGAGTAGGTCGGCTCGGCCTTCAGCATGTCGTAGCATCTGAACGTCAGAGAACTTACATAGATGTAAAGATTAAAACAACGAGGAAAAATGAAGAAAGTTGGTAATGCAAGATAATCATGGCTGACTTGACGGTCTCGCCACGCTGCGCGCACGTCCACACCCCATTCGGGCCACGGTAATCCGGGATGTTTGCGGCCTTAAAGAAACATATTTTCGCCCCGAACATTGCCATCCTCCAAACCTTGGACGTCAATAGAGTCTTGTGCCTATTGACACATGGATATGTATGTACAACTATGTATTTATGTTCAAAATCATATGTATGTATTGGCATATAACTATATATATATGACGCGATTTGCGAGAGTTTCAAAATGGCAGGGGACCCGGCCAAAATCGACCGGCTTGGATTTTGTTCAAAAGTTCCTAATAGGTGTTTTCTGGTATGAGGAATCGATTGGAAGTGGTCTAATCATCAGAAAATGTCTCTTTCGTCAGCTATGAGGGCTTGAATTATTAGGCTCGCCGCGCTGGGAGGCGAGTTGGATGCACGTCTGAGGTCACTGCGCCGCACGTTTTTGAGATATTGAAATGAAAATATGCATCTTAATAGCCAAGATATTGTTCAAAACAACTAAAAAATAAAAACTTGAAAATGTTTAATTTTCAATTTTTTATAGAATTTAACGTCTGAGGGAGCACAGAAAACGTGTTTCTTATTTTCTACCAACCAAACCTGTACAGCTGTATAGAGCTTGAAAAGAGCTTTTGAATGGACTATTGGGTTTAGAAAAATAAGCATGCGCTGAAGTTTTCTGATCGATTATCCCGGAGCGGCAGTACAAAAGAGCACTTCATAATCATTTTCGCACATCCAAACATACACCATAAGGAAGAGAGTGAAAATTGCTACAAGCGGAACCTCTTTCAATAATCTTTAAAGTCTACAATTTTTGTTATAAGCTATAAATGTTGGGCCGGTAGTGAAATTTACATTGCGCCCAATAATCCATTTTTTAGTTTATTCGAATTAGAATATTCCAATTATTTTTTTAGCGCCTTTCCATGAAGAATTGTTCTAAGCAGATGCCTTAGTCTTTTGATTTACAACAAAATATCGTAGATTCGTAATTTTATTGTAAGGGGTTCAGCTTGAAGCAAAGTTCACGCTCTTTCTTGTGGTGTATGTTCCGGCATACGAAAATGATTGTGATGTAGTTCTTCTAAGACGCGGATATGCTGATTTGCACTGCGCTCCGGGATAATCGATCAGAAAACTTCAGCGCATCCTAAGTTTCCTAAACCCAATAGTCCATTCGAAAGCTCTTTTCAAGCTCTATACAGCTGTATAGGTTTGGTTGGTAGAAAATGAGAAACACGTTTTCTGTGCTCCCTCAGACGTTAAATTCTATAAAAAATTGAAAATTAAACATTTTCAAGTTTTTCTTTTTTAGTTATTTAGATCAATACCTTGGCTATTAAGATGCATATTTTCATTTCAATATCTCAAAAACGTGCGGCGCAGTGACCTCAGACGTGCATCCAACTCGCCTCCCAGCGCGGCGAGCCTAATAATTCAAGCACTCATAGCGGACGAAAGAGACATTTTCTGATGACTAGACCACTTCCAATCGATTCCTCATACCAGAAAACACCTATAAGGAACTTTTGAACAAAATGCAAGCTGGTCGATTTTAGCCGGGTCCCCTGGAAGTTTGATTCGATTTGATTCTCTCGCAAATCGCGTCATATGTATGTACATACATACATACATGTCTATAGTTAAATTGCAAGCACCAAAGCGAACACGTATAAATGGAAAGGAATGAACGAACGGTGCTGAGGCCGGCGCCAGTGTAGACGAGGGTGCGACGCGAGTCGAGCATGAGGCTGACCAGCTCACTCACCTTGCTCTCCATCACATCTTCAGCGTCTTCCTCCTCAAGCAACCACGAATTACCAACAAGAGTGAAGAAATATAAGTATACTTGAATTCATCGCGAACAAAGTTTTTTTCTTCTCTCGCTAATAGTTTTTTTCTCTGATTGTAAGCAGAATAAGCACATGAATATAAGGATGTGCTAACGACGTCAGCGAGCTCAAGCAAAGGCCGCGGCATCGCTGAGTGCCGGGCGGAATGGGACGAGGCCTCCCTCGCACTGCTCCTCTTTGCTCCTTGGTTGCCTGACAACGGAATCATTCCTATATTCGATGCATTGATCTCAACACCTTTGCATTCTTAAAGAGCACGACGCCACTAGGGAATTACGTTGCGAATCAATGCGCAGCTAAGCCATGGAAGAAAATAAATGCCTCGTTGCAAAAATGCTAGGGGAATAAGCATGCCCCGGTTCTTTTTCACACTTCAAACCTTTTAAATTAAGAATTTTTTGCATAAGGAAAAATATTAACGAAGTGTATAACAAACTGTTGAATATAACAAACATCGATTAAAAACATCGCTCTCTCTCTCTCGCTCTTCCTTCCTTTTAGGGACTCTCAGTTCCCTAACACTATCTCGCCATTGCCGATATCAACACCAGTGGCTATAAACAACAAATTATCCTACCGTAGTCCAAAATTCTTCGTTGGAGCCCTCACCACCCGAACCGAGGAACACATTTTTAAGCAATGACGATTGTTCGTTAGAAACGTTTTGCAAGTGAATGGATTTCTTTGCGAAAATGAATTAACCTGGCAATGAATAAATAAATGAAGTGTTCTCCAGTAGAGCTGTGCTCTCCTCTCCGGAGAAAATGAAAGATAATATCTTATTTATTAAGCGGATTCTTTTACTAGGATCAAAATAATCCCAATAATCAAGTTAGTCGGCCAACCAAGCACTTTTTACGTCAGCCATTCATTTACTCTATTAACTCCGCATTTGAACTTCCATTCCAGAGATTGTCATTGTTTGTTTTATTCATAACAAACTTCTATCAGTGCATTCTCAATTTAATTTAATATTTGAATTCTTACTTCTACATTTTACGATACACATATGTACATACACAAACATGAATGTATGTACATACAGACATGTATCAAGCACACATGAGTAAGCTATAATCATGAACAGGCGCCTGCGATGGCGCCGCTAGCCAAACTTTACCTTTCCCACTTTGAGGAGCTGTAACACTCTGGTTCTATCTCTCTTTCTCTTTCTCTCTCTCTCTCTCTCTCTCACTGTCTTACTCTCCTCTCGCGAATCATTCTTCCTATGCAGAGAGCATCTCTCTGGCTTTCATGTTAACCCTATACTTTTCTCTCATTGTCTCATTCTCTTCGCTCCTGCATAGTACACTCTTCCATCTCTCTCTCCCTCCTCCCCCTCTCTCTTCTCTCTCTCTCTCTCTCTCTACCTTCATATCGATCTCAATCCGCACCGCGTGGGTCTGAGCACGTCGCTGCCTGGTGTGTCTTCTCTCTCCTCTCGCCATGCTCTCTGCTGTTCCCTCCCCTTGCCTGAGCCGGGGACGAATAGTGGCCTGACCGACCGTACACACTGGCGTAGACTGCGCCGGCACGCCCGCCGCCGCCGCCAACCAACGACGAGCAGCAGCGGCGATTCGCCCGGGAGACCAGCAACATGTCAGCCAGGGGAGCGAGAGAGAATGCAATCCCCTCCTTCTAGACCAGCCGCATACGTGCTAAGGCACATCTTGACTCTCTTAATACGCTCATTTTGTGTGTGTCTCTCTTCCGCTTCCTGATATGACCGTGCTTGCATCTCATGCAAGGGCACTGCCCACTGCCCTCCCTCTTCCTTTCCACGCCCCTCTCTGATATAATTCAGCCGTGACTGGCCGGCTCTTCTCTCACATCCAATCAACGCGCATCCAATGGCGGATTAAGTCCGCCCTCCCACAACTATCTTTTTCCCCGTATTTAATGCACACTTTATTTCTCTCTTCCGTTTTCTCTCTCTGTCTCTCGTCTTTTGATAATCCATGCCATCTTTGCTTTATATTGCCATCTGGTATTGGCTTTATTATTGTTCTCGGCGCTCTGCTGGAGGGGAAAACCTGATAATATTGATATTGAGGCGTCTGAAAGCAGAGCAACAGCAGTGCAACAACGAAGAAGTGCAAGATGCGAAAGCGCCCTTCCAGCAGGCAGGCCGTCCTCGCAACCGACAACAGCCGAGTCACCACCAGCCGCAGCAGCTACACTATGAGCAGCTGCATTACCAGCACCAGCAAGTACCGCAGCGGCAGCATGCAAGGTTCATTGGAAATATATGCTAATTTGAAAGAAAATAGTTGCACTGTTTTGTTCTGAACATTTGAATATAAGGAGAAAGTTGAAAATTGAAAATTGCATTCTTTGCTAAGCTATCACCGCTCTCCACGAGAAGATGAGCAAGCGGAGACGGAGCAGCGCCTGCGGCCGGGGCAGCAAGCAGTCATGGCGATGCAGCAGGTGAGAGAGGACCTCTTTGTCTGGTTATCCAAATGGAATACAATCGAGCATGTTCGTGACCGACCGAACTCTAATAGCTCCAGTGACAATGTCAGTAGTCGCGTATTCATCTTCGGAATGAAATAAATGAAAAGCGTGTGAACATGAACAGCCCGAAAACTGTGAAGCGGGCCGGGCCGGCCCAGGAATTGGGGCCAAGAATCTCTGGCAGCAAGTACCCTCCCGTGCTCCTTAATCTCGTTATCGTTAAGCCGTCGACGAGCACTGCCAATGACGCCTTCCATCCTGAAGTCATTCTCCCTCAGGAGCTGATGAAAGACAGCCACATGGTAAGTCTGTCTTGCATTTGGTATTTAACAAGCACGTGCCGACAGAATTTGGGCATATATTCCATCGTTGACCTTGTTGCCGGTATGTGACCCAGGAGTCTTTTGTGGACTAATCTTCTCTTTTCAAATAATTTTCGTAGAGAACTGATGAACACGGATTTTCGCGTTCGTTGTTTTGTAAGAAATTAATTGGATTACTTGATGCAGATAATGATGGAAGAGGAGCAGCAGGGCGGGCAGCTCGTGCAGATCTCGCTGCCCACCAAGCCAGATCAGCACTTCTACGTGCAGCTACCGCCTGGTGTCAATCCATCCGAGATCCAGGTGGGCACTTCTCATCCATACTTCATTCTTCCGTCGCTGTTTCTACTGTTGCAATTATTCAAGTATCCACAATGCAAGAGTCATGTTAATTGTTTTTCTAACTTCTTTTTTCAGATTCACGAACAGCCGGACGGCATGCTGGCCATAGAGGTTGGTCACTGAGTCTATGTCGTTTAATATTTTAAGCTAATATTTACGCTTTCTCACAAAATCTTGCTGGGATCTCCTTGATTACTTGCATTTATTTCAAAATAAGTGGTTTGATTTAGCTTCCTCCGGTCTCGCAATCGGACAACTACTCGTCGCACTCGCTGCCACCCGTGCAGGTCAGAAGTGTACATATTATCGTTTACCGCAGCTCATTTAATATATCTATCATAATTGGAAAAGGTATCAACACAAATTATAAGGCAATTTATTCTGCCTATAAATGATGCATGCTCAAATAAAATGTAAATAGAGGACATCCAGGCTTTGAGATGATGACGATGAGTAACGAGTGTGAGTTCGTGCAACTAGAAGAGACGCCATCCTCATCACGCATCTCGGAAGCTGCTCCGGCCACCGGCAATGGCTCTGCCGCTCATTCCGAAACTGCTGCTTTTCTTGGTTAGCTCATATGAAACGGACCGTTGTGGTCAGTTCGTTATTGAATTTGTCATCACTGCAACCAATATATTCATTCATTCTTAGGAATCCAGCCGATAATTTAGAACTCTATTTCAGTTGCGCCAAAATCTCCTCAAATGGAAATAATGCAAGTCATTGATGGCGATGTCAGTTCAATCCTTTTTTTCTTCATTCTTTGAATCATTCGAGATTAGAAGGAGAGCCTCTGAATCTAGAGGAGGAGAAAAAGAAAACGTTTGAAAGATATGAACGACGAAAATTTGAAATATGCCTTGCACTACAGTTCGTGAAGGTGGACGGCGGTGGTGGCTTCATCATGCTTCCTTCTGGCTCTTCCTCGTCTCCGCAACCGTATCAGGCATTTGCATGTCAGCGGCATTTCTGCAGCATGTTGTATAATAGTTGGAAAAAAAACTTTCAGCTGCAGCGTTTGCCTTTTTCCTCGACAGCAGCAATGCAAGATAAAAAATTATTCCAACTAGAATTCGAGCACATCGGTTTGGAGGAAATACATCGCTAGTAAAAATGACGTAAATCGTAGTTTACCTGGCACTTGCAGCTGAAGAAGAGCCAATCCTCGTGAATCGCCGGCAGTACCAGCGAATCCTGAAGCGACGTGCGGCGCGTCAGAAGATGGAGAACGACGGAAGGATCCCGAAGCAGCGGCGGGTTCGGTTTTCTACCTTGTATATCGTAGCCATTTTGTAGTTTGCTTACTGTAAGCAAAAATAGCAGGCCATTAGCTTTTCTTTAGGTCGAATGTCAAAAAGATATTTTCCACGTTTTCAGAAGTATCTGCACGAGTCGCGGCACAAGCACGCGTTGGCGCGTGTCCGCGGAGAGGGCGGGAAGTTCAACACGAATGGGGATGGCAGCGGAGGGGGAGGGGAAGGAGAGGAGGGGGCAGACGAAGAGGAAGACGAGGACGACCAGGCCAGCACTTCCTCCAGCACACAACCAGCCGCGCAGCCTGAGCGCAAGGAGGTCTCTCTCTCTCTCTCTCTTTCTCTTTCTCTCTCTTTCTCTCTCTTTTTCTCTCTCTTTCTCTCTCTCTCCTTTCCTTCATCCTTCTCTCCTCCTCAGATCCGCATTGCTCCAGCCCCTGCTCCGCCAACTCCTCAATCGCGTCCTCCTCGTTTCCTGCCTCCCATAACGCGACAGTCTCAGCTGTCCCCTGCCTGCTCTCCGTCCTCTTCCTCTCCTCCCCCTCCTCCCTCTCTCTCCTCCCTTATCTCTTCCTCGTCTCCTTCTTCTCCTCCCTTCTCCTCCTCTCCTCTCACTTCTGCTCTCCTCGCGCAAAAGCGACGACCTCCACCAAATGTCAGTCATGTCACAATAATGAATCCGGACAACATTACAATGCGTAATCGTACCAGTTTGAACGGGTTTAATTCTGAAATGATAAGATGAAAATCGTTGAAACTTTATGGATCTATGTTCTACGAGGACACTAACTGATCAATACTTATGCTTTAAAAAAACAGCATGTTATTTATTCGCTAGACACCTCCTTTATTAATTATAGTTAATATTAGACTGAAAGTGAGCATATTCCAGTTCCGGCGTGCTCGGCCACAAGAGATTGAGGCGCTTTCTGCCGGCGGCGCCAGCAATTCGGCTCGTTTCTTCCAGAAGGTTCACCACCATGACATTTTTATTATTATTAATATATTACAGATTACAGAAGTAACTTCAATCCACTTGTAAGAGAAGGGGCTATGATTGCGACTTTATAAACTACTATTTAATTTCCTCTATCTAGCTAATAAAAAACGAGCGTATTCCTCGTTTCAGCCGTGCGATCGATGACAATGGCTGGAGTTCCCACTCTGCTCCCTCCACTCTCTTCCCGCACGACTTCCTCAGACGGCTGCCTTCCAGTATCTCTAAATTGACCACCACTCAACCTCCTCACATTCTACATTTTATCTCTTTCAGCACCTTGTCATAAGACCTGAATCTGCTCACCATCCTTTCCGCCACTATTCTGGCCTCAAAACCTCATGATGAATATTGCTTTACATTTAGATCTGATCAATACTGATTTCCCGAATATATTGTTTTAAACTCTATGATCATATTGCTACTAACGATAGAAATAAATATTTCCTTTATCTACGTTTTTCATGCTGTTAGAGTGTTGCAAATAGTTCCATCATATAGAGAATTGATTGTTCCCATCCTGTGAAAACTTCCAATTGTCTTTTCTTATTGTGATGAGAATGAAAGTGTTCATAAAATGTGAGAATCCCCTCAATTTCCATTCCACTCTCTATAATGTTCTAGCTTTGCCAAAAGACATTAAGGAATCTAACACCGATTTCAGCAGATCACCGTTTCTCCATTATATTGTTACTCTAGACATCACTATTCGGTCTTTGTATTGGATCATCTGTACCCTAAATCCTGTTGACAATCTTGTTCATGTTGTAAACATCCAAGGCGGTAAGACCGAAAAAATGCAGACGAACGAATAATGCTTTGATCTCTATCATCATCTAACAATGTAACAAACTCTCATAAGTCAAATAGTGCACCGAGGGAAAATTATTTTCAATTTATTTGCCACAGAAATAGAGCCTAACATGAATCAGCATATTGTATGATAAAGGATTTAAACAATCGAAAGAGGGAGAGAGAGAGAGAGAGAAAGCGAGAGAGGGAGAAGGTTCTGACAGGCAGATCCCATGAAACGAAACCTTAACTATTACATATACAGCAAGCAGAAATACACGCTGGAGAATATGCTTCGATGACAATGGAAACCAGTTCGTTTCCGTCAAAATGAAACTCGTGGGGACTCTAATTACAAATGAAGGTCGTTCATCTTAGAACGCCCTTCTGCTGCCAAAGCTGTAACAAAAGCAATCATATCATTAAAAAAAGTGATTTACGGAACAATTAGCCTCATTTAGAAATGCAGAATGAGTTTGAAAAGGTCAACATACGGAGCATTCATATCTTCGATACCGTAACAGAACCAGCTGCAAAATTTAAAAAAAGTCCAATTGCAATGATGCAAAAAAATCGGGTGATGGAGCGGGGCAAACCGGGAATTGTAAGCTATGAGCATGAAAAGAAAGAGTATGGACTAGAAGCGAAGGTCGTCAGCGGAGCCCCAGACGGGAGAATGGTCGAGGTGGGCGACGAGAGAGTCACACTGCAGAAGAACGCGCAGCTTCTCGAAGTCACGAGAGTACGAGAGAACGAAGAGGATGTGCAGCACGGCCATCGACCACTCCGCTATCGCCGACACCACGTGCAGGTCGTAGCCCTGCAGAGAGGAGCAGGGTACCAAGATACCGTCCTTACGAACCCATCCCGAGGCCTTCCGGAGTCGGTTCTTACTCTCCCCACCTTGCTCCCAGCCCCCTCCTTCCCATCCAGTTTTTCGAAGCAGTCGACAGTGGCATATATTCCTTGCCATCAAAAGAGACGCAACAATTATTAAAATCACTGCATGAATGAAGTAATGAAACTTCTTATAGGCTTTTAAGCTACATTTTCTTTCAACTTGAATCCCTTACATCTAAAGCAATCACTTCGGGGACTTAGCTAGTATTAATTTCAAAACGGAAGACCTGCTAGGCATGACTAATGAATGCTCACCGGCTGCCAGTATCGTCTGTTCCATGGACGCGGCGTCGGTAAATCCGGATAGAAGGAGTGAAAAGTACGCGAAGCGAGCGTGCCAAATGTGATAGCTGAAAAGTGCATAACCGTTGGAAAGCGCCAAAGTTTTGGAAGACAATGTTATACTGTAACCGAGAATACTCACAAGGCTACTGTAATCTTTCATTGCATAAGCGAACTCCTGTGCGCTATTTAATAGTTAGAAGAAGGCAAGGACTAAGTTATCTCTACATAAAGCGCCAGCAGAAGTGTTCAGCATGATTAGGCTGGTTACCTGTGACAAGCGCGACGCATGAAAGTACAGCAAGAATGATGCGAGCAGTGGCGATGCGGTGATTCGTGTAGTTCGGAGACATCCGCAGAGTCAGCAAGCCCTGCACGAGGAGGCCCTTTTTCTAACCCAACAATCTTTCAGAGCCCTCTCAACTACATAAACTCTCCGAATTTAAACAACACAAATAGCATTGGAAAAAGTAGAAAAATGAAAAGTTCATGAGGATGACGCACCTGAAAAACCATATAGAACGTGCCACAGATGAAGCAGATAAACGCTGCTGTCAGATGAACGGTCACTAGGGCGGATTCCTGAACAGTTGAATGATCTTTGTAAAGCGAAAGTTTGGAAAGCAAGGACGAAATGACGAGAGAGAGGGGGAGAGAGAGAGAGAGAGAGAGAGAGAGAAGGCACTCGCGCACCTGGCACGTCGCTTCAGAACCTGAAAGTTGGCGACGGTCATCATGGCGAGCCCTCCTGCCGTGCCGACGTAGAAGCTGCCGTGGTTGAGACGGTCGAGCAGAGTGTCAGAGCCACGCACGAGGGCGTCCACCAGAGCCCATCTTAAGACGCAATATTCAAGTACTCATTTTAAGTATTCAAACTTCTCCTCATATTATGTTAAGTACTACTGCTGAAGCTTATCATATAACCCCCACCCCACCCTTTCCGGCAAAACAAACACTGCAAGATACTACGCTTACTGTATAAAGTATTACAATGCGTTTAATGTTTTTAGGACCCCGAACAAAAATCGTAAATGCGTTCACCAGTGTACCAAATCTCCTGAAGATGTATCACTCGGCTTGCTTCCCCCCATTCAATACTCCTCAAGCAAACTGGAATGAATCATCTGATGTGGGAATCAAAAGAAAAAGTACAACAGAAATGCATTATGTGAAAGGAAGTGGTCGCCTAGCCGTGTCAATGCGAAACCATCAGAGCAGTGAATGTTGAAATCAGTGAGCGATCAATCCGTTCCCAATCTAACAGCGCGCAGAATTATAGCAGCCAATACATATCACGGGCCATTACGAAATACTGTCAGAAGAGCTAGCAACTCACCTCAGGTAGATGATCAGAATGGAAAGCATGCTGCATAGGTTGAGAAGCAACGAAAAGAAGCATGACTCCGGCCTAAATGAAATGAAATTTACAACGTTATGAAATTAAACCAAATTTAGAACTAAACATTTCGTCACCTTTGGTCTCCGGCGGCGGAAACGTATGGAAACACGGGATCAACGTGATGTCGAAGTACAGCGGAGACATATGTTAGGCCTTAAAAGAATGGCGATAAGGCTTACCAGATGGTGGTTTTCATGCTGATTCAGCAGTTCAAAAGACGAAGCAAAACAACGTATTGTAAATATAAAATAGATGTGGACACAGGCAGCCTAAAGATTTTAGACAAAGCAACAGATAGAAGGTTCCAACCGAGGTTCGTGAAGAAGAGAATGGAGAAAATAACGGGGAGATGGCCAGCACAGAGGCGACCGAACTGTAGCATCACAGCCCGATCACGCGGCGGCGACGAACAGGCCTAGAAATAGCAATTGTAGGAAGGAAGGAACACGCGTGCAAGAGGTCGCAGGCGCCCAATCAACAATCGAAACAATAAATGAATGTAAGAATGCACTTAGCAATAGTTCACAATTGTGAGGAGAGCAGGGAAGAACCATTCATTGACTGTAGCAACACACTACCACTCAAAAACAGACGCACACGCCCCGATAGGCCGCAGAGATCACAGATGCATCAACAGAAGAACAGGCTTGCATGGAAGCAACAACAGAAAGGACAACACAAACGCAGTCGGAAGGACAGGTTCCACTAAGAGTTGCAGCAAGCGGGCAGCTCCAGAATCAATCAGATCACAAATGTTGTTGACAATTGGCGCGAAACTATTTTGAAAGATTACTGTATGATTGAAGCGGTGGCGCATGCACTATGTCAACTTTATTTTCAGCAGAAATTCTTCGAGTTCAAATATATCGAATTCGGATTGGGAGACCTTCCTTATGCTCCGCCCACCAGCGTTCCGATGTGTAATGCTAATTCCGTGTTTAAAATCAAACAGAAGGCTCCAGTGAAAGCGATATCTTTTGCATTACACGTCATATTAGCTTTATCCATAGAAACGAAACATAACTTCACAATTCTTCATAAAAATCAAAATTCACAATCAGATTGGAAATTAAGAGGAATGTAATGAAATTTTTATCTCACAATTTCAAGCTAATAAAGTGAGAAAAACGTTTCCGTTTCGTACTAATCTATATCGCAAGTGAAATGTCATTGCATATAAAGCGTCGCTGCCCGCTTCAAAAAGGACAAACTTCATCAATCCGTCTCTTGAGTTGTTTCAGTCAGCCTGAATATTTTTCACATTTCCGCAGTGCGGACACGTTAAGAGCATATGTTTCATAATGACGCATAAATAGAACATAAATACAGTGTCTCTCTCTCTTTATTTCTCTCCATTTCTATCTTCTGGACAACTAGAAGTGTTGAGTCTCTAGTCATCTATAAATTTGTGATTGTCTATCGCACCTCTTTCTCTCTTCGGAAGAGGCCCCCAATGGCGGCAGGCCCTTCTTGGCGCGCAGCTCCTCGGCCGAGTACGTGAAGTCGGCCGGCTGGTCAGTGGCGAACATGGCGAAGATGACGTTGCCGCCAATCAGAAGGAAGCCTATAAAATGAAAACAATGTTATATCATTTTTCGATCAAATAACTTTTCGCTACGTTTGAAAATTAACTAAATGAGCGATTTCTCTCTATGTCTCGATCCCCGTCTCTCTCTCTCTCACTCTCTCTCTTTCTCTTACTCTCTCCCTCTCCCTCTCTCACTCTCTCACTCTCTCTCTCTCTCTCTCTTTCTCTTTCTTCTACTCTCTCCCTCTCTCTCTCTCTCTATCTCGGACCGTGAATAAGGAAGACAATGCGCCACTCAGCGAGAGTGTTATTTGTGCAGACGAGAAAGATGAGAAGAGGCTCAATGAAGAGCGAAAGGCATTTGATGAACTGGATTTGCGACAGAACGAAGTGAGAGTGTTGCCTGAAAAATGACTTGTTATTATTTTTTTTAAATAATTTTCTTTATATTGAAGAATTAAAGGAGCTGTTCGCAGAATGTGAACGAAATAAATTGTCTTAATCCATACAAACCTCGCAACAAGCGTCGCGCACTTATAGAATCCACCACAGATACAGCCGGTCGAACACTCGATGATGAGAATCACACCAAGGGCTATCTGAAATCATCACGTCCAGCAAGGAAGGGGAGGAAGCAGAGGAGGGGGACCTGTGCATTCTCTCGAGGAATGAAGCCAAGGATGCAGAAGAAGACGCCCGAGATCATCAGGGCAATCGAGTTGAAGATGATCATCTTCGCCTTCTCTGAGATGCATCTAAACATGGCCACTAAAAGAATGATCGTGCACTCGACAATGGAAGGAAGCATCCATAGAAATGGCGAAGTTATGACTCAATAAAAAACTGAAAATAATTAGTCAGCAATGGATTGAGGCCGACTTGATCTTATCGCTGGCAACGCCGCTGATGATCTTGAAGAGCAGATGCATAAGCCGTGGCACGGCAACGAAGTACCCGGTATGAGCGACTCGAAAGCCGAGGACCTGAATAGGAAAGAGAAGTAGTACTCTAGTAGACCTTCCAAATTGTGCCACGAAACAACGCATGACAGACCAACCTCGCTCAAGTATATCGGTCCATACATCACGATGAACTGTGACATCATCAGTTCGCCAAAAGCCGCCAGCCACACTGTCCACATGGTCGGATTCGTCATGATTGCCTGCGCAACAAGTGGATCAATCATTGGTGTCTGCCAGTCACGCCCCCCGGACCCCGGCCGCAGGGACTGCCTCGCAACTTGGTGAGCCCCGGACACCCTTATTAGGTATACCGGATCGCATACCTTAACGGGTGTCGTCTGTCGCTCGTCGTGGTGTTCGCCCTTGTTCCTTCGAATCTTCTCCAACTCGATGTCAGTCATGGCGGGATGAAGAGACGGCTCGTCCCGGAAGCAGAGCCACCATGCGAGGAAGAGCACGCCCGAGAGGGTCGCATGCACATAATAGACGGACGGCCAGCCGAACGACGACTCGCATAGCTGGCACAGGAAGTATGCACACTTCTTCGCTTCCTCTTACCGTTATGATTCAAAATATTTTACATGTACGCTGTCTCATATGAATGTTCCTTATTGAACCGCTCAGTCTTCTGTGTCGGACAATCAATCAGTTGTTCAATGGCCTGGCCTGTATCAGGCCGTAGACCAGCTTGGCGATATCTCTAACCTCGCCAGCAACGGGCATCGTGAACATGACGGAGATCTGTGAGAAAGAAGTGAGGAGCGAAATGAAGAAGCCGTGCTGCTTCAGCGACGCCCAGTGCACGGTGATCAGGCCGATCGCTGCGAAGTCCGCCCCGAACGAGATGCCCTGCATAGTTCTCCTTCTTTTCTTCTTCTTTAGAAACGACAATTTTAGATATCAGTATATTGCAACTTTATTCAAAGTAATGATACTTCCATGATTACTTATTAATCAATTATAATTATTTATTTATAGCTATAGTAAATTGAGATCAGTAACGGAAGTGAAAGAGAGAAGCGGTGCTGACTTGCAAGAAACGAATGAAGAGGAAGGCGGTGAAGGAGTACGCGGCGACGAGAGGAACGAGAGCCGTGGCCACCGTCGAGATCAGCCCCGCCACGAAGAATATAATGCGCGCGCCGAAACGCTCGTAGAGACTGGCAAAGAGGGAGGAGGATGCATTCTAGCTTGCTAGCTCGGTCTTTTGCATTTCTTACGACTAAAATTAATAGAGTCATTGTTTTTTTGACAAGAAGAAGAGAAAGCTTTCGTACAGATGGAAGGGCCAAGCCGCGAGGAGCGTCCCGATGGCCACCGACCACATCAGCAGCGACCGCTCCTTTTGCGAGTAGTCGAACTGGCCACGGTGCGGGTCGCTCTCCGAGAAGACCACTACTTCGCCCGTCTTAATCATTCTTTTCTATTTTATTTATTTCGTACTTCCATTCGTTGTTCCCTGCGCTCTAACTTCTCTATGAAAGGACTTTGGTAACAAATTAACTATACTAAAAATGCTGCTTTAATCCATCATAGCGTGTACGTATTGGTATGTAAATATTTTGAAGTGCTGACCGTCTTGTTCACGGTGCCCATGCAAATGAGCGTGAAGTTGAGAGTGATCATGTTCGAGCAGATACTCGCAATGCATGCCGAACCTCAAAGTTAACGAAGCGTAAAGACGGTAATCAGTCTCGATACGATCGAATTGATGATCAAGGTTTCGATTATTCCGTTAGTAGCCATCCACATCCATTCAACCGTTAATTGTGCATTTTTATGGCCTCAAAACTTCTTTTCCATTTTTTTTACATCTTGCATCCATTGGATAGAAAAGAATTTTGAAATTTTCATTCATTCCTTTTTTGATTCTCTTATTCATTGCAGCCTCCACCAACCGAGAAAGAGGACGAGATACCGGACGCGAGTGCCCAAGCAGCCTGGCTTCTTACCCACGCTCGTTGTCGTGGCCAGCTTACTGTCACGCATGGCGTTCCTTAATGGGGAAAAGAAATTGTTGCCAGAAGACAATAAGCTATCATTATTAGAAAAGACCATCAATTTGCATTTTGGAACGGTTAAATTCGAAGAACATAGATCACAGCTCAATTAAACATGTAAACCTTGATGAATGCGTACTGAAAAGAGACCACCGCAAAGCTGGTAGTTAGGAAGAGAAAAAACATTTGTGTAAAAACAAGAGAACGATATGAAAACAAAGAGACTGATTAGCCAAAGAATTCTTTCGAAATGCATGCTAACAAAGAGGAAGGTAGAAGATGTCGCGAGTGGATTTGTCTGGTGATGTGGCAGAGATAGAGAGAGAGAAGGAGAGAGAGAGAGAGAAGTAGAGAAGTAGAGTGAGAGAGAAAAAGAGAAAGAGAGAGTGAGAGAGAGAACTGCGATGACGAGAAAAACGATAGCGAATCACAAACTTTTACACTCAAATTGTAACCATCGAGAGCAGTACTAGGCGGGGACATAGCGAATTCAAGTGGAGACTTCAAGTGTAAGAGGTTTGTAATAACGAATTAAATTAAGCAATAATTGCTTAAAAAGTCGTCTGTTATGTTTCAAACTATTGATTAGCTATATTATTTCACAGTTGAACTTCATTCGTAGACCGCAAGAAGTTGACCGCATGGATTGTCGTCACAGCGTCTGTTATTTTTGGTTGAACAAGATTGAAAAATAAGTACTTGCCATAAGACGATTCAAAAAGATGGCATTGAACGATCAGAAACTTCATAGAGTGAGCAAAGTGAATGATTCTAATAGAATATGACACTTTCGGGAGCAGTGATGTTCATGCGCCTTCAAAGGGACAGAGTGGATTGGAAGATGGCAGCGGAAGAAGGATTTCATTTCAATGTCAAGATTAAAGCGTTCCGGCCACGATCATACACCCACGCCGATTGCACTCTAAGCCGATCAACCAGGTTGAGGGGCACATTTGAATAGAAAAAAAGAGAGTAGACGATATTGCGAGGCTGAAAAGTAGAAGAGAAATAGGATAGAGTAAGAAGAGGAAATGGTATGCAAGAGCACCAGAAGAAATCCGCAGTGAATTTTTAAAATGATTATGTCAAAGAATCAGATCTGCGGAGAAAAGAAGAAAGTGCAGTGATACTGGAACTAGTTCGATGGAGAGAGAGAGAAGAGAGAGAGCGTGAGAGAGAGAGAGGGAAAGAGAGGGGGAGAGAGAGAGACAGAATATGAAACCTGCCAGCTTGAGAGCATCCTCATGCAGACATTGAAGAATCTCCTCGTTTTTGACCTTTCGTCTTACTGCATTCACACACACTGCTTAGCTGATTATCTTCATGATTATTTAAGACAGGATGTCCATAAGACTCGAGCAGGCCCCTATTATGACCTGCCCTAGGATTTTTTTTTCGAGTTTGTTCACCAAAATTGGGTACAGTATACAACTCGACGTGGCCAACAAAATAGGCTATATTTCAAACTTGAAAAAAATTTTCCGTGCGGGACCCGGTGCACCAATTTTTAAAATTTCATTAGTCATAACTCGCTTAAAACGCATTATTAGACAACCATCGAGGTATCATTGGATAGCTTTTTTAAGGGGCTTTAATTTTCATGTTGATGATGTTTTCATAAAATTTCATCTTGGCCCTAAAATACGGCCCTGAATATTTTCGAATGCAGTTTTTCGCGAAATTAAGTATTTTATGCTCATTTCCACACAACCGCTCCTACATAGGCTTAAAGTGCGTAACATTTGCTACAACATATCTGTCTTTCAAAAAAATTTAAGGTCCCGGACTATGGTTCCAAAACTCTTAAATATGCTCCAGTGTAAACTGTAACACCGTGCAAGCGCATTCTTCGATCGATAACTGCGCTCAATGTCAATATTACAAAATCGTAAGTATATAATCTAAGAGCTCTCACGGAGGTCTTCAAATGTTATATACATACTTTTATTGAAAAGTTTCAATTTATATGGGAAATTTCGTTCTGTACAATTAGAAGGCTTAAAAATCTACTTCAAAAACATTTTCGTCTGTCGAAACATACATCATAAGAAAGAGGATGAAATTTGGTACAAGATGAACCCCTTTCAATGGAATTCCATGTATACGATCTTTTGTTATAAGCCATAATAGTAGTATAACAAGGCCTTATGGGAAAAACTGTAGAAAAAAAGGATTGGAATATTCTAATTCGAATAACCTAAAATGTGAATTCTTGGGCGAAATGACAGCGAGGCTACTGGCACTACTTTTCTGATTTAGAACAGAAGATCGTATGCATGGAATTCCATTGAAAGGAGTTCATCTTGTACCAAATTTCATCCTCTTTCTTATGATGTATGTTTCGACAGACGAAAATGTTTTTGAAGTAGATTTTTAGGCCTTTTAATTGTACAGAACGAAATTTCCCATATAAATTGAAACTTTTCAATAAAAGTATGTATATAACATTTGAAGACCTCCGTAAGAGCTCTTAGATGATATACTTACGATTTTGAGATATTGACATTGAGCGCAGTTATGGATCGAAGAATGCGCTTGCTCGCTGTTACAGTTTACACTGGAGCATATTCAAGCGTTTTGGAACCATAGTCCGGGACCTTCAATTTTTTTGAAAGACACATATGTTGTAGCAAATTTTACGCACTTTAAGCCTATGTGGGAGCGGTTGTGTGGAAATGAGCATAAAATACTTAATTTCGCGAAAAACTGCATTCGAAAATATTCAGGGCCGTATTTTATAGCCAAGATGAAATTTTATGAAAACATCATCAACATGAAAATTAAAGCCCCTTAAAAAAGCTATCCAATGATACCTCGATGGTTGTCTAATAATGTGTTTTAAGCGAGTTATGACAAGTGAAAATTTAAAAATTGGTGCACCGGGTCCCGCACGGAAAATTTTTTTCAAGTTTTAAATATAGCCTATTTTGTTGGCCACGTCGAGTTGTATACTGTACCCAATTTTGGTGAACAAACTCGAAAAAAAATTCCTAGGGCAGGCCTTGATCGAAGGATACTGACATGCTCTCTTAAGAGAGATGGGGTGAAAGAGAGGGCGAGGAAAGAAGGAAAAGCAAGCGTGGTTAACGAAGGTCCTTTGATGGCCATCACTCAGTAAACGAGGTGGTCAAATGGGCAAACACACCACACATCGTAAGCACTGATGATAAGAGTACTATCGTCGAGGATGGACATGGCTGTAGGTCGGTGACATGTGATTGAACCCGTCGATAGGGGCTATCAGGCTACTTCCTCCTCCCTCCACCCGCCCTTACCCTCCAGGTGAAATGCAGTAGCTGCCACTCCAGATCCACAATACTCATACTTTGAGTTCTTTCTTGTCTTTAAGAGATGCGATTTTAGCACTGTTAATGCAATGTTGCATCATGACTCGTGCAGCCTTTCACTCTTGCACAACAACGAAGAGGTAAACTAGAAAAAAAAATCGACGTACACGATTTTAGTGAGTCAATTTTCCACACAAAAATTGCTCTAATATCTATCGATTGTAATTTCTCGGAGTCCCATCGAATATGTGTCTCAAAATCAAATAAAAAAAAAATTCAATAAAAAAATGAAAATATTGAAGTGGGCGCTCACGTCGTCGATATCGGGAGGTCATGCGTAGTGGCGGCATTCAAAACAAATGTCATCCGGCTACCCTCCCCTGTGCCAGTCAACAATGGCACTGTTAAATGGAGAGCAGACAGAAGATGGCGAGAGTGATGATACCTTCGCATCACACGCTCAATACACATTCTTACTACCATTTCAATCCCAATTTCTTAAATCAGTTTCCTCATCTATCTCTTTAGATTTATCCCTCTCTCTGACAACATTTTTCCAATGTACTGAACTTATACCTTTGTTTTTTATTTCAAGGAGGATATTTTTTGCAGGAAGCATTGAAATCGGATGAATGACTCAGCCAGAGAAGGAGAAGTGACTGAGCACTTCTTGTCAGTGTTGTTGTTGCGCGCCTGGGCAGTGGATTTGAGTACTCGGTCCATGCAGTGGATAAACCACTCAGATCGACAAAGTTTTGTGTGATCTATGATATTGTCACTCAAAAACTCGCTCACTCCCTCTCTCATCTCTCAATTTAAAACACTTACAGCTTCTCTGTACCGCTATCTCAATTCCTTCTCTCATATTCTATCTCGAACTCTTTCTATCTCACTCTAGCTCTCTCTCTCACTCTATCTCGATCTCTTTCTCTCTCTCTCTCTCTCTCTCTCTCTCTCTCTCTCTTTTTCTTTCTTTCAGTCTCACCTGCGAGCTCATCGCACAATACCATAGTGATCATGCGTGGCAAGTGATCGAGACAGTTGCAATGCGAACACGATGCATGAGTGATGAGAATTGAAGTGGACATTTAAAGAACTGTCTTACCATTAGCCCTAGTTAGCAGTGTAGTGCACTCATAAACAAGTACATACAAATATAAAATTAAATTTAACTTGTTTGAGGCTGCAACGATTATAGCATTACATCGATATTCATATTAGTCCATAATTTATATCTATATTTATGCACAGAGATGTTTCACTTAAACTGTTTTTTTACAATAAAATTACACACATGTATCATCCTCTTGCTGCGTTGCTGCACTGTCTGGCATCAGTTGGATTTCTGCAGAATGGATACACAAACATACATATCTACATAAGGAGAAAACGTTTCGTTTATCAAAAAAGACTTCCGGAAAATAATATGAACACTGTATTGTACAAAACCACCAATGTCGAAAAATGCAGTGGCAAATGGAAGAGAATGTAGCTCGTCAGTTCTGTTGCATTGAACAGTCTAGACGGCGTCGACACGGTTGGAGGCGAGGAAGAGGCTACGCGGATGAGAGGGCGGCAGGGGGCAGTAGTCGGCCTCCTTGAACAGGGCGAAGGCATTCCACAGCTGCGGGTCGCGCATGCACACCGTGCCGCCACCACGCACGTACTGAGAGGTCTGCAAAGGACGAGATGGTGGAGAGAGGAAAAGAGAGGGATAGAGAAAGAGAGAAATATTCATCAACAGGGCGAAAAGTCTTAACGATATGAAGCGTGTTTACAACTGTTTTTTCCTCACAGCCTTGATAAGTTGTCTACCAATTGGTAAATGTGCTCTCATCAGAAAGTATGAAAGAACGAGAACATAATGGAGCAGAAGAAAGAAAGAACGAAATAGCGAGAGTGCACATCGAATAACGCAGTCGATGTATCATTCGCCACTTCCCTCTTCCCCCTCATAAGTCATTGGCTGTCTCTCCTTCCGCTCTCTCACCATTCGATTGATGTCTCCGATGCAGACAACCGCGTCCTTCCTGTCAATAGAACGCGCGTACTTCGAGTGGTCCTTCGTGTACTTGAAATCGCTCGTCCCTGACAGCTGAAATTCGGGGAACAAATGCTAATTGAGATAAGAGTAAATTTCATTAGAATATATGTACATTTCTGAGATTGCTGTTAACTCAGTCATCTACTCTACTAACAGTAAGCTGCTTATCAAATGGAACAGTTAAGTTTGATCTGTCAACCAGAACGGGGGAATCAACAGCGGGTGTAAGATAATCTGACGCTTTGCATGGATTATAATATCGCTTTTTTGGCAGGTGATTTTCTGTCTCTCGAATTTAGGGCGCATGTTCCGTTGCCAGATCGAGATCATACCACAAAGCGGCTAATCTCGCAGTGGTCACGCGCGCATTGCGGCCTTGCTTCAATGTTCTTTTGCCCTTCGAAATTGGTCAACTCCGCCATATTCCTTTAAAAATAGTTTTGGTAAAAATTTCACTGAGGTGATATCGAAAAGGTAGAACTCATGTTAACAAACGATTAAGGCGATTAGAATTGAAGAAACTTCTCTACAAGGAGGAGGCTTATAGAGTTTCAATTTATACTCCCAGGAGTAGTATTTTTCAATACCCTTGTAAGGGAGCGGCACAATAAGAAGGTGAGGCTTCTCCCGGAGTTAGGTTTTTTTTGGAATCATCACTGGCATAACCGATGTCATGATTCAGAGGGGGGCCGTTGCTAATAGAGGTGGGGCCTCACTACATAGTGGAAGAGTAATGGTTTTCAACAACGCTCTTATATGTCTTTGATAAGAGGCAGTATTAGAAGGGGTTCCAATATACTCTAACAGGGGGATCTAATAGAGGAAATTCGTAATGATACTTGCGGCTGGGTAAGATATATGTTTGAGGCCACCAGTTGCACGAAGGAACTCGCCTGAATGTACATGGCATCGACAACGGGATACTTCTCTTTGCAGTTCTTGTCAACGGGATCGCCACGGCGCCAGCTTTCCACCACCAAAGAAGCCTTCATAGAAGGCGCGACAGCCAGCGACCACAAGTCTGCAAATGGAGGACGGCCCTCAAAAGAAGACACATGTTAATACTATATAGTAGTTTGCATGAAGCAAGTTAATTTTAGAATTCCGCACCTTTTCCAAATGTTCCCGTCTTAAAAATGCCTGTGAGATCTGCGCTGTTTGCGCCAACAGTCTTGAGAGAATACTGAAGTGGCGACACATCTGTGGAGTACTCTCCATTCGCAGCCTGAAGATGGGCTTAAACTTGGTGAATACAGAGACCTCAATAAGTTTGGATTTATCCTCAATTTTTTATTTAAATTATAAATTCAAATACTTTTTAAAGATAGAGAATATGCAAAACATACGATATCTACACAAGGCCGAATACCTTGACGAGATCAGGTGAAAGAGTCTTCGCCCACTGCGGCAGGTTGACCGAGTAGATGTCTGCTCGCGTGTAGAATAGGGTTGTGCCTATAAATGTACATGGGGAAGTCATAAAAAAAGATGGAAAATAGTTAGTCTAATTTATTATTTTTATAACTTCCGTATTTGTATCATTTTGTTGTACTCTAGCTTCCTTTCATCGCTGATACGAAATGGCGTATGAACACTGCGAAGTGCGCTTTTGTCTGCGCTGTCACAACCGATAAGAAGTTCCATACATCAAAAGTAATAAGGTTGGCGCTTCGCTGTTTGGTGTGTGAAACTTTTCTATGGAACTCGGACCACTGAAGTTTCCGAAACAAATACCCGTCGCCAAATTCTAAATAATCGAGAACAATAATTAATGACATTGACAACCAGGAAACGAAAGGAATAAAATTTTCTGGTTACAATCAAATGTAACAGCGTTTGCTGTAAAAAATTGTTCATTTTTCATCCACACTGCTTCTTTCCCGCAATCTCTGAACGCCGTGATCCTAATGACCATCCGTAATTCCCAGCTTATTCTTAGCAATCCTTTATCACATTGTTGGGCGTCCCACCCTTATCAATCCTTTTTTGTTAATCCGCACTGATCTTCGCATAGTTCGTGATGCCTTACGATGTGTGTTTTATGTCATGGTTCATCCGACGAATTAAAAAGAAAAGTGCGAATTTATTTATTACTCTTTTTATGTAACAGTATTTACTTCAACATTTGTTGAATGTAAAGCAAATGGAAGAAGAAAGCTAACAAACCGATTGACTTGAGAATGGCCGTGGGCAGAGTCATGCAGATGAACGTCTGGCCATAGATGTGGCCCGAGTCGGGATACGCGTACTGCTGGCCGGCCGGCGGCGGGAACTTGGGCACGCTGTGGATGATCCACACTCCAGTGCCCGACTTCTCGTCGAACAGAACGACGCCTGATGGTGAATAAAATTAATCAAGAATTCAAAACTTGCCGCATCGCACGAGTTCGAAACATTTTTATGGAACTATTTTATTTCCCTAGCTTCATAAAACCTTATTATAATAAACTTCCCTTTGTTTTTCTTTTGTTCGTTATAAAGAATACTATTCAGCAAGTGTAAAAAAATTTATATCACACCTTTGGTGTGTCCATTCTCGAAGACTGGCTTCCCTCCAGTGAGATTGGCAGCAGCCTGCATGAGCGGCGAGGCCACGGCCGGCTAAAAATGACACATGTAGACTTGTCACTATGTGAGACTTGGTGGAGTCAACAAACACACTGGGAAACAATAAAAAAATATGTTATAATAGAATTATGAGCTACGCGGTCATATTTAGTGAAGCAGAAGATCACACTGTTACCTCGTCGTTGTAGAATACATGCAGGAGAGACTTGTCACCCTGGTTTTTGTAGAATTGGTTCAATGTGTAGCCGATTGCCTAAATACACAGGATAATGATAACGTGAGTTCCTACAAATGTAATTAAAACTAGTCTTACAAACAGATAATACCTGATTTGGAGAGCTGATAGCCACGGGCGATGGCTTGAATGTCGCCTTGTCAATCGCGTCCAGATAGTAGAAGCCAACTCCGTCTGCCGATCCCACGGCAGCGCCCGCCATCTTGGGCATCTTGTATGCGACGAACCTTGGTGAGATGAGGACACTTCAATTTGGCAAAATTAAAAAGTTCGTAAAAAGCAATGTTGCATGCCTTTTTATTCCAACAGAATAAAAAAGAGTAGAAACATTATTAACTGACCATGAAACTTCGCTGTCTACATGACTCTTGCATTGGATCGCGCTGGAAACGCCGAATAATAAGCCGAAGAGCACAACAAATAGGACTAGTTTCATAGCTTCTGGAAAACATTTATTTTTTCTTTTCGAATTTTATCTCACATTGCAGATATTTTCCGTTATTTGAAAAGTCGATATAATTTTTCAGTTAGTGATTTATCTCTCGAATTCTTGTTATTCGGGGTTGCCGTGCACTCAGTAGTATACACTGTTCTAGTCGTTTACTGCATAAATTCTCATTAGCTTATCTAATATGGATATACAATCAGCAAATGTTGAGTCAACAGAAATAATTACTGTCATATCATAAAAATAATAATTGCGAATTATGAGGTTTACAGTGTTCGCAACATCTCATCAGAGTTTCAAGTATCGGGAAGAGAGAAAAACAGTGCGGAGAAACGTACGTCTAGTGCAGCAGATTCTGGCGCAATCAAGGCAGAGGATGTCGGGTTTTTGAAGGACCATTCGGCCTGATAAGATAGTCGTAAGGCTCTTATAAGGGCAACGCATCTAATGAGGTGCTCAAGGAGGGGGGCCAGTCCAAGAAAGCGAGGCATTTTCGGTGCAGAACACTTGTGCTCGCCTGAAAAAGCTGCTATCGCATCAAATATCAAGAAGTCTCTCGTGACTGTGATGTCATTGCAGAAAATCTCGCATTCCTACCGAAGAACATTTGCAACTAATGAGTTCGTTCAGATTTGAAGCACAATAAACAAGCACGCGAAACACAGCTCTGTGAAATATCGGTAACTATTAATTTAAAAATGAAGGATCATGTTTGAGAAGGAAAAATTACACAGTTTAGTACTTTTGCAGGAAGGATTCTTTTGTATGAAAAAATGGCTAAAACTTAATCAAGCTCCTGAAGGTTGTCAAGCATAAACATTCGATGGTGTCAAAAAAAAACTGCTGGAAAGGTGAGAGGACAGGCGATATTCGACTTGTCATTCCCGGATTTAGAAATGGCTTTAAAGATAAAGGAATGATAGCTACAGGCATCACGTTTACAATCGAGTCGTTTGAATAGCATTTGCCTTCGAATGCGGAACGTACTCATTCGCATAGCCAATGGTCGATGAGATGAGTGGAGAACGCTGCAAACACGATCAATCGGAGAAGAAGAAAGTGAAAAATGAATCATTCCTACATGCAAAGAATTTGCTCGCCGAAGCATGTAACCAACTTCATCTCCCTCTAATTTCTCTCCTATCTCTGCCACACACACTAGCGAAGTTCGAAATCATCAACTCTTTAAATATTCAGTTCACACTGACGTACATAATAGTAGCACTTTCTTTACACAGCCAATTTACCTACCATTAAATAAGCTGTATATGTGCGTATATGTACCTGCGCCGTCTTGGCCACAACAGTTGGCGGGCGCATTGCGGTGGAGGAAGGCGCGCGCGAGGGACGCGGCGGAGGCAGAGGAGGCGTCGCGGTAGCAGCGCGTGACGCGCGCGCCGCGACCGACGCGCTCGGCGAACGTGACAACTGCATCAACGGCGAACGGGTAGCTGAAGGATGGTGACAGGATTTTATTTCATCTTGTTAATGTATGTACATATATGTATATGCACACGACGCATAAATAGTATTCACCGATACATCCCTTTATTTGAACAAGAACACATGCTTATTCAGTATTATTATAAGAAAAAAAACAATGTCGATGATTCAATATTCGTTGTACTTGCATTGAATTGATTGATTTCTCATTTGCCCAGGCACTATAGAGAGGATGCTGCAACAGTTAACATTGATGAATGTTCTGTAAGCATAGGTTGTGTTTCTCTATTAAATTAACTTGAAAAAGGAAGATGGCATGGAAACTGACAGAAGATGGTAGTGGGAGGCGCGTTCTCCTTGTGCAGTTGAATGGAGGGGATGGGGTGCCTACTGGGGGTGGCAGTCGCAGCCTCCTCATCCTCCCTCCCCACCACGAGTCGAATGACATAGGGCGACTCGGGCGGCGTGAGTTGCCCGGCCTCGCTCGTCTCGTGGATCTGCAGCGGAAGTGTCGTTTCGTGCCGCCGTTGATGCGCGAGGCCTGCCAAGACATACAATTACAATTTATTAGGGAACGATGAAATAGCTCTATTTCCATATAATTTTTAAAATAACCATTTCGTAAAAGCAACCAAGCTGAGGATTGGACATTGGAGCTGTGGTGCTGCGCGGCAAAGTGCAAGCAGTGGAGACGAACGGCCGAGGAATGGCCTAATATTCATAAGAAATCAAGAACCATTAAGCGTAATAATTAGTTATAATTCAATATAAATATTCGTTCTGGCTTTATGTTTTAACTATTTTATTTGTGTATGAACACTAACGTTGAAGTGAGGGCTAGTGGAGCTGACGGGCACTTGCTGGGCCATGCCTTGCTTCTGCGATGCACTATCCTTCAAGCATCTCATCAGCACAAGATCATTTAAAGTTACACTTGACATCAAATTGAGACAACTTACTATACATTCATACGTATATGCAATGTAAGATTGGGGATACTTTTGAACTTGGTTTTTTTTTCGAAGTAATTGTAATCATTTTGGCATGACAAACCGGAAAGACATTTCGAATGCTTGGTCTCGCACCGTAGCGACTCGGCGTGTTATTCGTCTGTTCGCACCAAAGCATGGATGGCGGCGACATGCTCGCCCAGGTTCCTAACATTAAATTATGTAATTCTTCTGAAAAAAATTCCAAATACAATGGAAAAAATTGCAATATTTTTTAAAAATTAATATCCATCGGCCAATCGAAGAAGCAGACCACTGAGAGGGGAGGCCGGCCGCATGCTGCCGCTGTACGAGTTCAGAGTGAATTGATGTTGCTGGCCGAAGAAATTACGAGGGAAGGTTCCTGAAGGGGCAAAGAGAAAGATAAATGTGTAATCAACATTATAATAGAACAGATGAACAAATAGATGATCACAGAGAAATGGGGCAAAGATGCTCCAACTTACTGACCGTTCACATCTATTTGGTCATAGAAATGTTTTCCACATGTTCGATCCAACGTGCTGAGACTGTTGCCTCCCGAAGGCTTCGTTAGAGGAAGAGATTTGTACGCAAAGATGCCCCACGACTCTGCAAAGGAAGTTCTAAGAGAGAAGGAGAGAGAGAGAAGAGATAAAGTAATCCACTTGGCTCTCTTCATACCGCAGTCGGCGATCTGCTGCAGCAACGCGTTCTGCCATGCCTGACGCGACGCGGTCGCGACGCGTATCCGGTAGCTTCTTCCGGGACCGTAAGCAGAGGAAGCAGTCACAAGGCGCAGCTCGCCTTCGCCAAGTAATGAGACGCGAGAGCCCTATCAAATAGCATTACCTATTATAGAAAAAGGTGATATACTTTGAGATATTGATTGGTGGTGATTAGTGTATATAGCTGACAGCGTTAACTGCAATCTCGAGTACGGTCTGCTCTGCCGAGTAGTCTGTTCCGAGAGAAGCATTTATGTAGCAGCGAAGTAGGCCAGCCTACACAACATTGTTAGAGTGAAGAATCAATTCAATTCACATTTAATTCACATGTTAATATAGCAAGATTATCTTTCTATTTCATCACTAATCCTGGCTGCTAAGAAAATAGCTTCAAGCTTTGTTCCAAGTTCCGTTCATGTTTAATTGCGGGGCACCTGGAGTCTGGCGTGAACAAGCTCACACGAGGCTGCCCCTGGCTCTTCAGGCGTCACTGAGAGGACGCCCTCGGCGATTGGCTCGGCCACCGAGGCCGGCCGGACTGACAGCCGGCACACGATACTGCCGTAGAGAGGAGGGCCGCAGAGGTCGGCTGAGGCATTCAGATTCATTGTTGTCAAGTACATATAATGCCTATGTTCAATGTACATACAGACTTCCTGAATGCCCTTACCAAATGCTCTTGTCTTCAAGTCATGAATGAGCGGTTGATCGCCAGCATCAGTGGATGCGAGCAGAGTGCGGCCAAGCAGATTGTAGCTGCTCGCGCCAAGCGACTCTGGCGCCGTCGGCAGCGCCGCACGCAGCGCGCTCTCTCCAACCGTCAGCGACTGTTTCTGATCAGCACACGGAATCGGTCTTACTTATAATTAGGTTCTTTTCCGTATGCACCCTACAAATTGTGCCCATTGTCCACTTAGAATTGTTCACTTGCAGGTGAAAGACGGCTGCCAAATACAGGGAATCTCTCGCTAACCGTGGCTTGTCCTAGTCGTCTTCCGAGTGAGCGCGTGAGACGAGCCCTTATGCTCCCGCCCGACGCGCCCGCCGCCAGCAACGCGTCGTCCGTGCGCGCCGCGTACACCGACACCTCCACACAGAAGTCGTCCGGCTGATTGCGGCTGCAATTCTTATTGCATACATCTCCGTCTACTCTTTAAAAAAAAGTTACTTAGCAAACAGTTACTGTACAAATGCCCTTCATACGCAATAGAAATCTGTGCTCATAAATACATAGTACATGTTTCGAACTCTATATTTTAAATAGATGAGTCCCGTACAAGACAAATGCGTCAGGAAAGACGACGTCAGTGACCGTGCGATCGACGCCCGGAATCGGCCGAGAGTCCACGACTTCGTCGCCGCAGCGGAGAGTCACGAAGAGCGTGAAGGTCTGGTGCTCTCCAAACAGGTCTATTCACTAGGATTCCGTTACTTTGCTCTATTACTGTATTCTGAATTGCACCGAGGAAAAGTGAGCTTTGTCCACTTTCGGTGACCGTTTCCTCACATACCTTCAACAATGCTTTTTTTCATTATTTCAGCATTGCATACAATTGTTAATAATGCTCAAACTGCTACAATTGAGAACACGTGGCAGTATGCGAGAGTCAGCCCTTTACATACTGCATAGTCATAGCTTTTCGTGTCCGTTCCCATTTGTCAGTCTTCCATTCCGCCGACTAAACTCTAGACGTGAGCAGTGCCAGTCACTATTCCTCTATTCCCTTCATGTAATCTGACGCGCCTGTGATATTGAAATAAACTCCGTCCACTCTTCCATTTGTACGCGGACGAATAAATTATAGAAAGGCCGAGCCGGAGACAAACACAGTTAGAGAAAGGAAGAAACGTGGAGAGACCGAGATGGCCAGACAAAGACAGAGAGAAAGAAAATTATGCAGAGAGATAGGGAGGAAGACACCTAATTGTAAGATAAAAGCAGAATACATAAGCTATGAAAATGGCGAAAGTTTTTAGCCAAGATCGAGCTGTAACTGACCGCCCTTGTTCTTGAAGTGCTGGTCGCGATTCCAAGCGAGCGGAACAGAGATGAGGGAGATGCCGACTTCGGCCGGGCTGGGCTCCTCCGGCTGCATCTCCTCTTCCTCCTCCTCGTCACTGTCTTCCTCCCCGCCCTTTGTCTCTTCTTCTCTCTTCCTTCTCTGTCTTCTTATTCGTCGTCCACACTCACAAGTCTCCTTCTTCGATTGGCCTGGAAGGCGCACGAAAATCAAGTTAAAATGCATGAATACAATGAACATATCATATGGCATATTAGAGCATTTATCTTCGGAACCAGCTTAGAGTTAGCAAAGATAATGAAAAGCAAGTGCAAAAAATGCCAGTGATACGCCCTTGTCAACACAATGATTTCCTTTTAATGAAACTTTGCGCATTCAAATAGAGCGACAGCATTTGAACAATACTTTAGAAACAGCACGGAAATGTGTAGAGGCTATGCCTGATTCAACAAATATATACTAGGTATATTTATTTGCAATATTTTAAATTTGCTACTATATTTTCCAGACGTTGACAGACCTGGCATGTCGTCCAAGTGAAGAAGCGAATCAAGGGGGGATCAAACCAGTTATGACTCCCGAATGTAGTAGCCAAGCAAGAGGACGGAGAAGATGTTATTGGCCTCAGCTAGTCTCGGATGCACAAGCAGAAAGAAGCTCTCGAGAATCCCGTCATCCTCTCCCTCCCTTACTCGCTGCGCATCGTGGTGTGTGTACATAATCACTACCAGGCAGTGCGCGTTCACTAGTTCGGCGCACTTTCTTTCTGTCTATTTCTCTCTGTCTCTCTCTCCCCTCTCTCTCTCTCTCTCTCTCTCTCTCTCTACTCTTTTCGCTCTAGCTCATTCGCTCTGTATCTCCTCTCATTCACTGTTCACATAGCTTTTTTTTGTGGCGGTTCCGCATCTTCATTCTCTTCGCACAATCGGTGACAGAATAATAGAGTTTGACTCTCTCGCTTGTTATTATCTGCAGCAGTCCTTCGGCCGCATGATCATCACAGATTGCAAGAAAGCATAAGGAATTAAGAAAAAAGGATGAGGCAGAAAGAGAATGGTGGACTATTCGAATATTAAAAAAAGGCAACAACGATCTGGGTTCTAGAATGAGAAGAGAGATATAGAGAGGAGTGAAACTAAGGTAAGGCGCGTTGTGATACAAAGAGTGAAGAGAGCAAGATACAGAGAGTAATGAAGTGTAGGAGGTGAAAATATGAGCGCAAATGAAAGAGAAGAAGCATTGAGTTGATGCCAGCACTCATTGGCAGTTCATACGCCATCTCTCTGTAATTCGAGGGCGCGAGGGCAAACACTGGCAGCTGTTAACCGTCAGCAATTATCAACCACCCCCCTCTCTACCACAGACCGAACACATCCCAAGTTCATTTAAAAATAAAATTATAAATCCCAATTAGACCATTATGTTCCATTGGATGATTCAATGTATGATTACGAATTCACACTTATTCAAGGTCCTACTCCTACATGTCCAATGAAGAATACAATATTTGCATTCGTTGGAGTCAAATAAAACCTATAGTGGCTTAGTATGGGCGATGAGGAAACAACAAAACAGCAGCAGTGGAAGTTGGAGGAGGAGGAGGCTCCTATCATGACTGATGACATGGAAGCGACTGACGCCGCCGGATGATATGCTCGTATGCAGACAATGTACTCGATCGAGAAAGAGAGAGAGAGAGAGAGAGAGAGAGAGAGAGAGAGGACAGAGTGCGAGAAGCGGGAAAGAGTCATGAGAGCGACAAGCCGATTCCGTAATCACATTCTATCACTAACATTATACGCCTTGTCTCTCTAAACGCGACAGCATCATTCTACTCCGCCAGAGTATCGACCACGAGGAAATTGCTAATCACTACACACGGGTCCATCTAGTACGCCAGGAGAAAACTAGTGATTGCAGAAGTGTTAATAAAGATATTTCAGATAAAAAAAAACTTGTACGAATGTTGTATTTTATAGAACTGCAAAACAAATTATAGTTTCCTAGCTGTGCTTTTTTCATGAAGTTAAACTGATAGGTACAACAACAAAGAAAAACATTTCAGAAAGAAGATGATTGAAGCATATCTTTAAAAAAGACTCTTACCATTAGATCCGAAGAATTATAATTCTGACAGAAGGTGGAGAAAGAAAGAAAGACCGAAGAAGAAGCCGCCGCAATCATGCGACACGCCGAAGTTTCCAGGTGAGTCACCCCCTCCCCCCATCCGTCTCCTCTTATTTCTCACATGCATTTCGACACTCTTTGCTTCAGCTTCCCGTACAAAACAAGCCCCCGGACGATCTGTCTCCTTTTTAGGCGCCATGAATGAATCTTTCCTGCATCAATTCTTCTATCAGTGGTGATGTTTTCATCGATCGTATTTTTTCGCCACTCTCCTTCAGTGCAATACATATGAGCATACATACCGTATTTCCCCGTATTTCCTCTGTTAGTGTCCCTCCTTTAATTAGAACCCCCCCCCTTCTAATGGTGGAAATTCACTCAAAATCCTTCGTAAAACGGATATTCTAGTGATGATTTCATTGAATCCGAGCAATAAACCTCTCTTTACATGGTATGTACATATGTACATATGTATATACATATGTATGTGGCTTGCATCATTGATAAAGTTTTGCCTGAGATATAGATATGAAATTGTTTCTATGTGTCTCCAGATACTAAAGAAATGTTACCGAATTTAATATAGATATTGAATTATGCAACCTAACATGAGAATCACAACAATGCAAGAGAGAAATTCTATTTTAATTGAGAGATTACCAGCAGATTGACCTCTCCCCCTTTTCTGCCCCTTCGCAGACAAACAGGCAAAGTCGTTTATTCAATAGCTCTGAAGGTGGACAATGACGCATTGCCAACGTCAGATATACGGATAGAGAAGTTGTGGCTGCCAAAAATGGGAGTAAAGACGCAATTTCCTGATTATATGAGCAACATCACACTTACTTTCAAAGCCGACAGTAGAAATAAATGCATAAACATAGATATTTTAAAATATGCTCACCTGTCTTCGGATTATCTTTCGAATGAATTACAAAATTTTTATGTAAGTAGTAATTATATATTGTGTACAGACATATGCAACTTTGTGTACATATATGATATAATATATACATTTACAGAACAATAATGTATATTAGCAACTACCTTGCCATTTACTCATGTGGTTTAATTTCAACCTGTCTAAATGATTACGGACATCGAATGCTAATTTCAAAATAAAAATTTCTTTCGTCACTATTTTTTTCAACAATAATTCACGTATTCATTAAATAAAATAGGGAAATAATTATTTTCTATACATCGTTTTCAGAGAGAACTGACATGGATCGTCAATATAACCAATATATAAATGAAAAATGTACAAAGCTTGAATTCTTTCTTATGACAAGTTTTCGAGCTCAAATTACCTAATTGTAAATGTCTACAGAATTTGGCTCTAATTTTATTCCAAATTGTATTATAAAAACTTGTTCATCCACGAATTATGCACTCAGAAATTAATTCATTTTCCTGATTTCTCCCTTTAGCTTTAAATATCTTGGCTTCATAACTTGATATGTAACTGAGAACGCAGTCACTAAATTTCAGCGCTTCCGGTAATAAGATAGCGGACGGACATTATCACTAACCGGAAATGATTTACAGTGAAGTGAGCGAATCAATGAGGGCAGAGGTCCTTATCGTTTTAGAAGAAAGAAAAGAAAATTGTTTGTACATAGATAAGGTCTGATTATTGGCAGGCTACCAATAAGCTCCCGCCAAATATGTATGTGATTTTTTTTGAATGTGAAAGAAAAAATATGAAACTGCCAATGAGGCAACGGAGTACACATATTACGGATGCTCTTCTTTGTCAAAATTAATAAGCTGACAAGATAGCTCTTCAGATCCATTCTTTTGCAAACACTTTTGTTTTTATATATGTGAAAGTAAAGTAATGCAAATATAGTGCGGGAAGCATATAAACAATCCCGAAATAAAAAGAAAGAATTAAGATAGAAAAGTAAATGTTAATAAGTTTAATACATTCTTTTTCTTTATGACGAACAATTTTCATAGTGCTGGAACAGTAAAATAAAGTTTATATTTTTCAAATGCACTATCTAGTCTAGAGACCGCAGAGTGAAAGAATAACATAACACAAAACTGGGTCAACCTACCGTAACGGAATTAGCGGAATTTGTCACGTTCGGACTGATAAATTCAAATTTTTGAAGAGAGCTTGTTCTATAACTTTTTATTCTTTTTTTGCAGTTTGTCGGTAAAATTGTCAAGAATCTTTTTGTCAATATTTTAAAGGAAGGTTTTTCAAAGTGTTGGGCGCTATTCTGCCTTGCATACACGGGCACTACGCTGAAAAAACCTCATTAGAAGCTTTTTTCGGTGAGCTTGGCTTTTTCAGTTTTTCAACTATAATTTGGATCATCCGCAAGCTCGGGGATTCTTATTTTAATTTAATATTAGATGGCATGTTGTGTGACAGCTAGGCGGTTTCTTGTCGAATTTCTGCGAGGCGATAAGGAGATATCATTGATAGATAGTTTCTAGCTGAAACAGGTGCAAGCTCATTTTTTCATTCTATTTCGTTTATCGATATTCCCTGATCGCATCTTGCAGAGAGATTATACTTAAAGCCGATCTGGATTCAGTACACTGATTTTTTTGTTCGTATATTGCGAGCAAACACGAAAAATTTCCCTCGAACAAAATTATCACTTCATGGTTTCTCCCACTTATAATAATTTAATATGTATCCCAGATGTCCTCGGGATTTTTAAACATCATTTTATGATAGAAGACATCCGCCAGTATACCTATGTAGACTATGACCGAGATTCTGCGAGGCGACAGTGAATTGTTGTTGATTATGTGGCTATTTTTTAGTCGAAATAATTAACCACTTCTACAGAGGCGATTTGAGGGTGTGAAAGCACTTAGAAGAATGATCATGGAGATTAGCCGGATATAAAATTAGCTTTAAAAAAGCAAAAGAATGGAAAATTAATAGGAATTAAATTTATCGAGCACAACTACTATCGTCTTGTTCGAGCATCTGACCAGCCGAACTCCGTTTGGCACATTGAGATACGTGGACGGGCTTACTGTAGGAGGCCCATCTTCCCCAGGAATTCGCATTTTTTAAAGGGGTTTTTGTAAGATAATTTAAAACTTTCGTGAGATTCTGATTTTAGAAATCGTTTTCTGATCACCTAAACTCCCCAAAAACAGTCCTCATTTACATTTTCAAGCGGTTTGGGAAAATCATCTGCGGTCTCTAATCTAGTCCCTATTAATAATGGACTCGTAAATCAAAAGTTAAGAAAATTTCAAGTTATTCTTACTTGATTAATGTGCAGAATTGCCCAAATGGAATTAACGCATAGGTGGAGGCAACAAAGTACATAGGTAAATCTCGGGGCGTCTCTATTAGGCAGGGCACTTCTATTAGGAGGGGCATTTCTATATTTAGTTATCTATTTAATTATCGCTTATATTAGAAGGATGTTCTTATTAGAAGGATGCTTACATTCCACTTTTTTATTATTAAATAAGGTAACATCAATTCTCTTACTTGCAAGTGTGAAGACAGCCGCCGTAGTAAAGTGTCGCTTTTTGAGGGGTAATCCTCAGGATGTTACCCATGAGGATAATCTATCTGAATCTCTGGCATGAGCGTGCTCTCTCGTACTGTCTAGCATGTCACCATTGTTTACCCTCATGGGTAATGGCATGGAAAAGGCTGTGGGGTAATGTTTGGGTAACGAGGACAGACCAAGAGAGCATGCAATTCTTGGAGACGAGGTCAACCTCATGTGTAAAATGGTTATGCCACTACGCATTGGCATAACCGTTTTTACCTTTCATCGTCCAGCGCCAAATTACGAATATAGTATTTGTGGTAAAAGTAAGGGCGTACTGTCCGGAATCATGAAAGGTTCACTCTAAATTAGCATTTGAATTGTAACTAGTTAAGTAAGTTGACTAATGTTGACTAAGCTAAACTTTGCGAAACTTTTTCTGATTATTAAATTTTTTATGGCTTTCAAAACACGGAATTCTTAATAGTTGACTTATTCAACTAAGTTGTCTTTTTGAAAATTTTTTATGGCTTTCATTCTTAACAGTTGACAGTCAACTAAGTTGACTTATAGTCACTTGAACTGCTGTAGCTCCCGTCGCGACTTTGTTCGTACTGTAGTCACTTGAACTGCTGTGGCTCCAGACGCGACTTTGTTCGTACTGTAGTCACTTGAACTGCTGTGGCTCCCGACGCGACTTTGTTCGTACTGTAGTCACTTGAACTGCTGTGGCTCCCGACGCGACTTTATTCGTACTGTAGTCACTTGAAATGCTGGGGCTCCCGACGCGACTTTGTTCGTACTGTAGTCACAGCGGCGTAACAGCTAATTAAAACGACTAGTAGGCTTTGACTAATGTTGACTAAATAAAGGTAACTGCTTTCAAAGCACGAAATTCTTAACAGTTGACTTTACTCAACTAAGTTGAATTTTTTTTATGTAAAATAAAACGCGCAAAACATGTTGGACCCCAGTTGACCCTTTTGAACTGTATACTGTAGTTATTATGTAAATGTAAACGACAAGACACATGCTGGTCAATTTTGGAGGCTTTTGGAGCACGTTGACCCAGCTGACCTCAGTTGACCCTTTCGAACTGTATACTGTAGTTATTATGTAAATGTAAACGAAAAGACGCATGCTGGTCAAGTTTGGAGGCTTTTGGAGCATTTTGACCCAGCTGACCTCAGTTGACCATTTTGAACTGTATACTGTAGTTATTATGTAAATGTAAGCGACAAGACACATGCTGGTCAAGTTTAGAGGCTTTTGGAGCATTTTGACCCAGCTGACCTCAGTTGACCCTTTTGAACTGTATACTGTAGTTATTATGTAAATGTAAACGACAAGACACATGCTGGTCAAGTTTAGAGGCTTTTGGAGCATTTTGACCCAGCTGACCTCAGTTGACCCTTTTGAACTGTATACTGTAGTTATTATGTAAATGTAAACGACAAGACACATGCTGGTCAAGTTTAGAGGCTTTTGGAGCATTTTGACCCAGCTGACCTCAGTTGACCCTTTTGAACTGTATATTATTAGCTTTATGAGTCAAGTGCGCAAGTGTCTTTCCGAACTTTTGAGCATGGGCGAGAGAGTGGAGAGTGGCGAGAAAGCGCGAAAAACGACGAGTGATCGCTGCGACTAATAGATTAGAGAAGCGATCAGTATGGCAGTTAGGAATCTCGCGTGCGCTGCCAACTACCAGCAAAAGTTAGAAGCGTGAGTGCTCGGTTTAATTACCCAAGTTTGAGGTACGAGCGCATGAGGAGCGGTTGCTCTGCTCCTCCTGCTCTCGTATCTCGTTTTTTGATGTTACGAGTGGCCGGGTAGGTCTTTTTTTTTTGCTACCACATTACAGTATACAGTTCGAAAGGGTCAACTGAGGTCAGCTGGGTCAACGTGCTCCAAAAGCCTCCAAAATTGACCAGCATGTTTCTTTTCGTGTACATTTACATAATAACTACAGTATACCGTTCAAAAGGTTCAACTGAGGTCTGCTGGGTCAAAATGCTCCAAAAGCATCCAAAATTGACCAGCATGTTTCTTTTCGTGTACATTTACATAATAACTACAGTATACCGTTCAAAAGGGTCAACTGAGGTCTGCTGGGTCAAAATTCTCCAAAAGCATCCAAAATTGGCCAGCATGTTTCTTTTCGTGTACATTTACATAATGAGAGAGTGGAGAGTGTCGAGTTCAATTTGCCCACTTAGTTGACTAAATCAACTTAGTTGACTAAATCAACTTAGTTGAGTAAGTCAACTTAGTTGACTAAGTCAACTGTTAAGAATTTCGTCTTTTGAAAGCCATAAAAAATTTTCAAAAGAAGTTTTTAAGCTGAAGTGAAGTGTTTTTAATAATCAGAAAAACTTTTTAAGCTAAAGTGAAGTGTTTTTTAATAATCAGAAAAAGTTTAACAAAGTTTAGCTTAGTCAACATTAGTCAACTTAGTTAACTAGTTATGTAAATGTAAACGAAAAGACACATGCTGGTCAAGTTTGGAGGCTTTTGGAGCATTTTGACCCAGCTGACCTCAGTTGACCCTTTTGAACAATATACTGTAGTTATTATGTAAATAAATAAATGTTTACAAAAAAAAACATGCTTGTAGAATGGAAAATTGTTGAATTTGAAAAATTGTTGAATTTGAACTGCTGTGGCTCTCGTCGCGACTTTGTTCGTACTGTATAGTCACAGCGGCGCAACTGTTTACGCTCTCGACTTCATCTGCGTCTCTTGCCTTTTCCGCTGTTGTCTGCGTTACGCAGGCGCAACGATTCTCGTAAATTTTTGCGCTCTCTCGCCACTCTCCACTCTCTCGCCCATGCTAAAAAGTTCGGAAACACTCTTGCGCACTTGACTCATAAAGGTAACTAGTTGACTAAGTTGACTCATTAAACTAAGTTGACTAATTGAACTAAGCTTGTATACTCGACTAAGTTGACAAATTTAACTAAGTTGTCTAAGTTGGGAATGTACTCTCTCGACTAAGTTGACTAATTTAAACAACATAATTTTGGGTGAATGCCAATGAAATGGTGAACTTTATTAATTTTCTGGTGAATACAGATGATATGGTGAACATCACTATTTTTTTGGATGAATGGGATGAATTGGTGAACATCACTAATTTTTGGATGAATGCGGGTGAACGGGGTGAACATTAATAATTTTTGGATGAATGCGGATGAACGGGGTGTATATACCTAATTTCAATTTTTGGTGTGTTTCTGATACAGTACTCTTAGTACGTTGCATTATGACAATAGTGCGGCCGTTCGGATGTTATTGCAAAGATCACTGGTTCTCCCTACGCTCGCAGGCTCGGTGACGTGTTTACGTTCTCGCGAGTCGCGGGCTCGGCGAATCTTTTTTTCTCTAAGTGCTCACTATTTCTCGACTGTATTTTTCTGTGCGATGCTCTCGACATCTCTATTTCTTATTCTCTTCAGACGCGCGTCGATGTCTCTCAATTTGTATTTTTCTTAAAAAAACTCATGAAAACACGGCTTATTTTGTGGCGTGACGCACAGACGACGAATTTAACTATGAAGGGGAACTAGGTAACTAAGTTGACTTATTTGACCAAGTTGGCTTACGTAACTAAGTTAACTAAAAAACCAATTTTTTCTACGATTTTTAGCTATTTTTCTGGATAATTTCGGTTATTTTGACAAGATGGAACTAAGTTGACAAGATGGAACTAATTTTGAACTAAGTTGATAACGTGATTAAGTTGACCTTTTTGACCGGGATACTGTAGCTATTATGTAAATGTACACGAAAAGAAACATGCTGACCAAGTTTGGAGGCGTTTGGAGCACGTTGACCCAACGGACCCAAAGTGACCTTTTTGACCGGGATACTGTGGGTTCAAAAAATTACACGAAAAGAAAGTTGCTGGGTGAGTTTGGCGGCATTTGGAGCATGTTGACCCAGCTGACCTCAGATGACCCAATTGAACGGGGTACTGTAGGTTTTTGTATAAAATAAAACTCGCAAAACATGTTTGCAAAACATTGATCACATGCGGGTTTGAACCCCTGAGGGACGCCGCTCGACGTCTCCTAACTCGTCAGATCGGACGTGATCGCTACTTCGTTCGTTGGAGGCTACCTCAAACTTGGGTAATTAAACCGAGCGGAATCAGGAGTGTGCGAGGGGGTGTATCGAGCCGCGCATGCGAGATTCCGAGACAGCCGAACGGGACGTCTTTCTTTCTTCTTCGTGTACTATTTCGCGACTGTCTTTTTCTATGCTACTGAATTGTGCAATGTTATTGTGTCGCTTTTCCTTGTGTACGCGAGAGAGCTGTACTATCTCGATGCCTCATTGCCGTTTGACCATTTGACTACGGGGGGAACTAGGTAACTAAGTTGACTTATTTGACTAAGTTGACATGCGTAACTAAGTTAAATGCGTAACTAAGTTAAACTAAGTTTTGAACTAAGTTGATAACGTGACTAAGTTGACCCTTTTGTCCGGCATACTGTAGCTATTATGTAAATGTACACGAAAAGAAACATGCTGGGCAAGTTTGGAGGCGTTTGGAACACGTTGACCCAACGGACCCAAAGTGACCTTCTTGACCGGGATACTGTAGATTTAGAAAAAATTACACGAAAAGAAAGTTGCTGGCAAAGTTTGGAGGCGTTTGGAGCACGTTGACCCAACGGACCCAAAGTGACTTTCTTGACCGGGATACTGTAGATTTAGAAAAATTACACGAAAAGAAAGTTGCTGGCAAAGTTTGGAGGCGTTTGGAGCACGTTGACCCAACGGACCCAAAGTGACCTTCTTGACCGGGATACTGTAGATTTAGAAAAATTACACGAAAAGAAAGTTGCTGGCAAAGTTTGGAGGCGTTTGGAGCACGTTGACATAACGGACCCAAAGTGACCTTCTTGACCGGGATACTGTAGATTTAGAAGAATTACACGAAAAGAAAGTTGCTGGCAAAGTTTGACGGCATTTGGAGCATGTTGACCCAGCTGACCTCAGATGACCCAATTGAACGGGATACTGTAGGTTTTTATGTACAATAAAACGAGCAAAACATGTTGGCAAAACATTGACCACATGTGGGTTGGAACCCTGAAGTGTCCCCGCTCGACGTTGCCTAACTCGTCAGATCGGACGTGATGGCTACTTCACTTGATGGAGGGGCACAGCCTCGGTGACTGTTTACGTTCTCGCGACTCACAGGCTCGATGACCTGTCTTTTTTTTTGCGTGCACTATTTCGCGACTGTCTTTTTCTATGGCCAAGCCACGTGTAACGTTATGTCGTCTGTTTTGCTTGTGTAGGCGAGAGAGCTGTACTATCTCGACTGGACATTTATAGTCGACAACTTGACTATATGGGGGAACTAGTTAACTAAGTTGCTCTTTTTTCTTTTTAATTATGGAACTTGGGAACTCCAAGGAACACTTAAAATCTTTTTTCCCCGAATTTTTGGAATTTTTTGAGGCCTTTTAGCTGTTAGAAGCTACTTTAAAGCTCTCTGGACTTTGGGAACTATGCTCCTTTAAAGGCAAAATTTTCCTGATATTTATGGTGCTGTTGTCTAAATTTTCTAATAAGCTAAGGTTCTAAGTGCTTTACAAAGCTCTATTGCAAAGTGCTCTTCTTATCATGTGTTCTAAGTGCTACTATAGAAATCTTCAAATTTTTCTGGTCATTTTGAGCAATCAACTATGTTTCTGCGATAAACATGAAGCAAGATACAAAGAAATTGCCTTTCCCGAAACCACTACACGTTGAACTAAGAAGGCCATCTCAGCTCGACGTCACCTCAAGACAAGAAGGCCATCTCAGCTCGGCGTCACGTCAAGCCAAGAAGGCCATCTCAACTCGACGTCACGTCAAGCCAAGAAGGCCATCTCAGCTCGACGTCACGTCAAGCCAAGAAGGCCATCTCAGCTCGGCGTCACGTCAAGCCAAGAATGCCATCTCAACTCGACGTCACGTCAAGCCAAGAAGGCCATCTCAGCTCGACGTCGCGTCAAGCTAAGAAGGCCATTCCATGTGTTCGCAAGGAACATCAAAAAATGAGCGGCCAGGCTCACAGGCTAACCAACCGTGAGGCGGTGCCTGGAATTCGCCGATTAAACCGATTTCTCGGATGCCCATGAACCGGCGCACACTATACTTGACGGCTTTTCGACCAAAATTTTTTTCTCAGCGGGGCCAATTTTTTTTGTTCTCACTTATAATAATTTAATATGTATCCCAGATGTCCTCGGGATTTTTAAACATCATTTTATGATAGAAGACATCCGCCAGTATACCTATGTAGACTATGACCGAGATTCTGCGAGGCGACAGTGAATTGTTGTTGATTATGTGGCTATTTTTTAGTCGAAATAATTAACCACTTCTACAGAGGCGATTTGAGGGTGTGAAAGCACTTAGAAGAATGATCATGGAGATTAGCCGGATATAAAATTAGCTTTAAAAAAGCAAAAGAATGGAAAATTAATAGGAATTAAATTTATCGAGCACAACTACTATCGTCTTGTTCGAGCATCTGACCAGCCGAACTCCGTTTGGCACATTGAGATACGTGGTCGGATGAGGAAACTTCTTTTAAATGTCTAATCGTTCAGACTTACTTTTATACAACATTACATAGCTTAAAAAAACCGCCTTTCTCTGTAGAAAAATGTAGGATAGAGAGAGACACAGCTTCCGAGCTCTCTCTAAATGTTTTGCGCTAAATTAAAGACTTGTGATTACATATGGCTGGCTCAACTGCACACAAAGATTAGAAGAGAATATCAGCTCGGAGTGATAGTTTTAATATGCTTCCTTTATTTCAGATTGCTCTAAATGAGCCTGGCCGCAAAAACTGCAGTTCCAAGCGTTCGCAAGGAACCGCAAAAGCTGCAGTTCCAAGCGTTCGCAAGGAACCGCCAAAGCAGCGGTTCCATGCGTTCGCAAGTAACGGCAAAAAATGAGCGGCCAGGCCCACAGGCGAACCAACCGTGTGGCGGTGTCTTGAATTCGCCGATTCGATTTCTGGGATGCCCATGAACCGGCGCACACTATACTTGACGGCTTTTCGACCAAAAATTTCATATGGCTCCATGTCTTGTATGGCGCTTGGTAACTTGCCAAGCTGCGAGAGAGACACTTTATCGTTGTAGTTTAATTACTTAAGATGCATCAGAAGAACCGCTTTTCTCTGCTGCATCCGACACCATAGAGAGAGGCGGCTCTTTTAAGCTCTCTCTATTTTTAATTCTATTTTAAAGAGTTGTTGTGCGCATATGGCTGCATGTCTTGATGTGTGTTTGGCAGCTTGCCAAGTGGCGAGAGAGACACTTTAACGTTGTTCTGCAACTACGTTAGATACGTAAGAAGAACCGCCTTTCTCTGCTGCATCCGACACCATAGAGAGAGGTGGCTCTTTATGGCTCTCTCTATTTTTATCAAGCCAAGAAAGCCATCTCAGCTCGACTTCACGTCAAGCCAAGAAGGCCATGTCAGCTCGACGACACGTCAAGCCAAGAAGCCCATCTCAGCTCGACGACACGTCAAGCGAAGAAAGCCCTCTCAGCTCCACGGCACGCCAATCAAAGAAGGCACTCTCAGCTCCACTGCACGTGGAACCAAAAGGCCCTCTCGGTTCAGCGATGCGCTGAGCTGGGAAAGCAGTCAGTTTGAGGACGTACCTCAAACTTGGGTGATTAAACCGACTTTGGCCAGGAAGCACTGGATGCCTATAAGCTGGCGCAACCTATGTTAGCCGAGTTTTTCTTAGCATGTGAGGCCAGCGTCTTGGGGGACACTTGGTAACGCGGGGAGCAGGAGCGACCAAAAATTTCATATGGCTGCATGTCTTGATGTGTGTTTGGCAGCTTGCCAAGTGGCGAGAGAGACACTTTAACGTTGTTCTGAAACTACGTTAGATACATGAAAAGAACCGCTTTTCTCTGCTGCATCCGACACCATAGAGAGAGGCGGCTCTTTTAAGCTCTCTCTATTTTTAATTCTTTTTTAAATTGCTTTTGTGCACATATGGATGCATGTCTTGATGGCGCGTTTGGCAAAGACCTGGCTCGCTCGCTATTGGTCGAATCCTGAAATGGGCCAATGAGCGAGGGGGCGGAGCTCCCGTGGCCTCAGCGATCTCGAGTGTCGCAGCCTCGGCGAACTTGTTTTTCTTTTCTTTGCTCGTCTAATCTCTCAATGCATAGTGATTCTCGTAGCTTTCTCTCGCTCTCATGCCCCTCTATTTCTCCCATGCATTTTGGTCGCAGATACACTTCTGCTTGTGAACTATCTAGAGGAACTAGTTAACTAAGTTGATCTTTTTTCTTTTTAATTATGGAACTTGGGAACTCTAAAAACCAAGGAACATGTTCGCACCATTGCGAATGACCGCATGTTTAGTCCACATTAATTGTATTTTGTATCTCCCGCCCCTTGTATAGCGGTGTAAGACCAATCCGCGCGTTGCGGTCGCGGAGCGGTTGACCTCTCCCTCGCCTACGTGTCACGCTAGGCCTAGCCCGTCCCTGCCACCTCATTGTTAGCGTCCTTCTTCTTCCACATCCTCAAGAACCCCTCTTCCAACTCTCTTCCTTCTCAATCTCCACATCTCTCTCCCTCGCTCTCATCTCCACCAATCGATACGTCACCTAGCTAAGATAGCAACCTCGTAATCCTCCGATCAATCCAAGGTTTATGCATTAATTCTTGTAATAAATTTGTTTATTTACTCGAGTTGAGTTCCATACAAAGCTTTATTAAAGGAGTCAGAGTCATTTAGAAGAACCCCTTTGCTTGGCCCTGTCATTCAGATCACGGCAGGGCCATCTTCTAAACATGGTGCGTCGGCTTCATCGACGCCCGGGCGCGGAACTGGCAGGCGAGCGCGTCCATCTCACCGACACCGACAACTCACGCGCAGACGAGCGCGTCCAGCCCAAGACAACCGACGACTCGAGAGGAGAGATGCAGATGGGGCCCGAGTGCCCCAAGATGAGGACCAGGCCCGAGAGCCTGATGAATAGGCCCGAGTGCCTGAGGACCAGGCCCGTGAGCCTGAAGAATAGGCCCGAGAGCCAGAGGACCATGCCCGAGAGCCTGATGATGATTCGGCCCGTGAGCCAGAGGACCAGGCCCGAGAGCCTGATGTCGACGGGGCCCGAGTGCCCCAGGAAGTCCGACTTCCCCCACCTCAAGAAGGTGGAAGAGCCCGAGAGCTGCGAAGGAGAGGATGACGACATCGAAGATGAAGAGAAGTGGCTAAGGAAAGCCGCTCTTCTCTATCCTCCCCCACCGAAGCAGCAGCCAGTCGTCAGTGAAGACGACACAGAGGAAGATGAAGAGAAGAGATGGAAGAGAGCAGCTCTCTTGTACCCTCCTCCGCCCGTGCACAACTCGCTGAGAGTGGCACAACGACTACAGTACTCGCAGCAAGAAGCGAGTGGTGCTCTGCACCAACGACCGGAGAGGAGGGAAGAGAGAAGACATCTGCCGACATCTCCACACAGATCGATGAGGAGTCTGCAAGAAGCACTCGCCTCTCGCCACCGACTCCAAGAGGAATCGGAGGAAGATCTGCAGTGGAGAGGAGAGCGGCAACATCTCCATGGGCGATGGAGCGAGCGACCCGGCAGACAAGGCCAAGATCGCCAGCCGGATGCTGCACAGACTGCAGCACGAGAGGAGCAGCAACGACCACCACGGAGGACACAGCCAAGGCCGCGTGGAGCAGCACAACTGCATCTGCAGCAACCACCGGCCAGAGAAGCGGCAGAGGAGCCGCAACCGAGGACTCTCCGGAGTCAACCCGGCCCGCGTGGAGCAGCACAACTGCATCTGCAGGAACCACCGGCCAGAGAAGCGGCAGAGGAGCCGCAACCGAGGACTCTCCGGAGTCAACCCGGCCCGCGTGGAGCAGCACAACTGCATCTGCAGCAACCACCGGCCAGAGAAGCGGCAGAGGAGCCGCAACCGAGGACTCTCCGGAGTCAACCCGGCCCGCGTGGAGCAGCACAACTGCATCTGCAGCAACCACCGGCCAGAGAAGCGGCAGGCGAGCCGCCACCGAGGACTCATCTGAGTCAAGCAGACCCTTGTGGAGCAGCATCGACCGACCACCGGCTGGATCAGTGGCGGAATGGACCACCGGCCGGAGAAGTGGCGGACGAGCAAGGGAATCAAAACGGAGCAAGTGGAGCAGCTCATCGACAAGTGCACCACCCATCAAGAGAGGCCCTAGTGATCGATTCACTGAGGGCACCCGCACTGGACAAGGATCACGGATGCACCAACGGAGAAGAGCGCATTCCTGCAGCTGCACCGACAGCAGCGACCGAACAGGATGCAAATGAGAGCTTACCCAGCGAGGAAGCACCCAAGCCCGGTCACACTCAACACCGGCAACTCTTCCGGCAGAAGCCACAGCAGCAGTCTTGGCCTGCGGAACCCCAGCAGTCTTTCAAGAAGATCGACGACTACACCCACTCCCAGCATCCACCACATCCCCTCCAGCAGCAGAAGCCGAAGCATCCATCCCGGCACAGAGACAACCAGCAGTCATCGACAAGGAGCAACGATGACTCTTCTCACCACCAGCCACCCTCACAACAACTCCAGCGGAAGCAACGGCTTCCATCTACATCTCCATCTCTGCACACGGACAACCAGCAGTCATCGCGAAGAAGCAGCGACGACTCTTCCCACCACCAGCCACCCTCACAACCATTCCAGCAGAAGCCGAAGACGACATCCCGGCCCACAGAAGAGCAGCAGTCCAGAGTCAACCGGAAGGAGAAGAATCCCAGTGTCCCTCCTGGCTCCTTTCCGCACAATGACGACGTCTGCACACACAACCGGACTTCCCAGCAGTCTTTCCAGCGGCCGCAGATCAAGCCTAAGCCCGCACAGAAGACGACGAGAAACCACGGAGGAGCAGACTCTTCGCGTGCCTCCATCTCGCTCGTCCCCTCGCACATCTCTTCATCGGAAGACAACAAGAGCAGCAGCACCAAGGCCAGCAGTCCCGGCAGGAACAAGAACCGAGTCCGCGGACGGCCGCAGCAATCGACGCACCAGAAGCACCAGAACAACTGGCAGGCCGTCGACCGCTCCTCTTCCAAGATTCCTCCCATCGATGTCCCTTCCGCATCCTCCAACGACTTTGGCAAGTCGACCACGAAGGGCCACGGCAGGAAGAAGTCACTCACCAGCAAGGTGAAACACCCCGGCGAGTCGGACAAGGCCCACTTCCCTCGGGCCGCTGCAGGGTCACTAGGCGCGATGCCTGTGATGACTTCCACATACTGTACCTACCGTACTCACCACCACAACAACTCCATTCCTGCAATGTTCTCCAGCTACATGATGTTCTTGGAGTTTGTCATTCTGTTCTCTCTCTCTCTTCACTCTGCAATTCGATTGCTTTTGTGTTCTCGACGAGTCCTGGAGAAGAAGCAAAGCCTTCTGTGTCAGAGAAGTCGGGCGATCGCTTCTTTCCGCAACAGTGATGATTTCCAGCCACGATTCCCACCTGAGAAAGAACAACTCCATCCATCCATCCAGCTCTCCTGCTTTCTACAACAACTACCCGAGTCAAGTTCATCCGAGTCGAGAACTACCGTATCAAGAGCTACCGTACCGAGAGCAGCCAAGCAAGGACAACTGCAACAAGGAACTCAGCCCTTACCCCTTTCATGTTGTTCCTTCCCCCTTTTTCTTTTCCTTTGGCGGCAGTGTTCGCACCATTGCGAATGACCGCATGTTTAGTCCACATTAATTGTATTTTGTATCTCCCGCCCCTTGTATAGCGGTGTAAGACCAATCCGCGCGTTGCGGTCGCGGAGCGGTTGACCTCTCCCTCGCCTACGTGTCACGCTAGACCTATCCCGTCCCTGAGACCTCATTGTTAGCGTCCTTCTTCTTCGGGCCGGCAGGGCCTCTACTCTCCTCTTCATTTCTTAATTACTTGTCATTGCTTTGTCATGTGTTAAGGGAAGTTGCTATAACTTTAACTTATTATTATTACCGATGTATTGATATGGCAATCCTTTATGCGGTGCTGGCTTCTTAGCCAGTTTTGTGCATACTTGATGTATTATATGTAATTTCATCATACTTCGTCATATATGCTTTTCTCTTCATATATGCTTTTCCTCTTTCTTTCTCTCTTTCTCTTACTCTCTTCTCTTTCTCCTCGGCGTCGTTGTCATGCTTGCGCGTAAGCCCATCCCACCCTCTGACGGCTTTCTACCGTGCTTTAAGGGTTTGGCGGCCATTTTGAGCAATCAACTATGTTTCTGCGATAAAAATGAAGCAAGATACAAAGAAATTGCCTTTCCCGACACCACAACACGTTGAGCTAAGAAGGCCATCTCAGCTCGACGTCACGTCAAGCCAAGAAGGCCATCTCAGCTCGACGTCACGTCAAGCCAAGAAGGCCATCTCAGCTCGGCGTCACGTCAAGCCAAGAAGGCCATCTCAACTCGACATCACGTCAAGCCAAGAAGGCCATCTCTGCTCGACGTCACGTCAAGCCAAGAAGGCCATCTCAACTCGACGTCACGTCAAGCCAACAAGGCCATCTCAACTCGACGTCACGTCAAGCTAAGAAGGCCATTCCATGTGTTCGCAAGGAACATCAAAAAATGAGCGGCCAGGCTCACAGGCTAACCAACCGTAAGGCGGTGCCTGGAATTCGCCGATTAAACCGATTTCTGGGATGCCCATGAACCGGCGCACACTATACTTGACGGCTTTTCGACCAAAATTTTTTTCTCAACTTGGCCAATTTTTTTTGTTCTCAGACCTCGGATGAGGAAACTTCTTTTAAAAGTGTAATCGTTCAGACTTACTTTTATACAACATTACATAGCTAAAAAAACCGCCTTTCTCTGTAGAAAAATGTAGGATAGAGAGAGACACAGCTTCCGAGCTCTCTCTAAATGTTTTACGCTAAATTAAAGACTTGTGATTACATATGGCTGGCTCAACTGCACACAAAGATTAGAAGAGAATATCAGCTCGGAGTGATAGTTTTAATATGCTTCCTTTATTTCAGATTGCTCTAAATGAGCTTGGCCGCAAAAACTGCAGTTCCAAACGGTCGCAAGGAACCGCAGAACCTGCAGTTCCAAACGGTCGCAAGGAACCGCAGAACCTGCAGTTCCAAGCGTTCGCAAGTAACGGCAAAAAATGAGCGGCCAGGCCCACAGGCGAACCAACCGTATGGCGGTGCCTTGACTTCGCCGATTAAACCGATTTCTGGGATGCCTATGAACCGGCGCACACTATACTTGACGGCTTTTCGACCAAAAATTTCATATGGCTCCATGTCTTGAATGGCGCTTGGCAACTTGCCAAGCTGCGAGAGAGACACTTTATCGTTGTACTTTAATTACTTAATATGCATCAGAAGAACCGCTTTTCTCTGCTGCATCCGACACCATAGAGAGAGGCGGCTCTTTTAAGCTCTCTCTATTTTTAATTTTATTTTAAATAGCTTTTGTTCACATATGGATGCATGTCTTGATGTGTGTTTGGCAGCTTGCCAAGTGGCGAGAGAGACACTTTAACGTTGTTCTGCAACTACGTTAGATACGTAAGAAGAACCGCCTTTCTCTGCTGCATCCGACACCATAGAGAGAGGTGGCTCTTTATAGCTCTCTCTATTTTTATCAAGCCAAGAAAGCCATCTCAGCTCGACTTCACGTCAAGCCAAGAAGGCCATGTCAGCTCGACGACACGTCAAGCCAAGAAGCCCATCTCAGCTCGACGACACGTCAAGCCAAGAAGGCCCTCTCAGCTCCACGGCACGCCAATCCAAGAAGGCACTCTCAGCTCCACTGCACGTGGAACCAAAAGGCCCTCTCGGTTCAGCGATGCGCTGAGCTGGGAAAGCAGTCAGTTTGAGGACGTACCTCAAACTTGGGTGATTAAACCGACTTTGGCCAGGAAGCACTGGATGCCTATAAGCTGGCGCAACCTATGTTAGCCGAGTTTTTCTTAGCATGTGAGGCCTGCGTGTTGGGGGACACTTGGTAACGCGGGGAGCAGGAGCGACCAAAAATTTCATATGGCTGCATGTCTTTTTGGCGATTGGCAACTTGCCAACCTGTGAGAGAGACACTTTAACGTTCTCCTGCAACTACCTTAGATATGTCAAAATAACCGCCTTTCTCTGCTGCATCCGACGCCATAGAGAGAGGCGGCTCTTTTAAGCTCTCTCTATTTTTAATTTTATTTTAAATAGCTTTTGTGCACATATGGATGCATGTCTGGTTAGCGTTTGGCAACTTGCCAAGACCTTGCTCGCTCGCTATTGGTCGAATCCTGAAATGGACCAATGAGCGAGGGGGCGGAGCTCCCGTGGCCTCGGCGATCTCGCGTGTCGCAGGCTCGGCGAACTTTTTTTTCTTTTCTCTGCTCGTCCAATCTCTCAATACAAAATGACTCTCGTCGCTTTCTCTCGCTCTCTTGCTTGCTCTCCTCTATTTCTCCCATGCATTTTGGTCTTAGTTACGTTTCTGCTTGGGAACAATCTAGAGGAACTAGTTAACTAAGTTAAGCTACTTTCTGGAGTACTACTACTTTAGGGAGCTAAACAACTTTAAAGAGCTAAGAAAAGTTTAGGAGTTTTTAGAGTTCAGGGGCTCACTTAAGCTTAGGGAGTTAAAGAAGAGTTAAGAAGTTTTTAGAGTTTCGGGACTCAGCTAAGCTAAGGAAAGAATAATTAAGGAGTTTTAGAGTTCAGGGTCTCAGCTAAGCTTAGGGAGCTAAAGAAGAGTTAAGGAGTTTTTAAAGTTTCAGGTCTCAGCAAAGCTTACGGAGTAAGAAGAGAGAGAGAGAGAGTAAGAAGAGAAAAGAAGACATCAAAGGCTTTAAGAAGAGTTCAGAGCACGACAATACACAAAACATCAATTGGCATAATTTTATTATGTACTATTTATTTCAGATGACTCTAAGTGAACCTGGCCGCAAAAACTGCGGTTCCAAGCGTTCGAAAGGAACCGCAAAAACTGCAGTTCCATGCGATCGCAATAAACCGCAAAATTCGCAGTTCCATGCGATCGGAAGAAACCGCAAAATTCGCAGGTTCAAGCGTTCGCAAGGAACTACAAAAAATGAGCGGCCACGCTCACAGGCGAGCCAAACGTGAGACTGCGCCTCGAAGTTGCAGATTGAACCGAGTTCTGGAATGCCAGTAAACCAGTGCAACCTATACTTTACGGGTTTTCGACCAAAATTTTTTTCTCTATCTCGCTGTAACAGGCAATTTCAGGACTTGGACTTATACTTGTAAGTGTATGTCAAAATGCTTAACGTGAATTATACACAGCTCTCTGTAGCTCATTACAAAGCTCTTACTTTGTAGATTTCACTGGTATAGAGAGAGAATCAACTTTTGGTCTCTTTGTATGTGTTTTAATCGGAAAAAACGCATAAACTCACATATGTTGGCATCGTGCCAAAAACTATAAATGACTTGTGAATGCGTTCAATGGACACGAGAAAAATGCAAATTTTTGCAGAGAGGCAGAGGAATGCAAGAGGAAGAGAGATAAATAGAGAGAGAGTGGAAAAGTAAGTTGTAAGTGTATATATTTAATGTTTTTCATGTGTTTGGCTGCATGTGTGGTTGAGACAGCGCGAATTGGCAAAGTGCCAATAATTATGAGGTGCGAAGAAATGAGCGAAATGAGGTGCAATGTGTGTTTTTTCTGCTTGCGTAGATTTTTTGCGATTTATTATGAATATTAACGTTAAGTATTGTGTATTTACAGAGTTGTAAGCAGCATAATTGAGACTTTTGAGTTTAAAAAGCCTAAGGTCCTCGCACGAATTTGATCGTACTGTAGACGGCAAGAGTTTTACTGAGAGCTTATTGGTCGGCTGAGGGGAGGAGCTGAAAGTGCTCTTCTTATCATGTGTTCTAAGCGCTACTATAGAAATCTTCAAATTTTTCTGGTCATTTTGAGCAATCAACTATGTTTCTGCGATAAAAATGAAGCAAGATACAAAGAAATTGCCTTTCCCGAAACCACTACACGTTGAGCTAAGAAGGCCATCTCAGCTCGACGTCACGTCAAGACAAGAAGGCCAGCTCAGCTCGGCGTCACGTCAAGCCAAGAAGGCCATCTCAACTCGACGTCACGTCAAGCCAAGAAGGCCATCTCAGCTCGACGTCACGTCAAGCCAAGAAGGCCATCTCAGATCGACGTCACGCCAAGCTAAGAAGGCCATTCCATGTGTTCGCAAGGAACATCAAAAAATGAGCGGCCAGGCTCACAGGCTAACCAACCGTGAGGCGGGGCCTGGAATTCGCCGATTAAACCGATTTCTGGGATGCCCATGAACCGGCGCACACTATACTTGACGGTTTTTCGACCAAAATTTTTTTCTCAGCGATGCCAATTTTTTTTGTTCTCAGACCTCGGATGAGGAAACTTCTTTTAAATGTCTAATCGTTCAGACTTACTTTTATACAACATTACATAGCTAAAAAAACCGCCTTTCTCTGTAGAAAAATGTAGGATAGAGAGAGACACAGCTTCCGAGCTCTCTCTAAATGTTTTACGCTAAATTAAAGACTTGTGATTACATATGGTTGGCTCAACTGCACACAAAGATTAGAAGAGAATATCAGCTCGGAGTGATAGTTTTAATATGCTTCCTTTATTTCAGATTGCTCTAAATGAGCCTGGCCGCAAAAGCTGCAGTTCCAAGCGTTCGCAAGAAACCGCCAAAGCAGCGGTTCCATGCGTTCACAAGTAACGGCAAAAAATGAGCGACCAGGCCCACAGGCGAACCAACCGTGTGGCGGTGCCTTGAATTCGCCGAACGGAATGCAGAGCCAGGAAGACCCAAGAGTGAGGAGCTACCTCAAACTTGGGTAACTAAACCGGCGTTTGAAAGAAAGCGCTGGATGCCTATGAATTTGCGCAACCTACACTTGCCGAGTTTTCGAAGGGAGTTCATGATGCTGAGTGTGCGTACTGGAATGCTGGCAAAGTGCCAAAAAATTATTATTTTAAGAGTTTTACTGCTTTAAAGGTTACATAAAATTACAAAAAAATCAGAGAGTAAGAGTAGAGTGTGAGAGACATGATAGAACTGTCTCTCTCTCTCTCTTTCTCTCTCTCTATGTCGTCTCTCTCTCTCTTTCTTTCTAAGTGAACAGGCTACTTCAGGACTTGATCGTGTACTTGTAAGTGTCTGTGAGAACGCTCAACGTGAATTATATACATCTCTCTGTAGCTCATTACAAAGCTCTTCCTTTGTACAATTCACTGGTATAGAGAGAGAGTCAACTTTCGGCTTCTTTGTAAGTGTTTTAATGTGTTTTAATGGAAAGACACACATATGTTGACATCGTGCTAAAAACTTTAAATGGCTTGTGAATGCGTTCAATGGCCACGAAAAAATGCAGATTTTTGCAGAGAGACAGAGGAATACGAGAGGAAGACAGAGAAATAGAGAGAGAGTGGAAAAGTAAGTTGTAAGTGTATGTATTTAATGTATTTCATTTGTTTGGCTGTATGTTTGCAAGAGGTGCGAAGTGGTCGACGGAGGTGCGAAGGGGGCGGAGCTAAGCGACTGTTTCGTTGTCTAACCTCCGTGTTTTGCGAGCAGCCTCGGCGATCTCGCGTGTCGCAGGCTCGGCGAACTTTTTTTTCTTTTCTCTGCTCGTCAAATCTCTCGACTCATACCGCACTCTCGTCGTTTCTGCAGCTCTCATGCCCGCTCTCCAATCTCTCTCCATGGCTTTTTTTTCGGAGATACACTTCTGCTTGGGAACTATCTAGAGGAACTAGTTAACTAAGTTGATCTTTTTTCTTTTTAATTATGGAACTTGGGAACTCTAAAAACCAAGGAACACTTAAAATCTTTTTTTCCCGAATTTTTGGAATTTTTTGAGGCCTTTTAGCTGTTAGAAGCTACTTTAAAGCTCTCTGGACTTTGGGAACTATGCTCCTTTAAAGGCAAAATTTTCCTGATATTTATGGTGCTGTTGTCTAAATTTTCTAATAAGCTAAGGTTCTAAGTGCTTTACAAAGCTCTATTGCAAAGTACTCTTCTTATCATGTGTTCTAAGTGCTACTATAGAAATCTTCAAATTTTTCTGGTCATTTTGAGCAATCAACTATGTTTCTGCGATAAAAATGAAGCAAGATACAAAGAAATTGCCTTTCCCGACACCACAACACGTTGAGCTAAGAAGGCCATCTCAGCTCGACGTCACGTCAAGCCAATAAGGCCATCTCAGCTCGACGTCACGTCAAGCCAAGAAGGCCATCTCAGCTCGGCGTCACGTCAAGCCAAGAAGGCCATCTCAACTCGACATCACGTCAAGCCAAGAAGGCCATCTCTGCTCGACGTCACGTCAAGCCAAGAAGGCCATCTCAACTCGACGTCACGTCAAGCCAAGAAGGCCATCTCAACTCGACGTCACGTCAAGCTAAGAAGGCCATCTCAGCTCGACGTCACGTCAAGCTAAGAAGGCCATTCCATGTGTTCGCAAGGAACATCAAAAAATGAGCGGCCAGGCTCACAGGCTAACCAACCGTGAGGCGGTGCCTGGAATTCGCCGATTAAACCGATTTCTCGGATGCCCATGAACCGGCGCACACTATACTTGACGGCTTTTCGACCAAAATTTTTTTCTCAGCGGGGCCAATTTTTTTTGTTCTCAGACCTCGGATGAGGAAACTTCTTTTAAATGTCTAATCGTTCAGACTTACTTTTATACAACATTACATAGCTAAAAAAAACCGCCTTTCTCTGTAGAAAAATGTAGGATAGAGAGAGACACAGCTTCCGAGCTCTACTTGACGGCTTTTCGACCAAAATTTTTTTCTCAGCGGGGCCAATTTTTTTTGTTCTCAGACCTCGGATGAGGAAACTTCTTTTAAATGTCTAATCGTTCAGACTTACTTTTATACAACATTACATAGCTAAAAAAACCGCCTTTCTCTGTAGAAAAATGTAGGATAGAGAGAGACACAGCTTCCGAGCTCTCTCTAAATGTTTTACGCTAAATTAAAGACTTGTGATTCACGGAGAGTTAGCGCAGTGCAAATGCGACACTTAGAGAAAAGCTACAGTATGAAAGAATTCGTGTCATGAAACCTCAAAATTCAAAAATATGGCAGTTATTGATTGATTGAGGAAACATCCTTGAACGGACGCCATTGTCATCCGTGATTGCTATTGTGGGCTAATTATTTGTTTGTATGCCTTATTTTTCAGGATGAACTCGTTCGCATCAGCGCTCGCACGGATGATGCAAGAGCCACACCCAATGCTGTCTCCTCCGCTCCAGCCGCAGCTTCCACCGAACATCTTCGTGTACCACGCTGGTGGTGGCAGCGACGGCAACAACAGCAACGGAGGCGGTGGCAGCAGCAGCAGCAACTCTGGTGGCGGCGGTGGCAGCAGCAACTCTCTCGGCGGCGGCGGCAGCAGCATCAACTCTCTCGGCGGCGGCGGCAACAAGCAGGAACAGCCCAGCAACCGCCGCTTCAACAACAACAACAACAATAACAATGACAACAAGAGGTTTGAAATATATTTTATCGTTATTTCTTTTAAAAAAAAGTCATTTAATCATAGGAATCTTTTTTTGTTGTTGTTTCAGAGCGGCAGCCAAGCGTGTGGGCGAGAACGCTTGGCGCGAGAAAGAAGCTGCCAAGCGGGCCAGGAAGGAGCGCGACAGGCTGGCGGTCGAGGCGGATAAGGTTTTTACATAAAATTCCTTTGAGATAGTTTTACACAGAACAACCTTCTTGCAGCTCCAGTTGTACGTGAGAAGGAAGAAAGATGAAAAGGAATCACTGAGAAAGGATCTGGACGGTCTGAGAGATGAAGTGGAGAAGATGAAGAAGTTAAAGGAAAAGATGGAAAAGGAGTTGGAGAAGCTCAAAAAGGGCAAGGAGGCGATGCAGACTGGGAAAGAGATGTTGGACTTGGTCGTGCTGACTCTGGAGGAGCGAGCGAAGGAGTTGAAGAAGGCCATTGGAGAGGAAGAGAAGGAGAAAGAGAAGGAGAACCAAACCCAGCACTGATTTTTTTAAATTATTTGTTCGTTCGCGTCCTCCCCGCCCGCTTTGTTGTTGTTGTCCGCGTGTCGCTCCCGCCTCGTCGTGATGCATCCGCGATTGTTAATTTTTTTTAGTTAAAATGCATAAATTAATGCTTTTCTACTTCAGATTCTTTTCTCAACCGGGTAAGATGGAAGGACATGAGAGTGGGGAACATGCGGGTGCACCCCCACCCCTTTCACAGAATGTTTCTGCTTCCCCTTCGGTCCATGTCCCTGTTCGTGCTTCCCCTTCTGGCCATGTCCCTGTTCCTGCTTCTCCTTCTGTGCATGTTCCTTCTTTTGCATCTCCGTCTGTCCGTATGCATGCCCCTGATTATGCATCATCTTCTGTCTCTGCATCCGCTTCCACTCCCACTGCACGGGGAATGCGTGTTCATTCGAGTAGTGCCGGCACAACGCCGAGTCGAAGGCAAGCTCGAACGGAGCGAGAGAGGATTCTGGATGCTCGCGAGAGCCAGCTACTGAAGCGACAGCGCGACCTGGACGCGCGAGAGAACCGCATTGCCATGCGAGAGCTGAAGGTGCAAGAACAGCTGAACAAAGAAGACAAACATGTCGCAGCCAAGGGCTGCCAGACAGAAAAGCATGTAGCTGTTAAGGGTTGTCAGACCACAGTAACCCGCTCCGTCGAGAAGGGTTGCCAGACTACGGTAACCTGCTCCGTCGAGAAGTGCACGCAGACTCAGCTGGGTGAGCGGAAGAAGAATCAGAAGAATCAGTTCTCTGGGCGGAAGAAGCAGCCCTTCTCTTCAGCCAGCACATCCATCCGTCGGCGACGCCTGCAAAAACTTTCACACATCTTGAAAGAGTTGACAGCAGAAGAATCTGAAGAACAGATGCACAAGAGCGTGGCTGCCATATTGAGTGACTATGTTCATGCCAAACGTGTTTCTATCGATTGTACTCGAAAACTGACACCGGAAGAAGACGCAAAGCTTGTCATAGACTGTGGAATAACGATGAGGGCAAGAGAAAGAATGAAGAGCAGACTGATAAGAAAGAAGCTTGACTTTTTCGCACCAACCCATCAAGTACGCAAGAAAATGACCGAGATAGCGTCCCACAATGAGTACACTTTCAAGTCCGTTAAGCATGGAAACAAGGAAGTTGCTGTCATGCAAATGAAAAACATCGCTGCAAGCTTGCAGCAACATGCGCAGTACCTCTACGACCACGGAAAACTAAATTTAGGCGGGAAATTCAAAGGGAAGCTTCGAGTAACCGTAATCTCCGACAAAGGCGGAGAATGGACCAAGACTGCCCTCCTCATCGGCAACACGCCCAATGCTAACAGCGTGAAGAATCTTCTCATCGTTTCCCTCTTTGACGCGGACGACACGAATGAGAACTACAGGGTTCTAACATCTGAATCCATTGATCAAGTGAATTCGCTCTCGAAGATCTCTCTCACAACAGACGAAGGAAAACTGATTGAAGTTCCGATTGTCTTGTTCGTCTCCGGTGATTTGAAGTTCCAAGCTGAGAGCCTAGGACATCAGGGCTCATCTGCAACCTGCAACTGCTTGAAATGTCTAAGGGTGAGAGGAGCAGTCTTTGGAAGGAAGGAAGAGGAATTTGAACAACGCACTTTTCGTTCTTATAAGCGCCACGAGCAAGAAAAAACATTCAGCGTTAACAAGCCCATGCTCTGGAAGGTCCCCCCTAAACGCTATATTCCCCCCTCCCTGCACATCTTCATGGGAATCGCGAAGAAGCTGTTCATTGACAAGCTAAAAGAACTAGCATTACAGCTTGATAACCCCAACACTCAGATGGCAAGCAAGGAGAAGAAGAAGTTGGCCAAGGCCTTGGAAAAGGACATCAGAGAACTGACAGCGAGCGTAGAAGACTCAGAGGCCCAAATTAGAAACACGGCTATTGTGCTCAAGTGTTTGGATGCAGCAGAAGGGCGTAACATCATTCCCAGTCAGGGCACACGCAAGCAGTGCACAGCCATGAACTGCCTTCTGAGACAGAAAGAAGCTGAAAAGCTGCAAGAGGAGTACAGAAGCAGCGCAGAGTGCAATATATGCGAGCGGATGGTACATTTCTGTTGTGAGGGACTCTTGTCACCACCAGACATGTACGGCAAAGAAGGAATAACATGTCGGCAGTGCATGGGGAATGGCTCATTCTCACAACTGAAAGCAGATATGGAATCCATGCACTCGCACGCTGCATCAGAGAATGCTCAACAGAAGTCTACCATGAATGAAGCTAAGAAGAAGCTAGCTGAACTGAGACAAAACGTCACATACGATGGCCAGCATTTTCAAGATCTAGAACGGCGGTTCAGAGAAGCTGGTGCAGACCTACAAGCGTTCTATCAAGATCTCACGGGCAACCACATCATGAAATGCCTGAGAAAAAGAGTTCCCGAAAAGCTGTGGGCTGGTTTCCAACAGAATGCAGATGTGTCAACCAGAATTGAAGCGATGAAGCTGCTAGGAATAATTGCCAAATACGCCCAAGCCCAAGATTTTTCCAACAAGCAGCTGGTTCAATTGCAGTTTATCCTCAACCGGTTTGAAGAGCTGTGCTCTAAGCTTGAAAACGGAACTCTATCCAGAACACCGAAGTTTCACATGCTTCTCCAGCATGTCGTGCCATTTATGGCTCGCTACGGCAGCTGGGGTGACATGAGTGAGCAAGGAATAGAATCGCTGCACGCAGCCTTTAACAAGATACAGCGTCAATACTCATGCATACGGAACAAGGAGAATCAGTTGAGGGCAATACTCAAGCATTTCAGCGTGCAAGCCAAGACTCTCTACTAAACATCACTAGAGCAGCAACCTAAACCCCAGAACCCAACGGCCCTCTTTAGGGCCATAATCAGTTCAAAAGTATAAAAGTTAACATATAAATAAAAAATTCTGTGAACCTCTATTTTATCACTTGTTCCTCGAGTTGACGACTCCTTCACTGCCGGGACAGAAGCGGAAGGAAGCAGGTGGTGATGCTATAAGTATACCACAAGCCAACAGCACACATGATTTAAAAAAAAACAGGTAAGAAAATTACGCATCTAATCTGGCCCGAAGAGCGAGTCGACACGCCCCGCAGCCGGTCGAAATGCGAGTAGACTCGATGCCAGCACGCGGATCAGCCAGCAGCAACTATAATCACACTTTTATTTCAAATTAAAATAAGCTTTTCATTGATAACGAATAATCAAGAGAAAGAAAAAGGTTATCAGATGCGTTAGACATGGCGTCCCTTAATTTAGTGTCACAGTATACGTATTAGTGTTACCCTCTCTTCAATTCATGGAATGTCGAAGGAAGCGGCACTGACCGCACATAGCAGTACACTAAAATGTTCTCTAAGTGTCGGCTTGACGCGCCGTGGATTACATATGGCTGGCTCAACTGCACACAAAGATTAGAAGAGAATATCAGCTCGGAGTGATAGTTTTAATATGCTTCCTTTATTTCAGATTGCTCTAAATGAGCCTGGCCGCAAAAACTGCAGTTCCAAACGGTCGCAAGGAACCGCAGAACCTGCAGTTCCAAGCGTTCGCAAGGAACCGCAAAAGCTGCAGTTCCAAGCGTTCGCAAGAAACCGCCAAAGCAGCGGTTCCATGCGTTCGCAAGTAACGGCAAAAAATGAGCGGCCAGGCCCACAGGCGAACCAACCGTGTGGCGGTGCCTTGATTTCGCCCATTAAACCGATTTCTGGGGGTGTGCGAGGGGGTGTATCGAGCCGCGCATGCGAGATTCCGAGACAGCCGAACCGGACGTCTTTCTTTTTCTATAGCCAAGCCGATGGTAAAGTTGTTTCGTCTGTTTTGCTTGTGTACGCGAGAGAGCTGTACTATCTCGATCTACCATTGTCGTTAGACAACTTGACTACGGGGGGGAACTAGGTAACTAAGTTGACTTATTTGACTAAGTTGACATGCGTAACTAATTGTAAGTTAAACTATCGTGCCTTCGGCACGCTACGGGCCTTCGGCCCGGTCAATGACAACCGGGGCTATCGCCCCGGTGGTCATTTCCCGATTTAAGAAGTAATAGGAAGGGTTGTAACTCTAGCAATGTGAATAAAGTTTGTTCTGTCTCTTCATGTTCACTATTTGCGTTCCTTTAATAAAGATTTGCCAAGACCACAAACTCGTTCTTAAGACAAGTTTATCTTGACAGCCTTTCAAGGAATAAAACTCGACGACAATTCAGTCAATAAATCAGTGGAGAAAACCCCATAAACCGGAGGCCACGTTAAAGACAAGAGAATTCAAGTGTGAGGAGGGAAGAGAGTGAAGAGAGATAGAGAAAGAGAAGGGGAAAGAGACGGAGGCATGGGACGCATATTATAAGGTACGGCATTAAAATGACGGAATCGTAATTCAATGCATTAATACACATCACTCATTCAGCATCCATCCGGCCACAACAGTAACGGTGGACAATAACATATCTTCAAATAATAACAAGTTGATTAAAGTAAATGAGTAAAAGTAAAATCCTCGCTGTCGAGGAGCCGCCCTCGGCGGGGAGAAAATAAGCAATGAATCAGGAGGGGTGAGAGGGAGAGATGAGAAAGAAAGAGAAGTGGCATATAACATGTCTAATATTTCGGGAGAGAGAACTGGGAAAAACAATATAACTACGGCAGTTCGCTTGGTCAATTATCATTCATTGGTCCACGAATGAACAATAATGGTTACATAAAAGAAGAGAGAAGAAACCGAAGCTGGGCAAAAGAGATTAACAAGATCTATGGAAATTAAAAAGACAAGATATTAAAAAAACAACGGTAGATCTCATTTCTTAAGAAAAAATAGAAAATAAACCGCAAAGTGAGAAACAAAAAAAATTAGCCAAAGCAGATGTAGATGGCGTTTCCATCGGTTGGAGTGTAGTCCGTCTTTCCCATTTCTTGCGCCAAGTGCATTCCATTGCAGTCCGTAGCGCGGTAGAAGCCTGATGGAGAGGAGTCGAACGGAGTCTTGAAGTATGGCTTTCCGAAGAGCTTGCGGCAGAGGATTGGAAGTTGTGCGTGGGGCACGATGTTCTCCAGCTGTGTCATGTTCTTAAAAAATTATTATTAACTGGTAGTAATTATGTAAAGCAAAATGTATATATGCATGTACTGTAAGAAACATATTTTTTTTAAAGTTTTAGAGTGGAAACGTACCATGCGTGGAGCTCTCACAACGCTTGAGAGATGCTCGTTGTCGAGTGAGAGTTGCTCGTTTTCGAGTGATAAACGTTTCGTTTGACCCTTCCAGCTATTGATTTGCTGTAATATATTTAATTAGTCTGTATTTTGTTCTAATTTCTCTTCTCAGATGATCTTAGATATAATCAAATTTTTAAGTTTCTGCTTTAACTTAAACAGTAATGTCATGTCTTTTTCTTATGTTAAATTTTTTTTTATTAAAAGAACATACCTTTCGAAGTGCCACCTGACGACAATCCTCCTGCGATATAAAAAGAATGTCAAATTAATTATCACGAATTATTAATCGTAACTTTAAAGAAAAAAAATCGTAAACTCTTTCTATGCATATGAATAATTTTGTACCACTTGTTTCTCTGCTTCCAATCTCTTCACTTGACGATCGTATTCCTTGAGTCGACGTTCGTAGTATTCGACCCCCCTCTCTCCGTTCTCCTCCTCCAACTGTTTTCCACTGACTTCAGGATCCTGCGACCATAGACATCAGAAATTGAGAGAGAGAGAGAGAAAGAGAGAGAGAGAGGAAGTGAGATAGATAAATCAATATTGGGAGAAAAGAAGATAAGACAAGAATAGACGGAAAAAAGAACCTCAGCCTCCTTCGCTTCTCCATAAATGCTATTATATTTGACCACAGAAGAAATGAAACGCCAGGCTGACCTGACTATCCTTCTGCTCATTACTCTCCGCTGCTGGCTGCTTAGACTTTCCTGGTACATCGACTTCACCGGGCCTTCCGTACTCCTGCGAACATAAACATCAGAAATTGAGAGAGAGAGAGAAAGAGAGAGAGAGAGGAAGTGAGATAGATAAATCAATATTGGGAGAAAAGAAGATAAGACAAGAATAGACGGAAAAAAGAACCTCAGCCTCCTTCGCTTCTCCATAAATGTTATTATATTTGACCACAGAAGAAATGAAACGCCAGGCTGACCTGACTATCCTTCTGCTCATTACTCTCTGCTGCTGGCTGCTTAGACTTTCCTGGTACATTCACTTCACCGGGCCTTCCGTACTCCTGCGAACATAAACATCAGAAATTAAAAGAGAGAGAAAGAGAGAGAGAGAGAGAGAGAGAGAGGGGCAGAGACGGTGAGATAGATGCAAATTAAGTTCCTAATCATATTACTCATATTTACCCAGTAATTCAAAACAATGGTCAGTAAGAACTCATGTTTACCACTTCCTAGATTGACTTCGCAGGAACGTCAGAGACGAAATCAACATTTCAATAAATAAATTGGCAACCGACTATGAGTTAGAAAGATAAATCAATATTGGGAGAAAAGAAGATAAGATAAGAAGAGGCGGAGAAAAGAACCTCGTCCTGCTTCGACTCTCCTTCGTTCACCTACCTTCCATCTTCGTTCTCCTCCCTTCCATCTTCGTTCTCCTCCCTTCCATCTTCGTTCTCCTCCCTTCCATCTTCGTTCTCCTCCCTTCCATCTTCGTTCTCCTCCCTTTCATCTTCGTTCTCCTCCCTTCCATCTTCATTCTCCTCCCTTCCATCTTCGTTCTCCTCCCTTCCATCTTCGTTCTCCTCCCTTCCATCTTCGTTCTCCTCCCTTCCATCTTCGTTCTCCTCCCTTCCATCTTCGTTCTCCTCCCTTTCATCTTCGTTCTCCTCCCTTCCATCTTCATTCTCCTCCCTTCCATCTTCGTTCTCCTCCCTTCCATCTTCATTCTCCTGGTCGGTCAGTTCCATATCCTGCAACCATAAATATCAGAAATTAAGAGAGAGAGAGAGAGAGACAGAGAGAGAGACAGAGACAGAGAGAGAGAGAGAAAAGAGATCAGACAAGAAGAGACGGGGAAAAGAACCTCGTTTTCATTCGCCTCAGCGTCCTTCTCTTCTTCATTCGTCTCGCCCGTCACATCTCCGCTGACTTCAGGATCCTGCGACCATAAACATCAGAAATTGAGAGGGAGAGAGAAAAAGAGAGAGAGAGAGAGAGAGAGGAAATGAGATGGAGAAATCAATATTGGGAGAAAAGAAGATAAGACAAGAAGAGACGGGGAAAAGAACCTCGTGTTGTTTATGGTCGCAGGATCTCGAACACATCTCCGCTGTGTTCGAGATCCTGCGACCATAAACATCAAAAATTAAGAGAGATAGAGAAAGTGAGATATATAAATCAATATTGAGATAAAGAAGATAAGGAAAGAAGAGATAGAGAAACGAACCCTTTCCCCTTGCTCCATTCCATCTCTCTGTCGTTCATCGTGCTCGTCACGATTGAGAGCGAGGATTGCGGCTTTCGCTGACTCGCATCCCATCCCGGAGCCATCGATCCGTACTTTGTGGGGCAAGTCCTCGTTTCCAAGAGTTGGTCTACAATTGATATATCTCACGTGTCTTTTCAAACATGAAATGTTTAACTAACCCGGTCTACGACGCGGGAGATGGATGTTGACCATGTGGTCGCTCTGAAGACGTCCGATGTGTCTCCGAATGAGACCCAGATGATCTGCGGAGACCTCGAGCACATCTTTGTCCTGTGAATGCAAAACAACATCTAGTTTATATTCTTAATGTGTAGTCACCAGAAACATTTCGAAATAAAAAAATAGATATTGAATTATTCACATTTTCGTTGGAGAGCTTGGAGCGTTTCTTGCCGGGAGGATTCTGGCGACTGTTGTCCTCTTCGTCGTACACTGAAAGCGCCGCGAGTGCGTCCGACATTCTTCTGAAAAATTAAATAAAAAAGATAAGGTGAGCCCCTAAGGTCATCGATACATCAAAGAATGGAGCACGAAGAGATTAAAAGAAATGGCCGATATAAGAGAGAAACGGTAAAAAGTAAAAGTAATGCTCAGTTAAGATATGATGGAGCACGTTGTACTCTCACAGTTCTCGAACACAATGTTTTCCAACACTTCTTTAAACTTCATCAACGCCACTCAATCAACAATTCCCACTACATCAACAGTAAGGATCAACAAAAAAGATGTACATCTTTTTAAATCTCAACAAAAAAATCATAAAGAGTCAGTTTGGAGCTGTCGTCCTTCAGCAGCCGAATGAGCATCTTCCCCTGGCTGTCCTCTCCGCTGTGGACTGCGAAGGGCTCTTTCGAAGTGGCGTTCTTGAAGAGCTTCGACCCGTGTAGACCACTCGTGGTAGAATCACACTTCTCGAACAGCTTCTTGAGCTCTGAGAACGCCTAAAGCAGGGTAGATGTTTACCGGTTTTAGTAACATTCAATTTATTTTTCTATCATTTAGTATGCCCAATATACGGATGCAACATACACTAACAGACGTAATACAAGTTTGTTTACAAAATGAAATAGTTTTCTGCCCTTGAAGTTGTTGGAGTGGGCGGACAGAATAAGTTAAAGGCCTGTATTCATCTGTCCTGTCAAAATAAGAGTAATGGAACTTACGATTCTCTCCTGAGCGGCCCGCGTCGACTCTTCCATAGTCTCGATTCTGTTGAGGAGGTGCTTGTTATAGTCCTTGAGCATGCCCTCAAAACGGTGAAAGTAATGTGAAAATCTTTAAGATTTGTGCGAAATAAGTGCATAAGGTATCAAATTAGTTAGAACTAAAAGCGAAAACTTACAATAGTTGTGATCAGATGTTGTTCCTTCCTATTGCGCGCTACTACCGGCTCCCCCCAGTCATCTCCGTAAGACTCGTTCGCAGGATCTAGACATATATAGGCCGATTATATTTGACACATTTGTCCCCTCTCTTAATTAATCTCAAATAATAAATTCTCGCTAATTTGGACTAAACATGTAATATCAGTCTCCTTCGAGTATTTCGCCTATAGATCCACTTCACTTGATGTATATTACAAGATAGGAAGGGATGTTATGTTAATGAGTGTAAGATTACCTTCGTTTTCTTCAACTTCATCCGTCGAGTGGCCATTCGTTCGAAACCACTCTCGATACTCCATCGGTCCGATCGAGCGCTCTTTCTGAACTTGTTCTCCATCACCGGGGGGCTCCACAGCTCGCAACGGCAGCATGTACTGCAAAACAAAAGTACTCATATAAACCAGAAACATGTATTATCTACAACGGAGTCTCCATGACGAACGAATACCCTGATGGCAGGGAAACTGACGATCTTAACGTCACAAACATTAGCGCTCGCTATCTAATAAGCTATCGCTGTTTTATTCAAGTAAAATGCGAAAAAAAAATTGGAGTTCACAATTATCGACGAAAGATGCGAAAACACGCACAGCATTCAGAAACACAAGTTTAGTTCCATTACACAGCTTGTTCTCAATATCAATATTTCTCAATAACATCACAGGTGTCTACGGTTTCAGAATCAATTTATGGGGAGGCAGTCCATTAGGTGTCTTTGCTTCGAGTGTTTCCAACATATCAGGAGGCAATCCCATATTTTCGTCTTCTTTGGGAAGTTCCGTTATTCCAATAAATTCCTCAGCTTCGCCAGGAAGCATGTCCATAATTTTCTCATTCAGTTTGATTACTGCATCATTTCGAACAGAGAGAATTGCTCTCTTACTCATGTCAATTCCACGCGATCTGATTTCTACTGGATATACTGCTTCAATCAGTTCATCTTCACCTGCACACAACATTTTCTCAGGCACTCTAATATGGAAACGGTCAAAGTTGGCGGTTCCCTCACCGACTGCTGTCTGATATAAACTCTTTCTGATTCTTCTCCACTCTCATGTTTATTGTTAGCCTGCATTGCTCAAATTCACGATAGACCCAGGCATTATTCAGTGTGTGATTCAAAATCTCTCTGTCTTGTGCTCCAGGGATGACTGGTAAAATCTGCTTCCAATCGCCTCCAAGTAGAACTACACGGCCTCCAAATGGCTTATCTTTCTTATGGATTGGTGACACAGCTTTCATCGTCTCGTCGACATATCTCAGGATCTTGTCAGATTGCATGGGCGCTTCGTCCCAAATTATAACTTCAACGTTTCTCAAGCATTCGCCCCGATCTGAAGTGACATCGATATTTGGATTCTCGAGCTCATCAAGTTCTAGAGGAATTCCGAAGCCATTGTGCGCCGTTGTTCCGTTCTTCAGTAATGTAGCACCAATTCCAGTCGATGCAACTGGAAGAATCGTCTTATCATTAGCTATGCACCAATTAATTAAATATTCATAAAGATATGTCTTTCCACATCCACCACTTCCGGTCACAAAGAAACATCGCTTCGCTGCGTTCTCATCTTTAATAGCAGCAATTAATTTTTCAGCAATTTCCTTCTGTTCTTTATTGAGCTTTATTCCCGTTTTCTAAACGAATTCTGCTGCTTCTTTCTTATTCTCTGCCATTGCCTTCCTATCAAGATCCAAATTCTTCTTCAGGCCAAATTGTTTGAGAGTGAGATTCGAATGCCGAATAATGGAGTAGATATGTCTGAGGGCCTTTTGTGTTAGTTCATCGTCGGTAAATGTCTTCTCCTTGTCGTAATCAAGCATGGAATCCAAATACTTGGTGAACAACTTTTCCGGATGCGGAGGGTTGCAATGCATTAAAATAACACAGTACAGTTGTCGTACTGCCTTGGGACTCGTCTTCTCGTATGCAGCTTCACCCAAGCATCGGTCCCATTCAATATCATCTTGTAAATATCCTCTTTCTCTCGCGGACTCCTCAAAGGATGCATACTTTCCTTTTCCGTCTTCAGAAGCCAGTAAATCATCATAACAAGTGTATCCTTTCATATTTCTCACAAGTACATACAACGCATACTGCTCTCTGTTTTTTGGGTTTACTGGAGTCAGGTAGGCAATGTTCTTTTCAATTTGGGTCTTCTTTGTGTACGGCTTATACTTTTTCTCTTTTATATCAAATCTGTAGTTCTCTTCAACCTCGAGAAACGTACAGTTTCTTGCATTCTTATCTGTCTTATTCAAGTTCATGTATGCCATAAACCTCGATGTTGCTCTGTCTGCTTTATTCTGCCTAGTTGTGTCATCGTCATCCTCCTTGATATGGAACCAGTTCTCGTCCTCAAGATGTGTAAAGAGTGCAGTAACACAGTGAGATTTTCCATGACTTGGCAATCCAAGTCTCCTATAACATGCTTCGACATTTGAAATGATTCTGCAATTTAAAAAGCTCTTTGTTTCATCAAAGTCAACTATTTGTCGCACTGTGCCATCTGGATTTGTAACGTGTTCATTTCGAAGCCGAATTCCTTCTTTATTCATCTCCTTTTCATCCATTTCATCGAGTTCCATGAACAAACGATCAACTCCCTTGAATATGTACTTGAAGATGTATTTAAAACTGGAGATGCTAGAACACACTTCCACATTAATGTGGCATTGATACTTCATCAAGAGATACGGGTTATATGGAACGATGTCTCTGTTTGTTGCAATTCTATGTCCTTTTCCATATGATTTGTAAAAGATAGTCTCCTGATTATTTCTTCGTCTGTACAATGGATAAGCGTTCTCTTTCATATCCGTTTCCTCACAGAAATCTTTTGGAAATCGTCTCGCACACCGGTACGCATTTGGTCTACTTCTCCTGCATGGCATATCTAAATTTCCCAGGCATGGTCCATGCACCATCTTCTCCTTAACCAATTGTCTTAAAATTTTAGTTTGTTCATATTCTGGATCATTTACATCTGGTAGAATCGGTATTTCAGCACTAATGGTCTGATCGATGATTTCTGGCGTATCCACGTGATCCTTGTCAAACATAATCAACATATGAATGTGAGGCATTCCTCTTTGCTGGTACTCGAGATTCCAGGCATAGCCATGCACTTCTCCGAGAACTCCGTGCTCTACGATATCGGTAATAAATTCTTTTGCTTTAAGCCAGAAAATCCTGCATACTTCATCAGACATATCCAACCAGTTCATATTTGGCGAAATTCGTTCTTTAAATTCTCGTATTTCTTTCCAATCTGGGTTTCCTGTGAAAGTGATAAAACGTGCAGGCTTACCAAATCTTCGAGAAATTGCGATGCACTCATAGTAGCGTTTTTTGAACCATTTGGTACTTCCAGGATATGCCTCAGGCATCGTCACATAATTTCCAAGTACAAATCCTTGTTCTGCAAGCTTTATTTGTGCGAACCTTGCGTTCGCACTCACTTTAGCCATTTTGTGTACCATTTCTGCTCTTTCTCTTCGTATTGCTGCCAACCGGTCTGCTTCAAGTCTCAAATAAGCATACAGACAGTACTGCTGAGTGATTGCACCCCAGTGCTTGCACCAGTGCATTTGTTGCTCCTCTAAATTTCCTCTCAATGCCAAAACATAATTTGTCCATTCCTGTCTTGAAATAGATTCACGAGACTTGACTCCCGGCTTTGTTTTCTGTTTTCGTCTTTGTATATTCTTGGGCAAATTGTTCATGTATGCACGATTAGCATGAGGGAAGAGAACAGGAAATGACATGGCATCATGCAATTCACAAAAATGCGGTAGATTATTGCTGGTATTTGATCTTGGAAATATTCTTACTCCTTTATTCAAATCTTCATGACTTGGACATTCACCATCTGGATACACGTATACCGCAGCAATAAACTTTTCTGCACTGGGTTTATGCAATCTTCCCGGATGAATGGTCTCTATGGACATCATCTTTCCGCCAGACCCTTCCACTGGTTCATACTTCTTTATTGCTTCATCTTTGTCTAGTATGTTTAGCATTATGCGGTTCGGTTTCCTACCACTTTCTTTAGCTTCCTTATTTTCCTTCTGGACGATTTCATCCATTTGCTTGTACAGCTTTATCAGACAATTGTTCTCTTGCAAAACTTTTAGAACTCGCATGAAAATCATCGGATCATAGTTCAACTTAAACTTTTTCATAAATTCTATACAAGATTTTTTGGCAATTTCTTCGTCATTGCTGAGAATCAAATTTACAAATGCAGGCTTTTTTTCAGAGTTAAACTGTGGACATACAATCATTGTCTCCATTGCTCCGTTAATTACGAGAGGCACTGGGCCACCTTTGGGAAATTGATGCCGTTGTTTGTAATTAATCCTTGGGCAAACAAATCCTAGGTGTGTGTTCATCTGTCTCAATGTATCCCATACATGTTTTCCAGCTTTTGAAAGTACATATTTTTTATCGCTCGCATTTCTTTATTTTCAATCGTCAACGGGAATTCTTCTTGAATGTTGACTTGTTCGCCCTTACAGCATATGGAATCTGGCTCGCCTGGCCATCGCCACGCTTTACAGTGTTCACATTCCTTTTGCGGTGGTAGCTCAAAGTATTTTGGTAACGGTCTTCCGATCATTGCAGCTAAGATTTTCTTCAAAGCGTTTCGATTTTTCTTTACCATGTACGACACATACTCTTTCGTTTTTGACGAGGGCGTATTCATAGGATCTGAGATATCAGCCAAATCTGCACTTTCAACGTCATTATTAGCATCGTCTTGTATTTTCATACATTTCCGCATAATTCGTTTTACATCTTTCGGATTAACACTCTCAGGACAATCCTTATTATTCATAACCAGTGAATATATTACTGAACATATGTATATGCCTGTATGGAATGGAGAGGGAATACTCGGGTATTCTCGTATCAGCTGGTACCTTGCTCGCTTTCGATCATAATAACGTGCAACCTTCCTAATAGTCTGATTCATTTCAGAGGAAACTGCTTCTATGTACGGATCGTATAGTTTGGCTTTTTGCTCTCTGATCGCAATAAGTGCATACTCATTTGAACTTTTCTTAATAGGTATCAATAGCGTCTTTCTCTTATAATTTTTAAATCCTTCCAATTTTCCTTCACTCTCAAATGCTCCAATTGGTAGTATAGCAAATTTCTTGCTTTGTAGAGAAAGAACGAAATTATTAATAATTTCATCAGTTAACATCTCATTATCACTCGAGAGCAAAGACAATTCGTCTGCAGTCAGCTCATTACACGCAAAGGGAATAACTCTCACTTCTTCTTTCTCTTTATTCTCACTGTTCTCGACATCTTCACAGATTACAGATGTTATTATTTTTTCTAGAATCATTCCACGTTACGCAGGCTCGTTAAATTCTTTAAATTTCTTTTTTCTCTTCCCCGACAAGTCGCACATGTATTGTTCAGCATTGAAATGGAGAGCTGGTCCAGATTCGTAAGGCAGTACATATGTACATTGCTCATTTCTTCTTTTCATTTCTGACTTGTCTAGCTTTTGCGAAAAAATAGTTTCTGTTAGCTTTATCAAATTGTTCATCATTACAATTCTCCGCTCTTGATCATATAATCTGACCACAATATCTTCATTCCGCTCAATAATTCCAAGAACCCATTCGGTGTCACATTTCAATGGAACAAATATTATCGTCTGCTTAATAGACTGCATCTCTTTAGACATAGTTCCTGATTGGAAATATGCTTGAATATCTTCTGGATTGCATATGAAAACATCTTCATTTGAGTCACTAACCATGATCCTTAGCATTTTATAAACGATCAAATTATCAAAATTATTGCCCGGGTGAGCGGACTCAAATGGTATTACAGATCTTTCTAAATCTCTCCTCTTCTGGTTCAGAGTGCATGTTCCCCATCCAACTCTTTTCATCATGTCAAGTTCCTCATTGGAATAATCAGAGAAGTTTGATTGAACAGATTGTGTAGATGAAAATACGCTACTTTCAGATCTAACAGAAGAGGATGAAATAGATCTCCGAGACCTTTCATAAGTGATTCTCTCAACACTCTCTCCATACTTCCTGATCAAGTTGCAAGAAAGCACAAAATTCTTCAATTGCTTTCTAAATGAATTAACATCAAAATTATCAATGCATGTAGGTCTTTCATTTATAACTTGCAATGCGTGGAAAATAGTGATATGTCCGCAGCTTACACTATCATTCTGCATTGTCACTTTGCTCTCGTCCTGTGCATCTACATCAACTTCAAGTCCCGTGAGATGGGAGATGCATTCCTTAATTGTGTTCAGTTCACTTCTCTGCACTCTATTCAGCGAGTCATACACTGTGCCTTTCTTATTCTGAGGTTCAATGACACAAAGCATATGGTGATTATTATTAACCAGAGGGAACATAACTTTCGAATATTGGTTATAATTTCGTTTCCTCAGTTTTCGTATGTTTTTACCATTACTGCAGTAAGCATGGTATACATGTGGATCAATTGAAAACACATTCTTCTTATAGCAAAAAGCTCGCACAGCACAGTTTACGACATCTGCATGTACAATTTCTGCGCGGTCCAATTTATCAATATTTCATATGAGACGTCCGCAATAGGCGCACTTGACCTACTAACTGAGCTAAATATAGCTTGATAAGTTTCGTCTCTTTGTTCTCTATTAATTAGCGATCTACTTTTTCTCATGGATGATCGCCTCGGAGTGCTATCTGAAGTAATGTCCATTTGGCTCGTTCCAGAGAAAGCTGAAGATGGTGTACCTCTTACTTGTCCTTCCACAGTTCTTTTCCTTCTTGGTGTCTGATTTGCAGGGCTCTGTATTATTTTCATCTGACACATATCATTTAGCAAAATAGATGGGCTCTCAATTTCTTCATTTCTTCTTTTCTTTTCAGAACTGAACTGTTCATTAAATTCGCTTTTTCGTTTAGCGTTATAAGATAATCTTTTGTTTCCAGCTGCTGGTGTTTTAAATGCGTTGTTATCACAGTCTGACACTGGAGTTCTGCTTCGACTTCTGGATATTCGGACTGAGTCATTATCGGAGATCGAAACATTTTTTCTTTCACTTTCTGTCGCTTCAGTCGTTTTAAACAGTCCTATCAACTTCTTCTTATAAAGCATTGAATTGAACCTCAGCAGATCAAATCCGTGTGGTGAGAACGCCGATTCCGCAAATGAACATACCAGAATATGTGCATTATACTTACATTTACCCTGCTCAGTGCATTGTTCAAGATTAACATTGAATCCACTAGTGAGCGGTTTAATTGCAGAAACTATTCCAAATATAGAGTTGGTTGCACACTTGTAGTAATCTTCGCTTCCCTGTTCATCAGAATCGCAAATTCTCATAATGCCAGAAGACCAGTTGTAATCACAATAATATACATGTTTTCCCCGGTTCTTGTCAGGAACAACAAATTGAGCCAAGTTACATTCACTCAGTTTTCCTTCATATGATTGCATCCATGCTTGTTCAAGAGAAATGGCTTTATTCATGAAAAGTTCAAACTTACTCACCGCAGCTTTGGTTTCAGGATGATTCATGGCAATCCTTAGCATACAACATTCAATGACATCTACTTCCAACGGCTTTTGCTTTGCATTCAATTCTTTCTTTATTTTTGCAACATCAAACAATTCATTTTTATTTTTATCAGGAACAGATGTCTTTACAGCATCAAATAATTCGTTTTGATCGTCTGTAGATATTTCTTCATATTTCGTCAATAAGCGGTACAAGAATCCTTCTCATTGCCTTACACTTCTTAACTGAATATTCTTTGAACAATGTACGCAGTGTCTTTGCATCGAACTTGCGACCAGAACACAGATATCTGAGCTGGTGAGAAGCAGAGACATTCAGAAGCATAGTTTCTGGGCTCTCATTGGAAATTTTTTCAAATACTTCTTGAAATGTCATTTCTTTCAACATACTCTCTGGGTCGAGGAGATCGACATATGCTTCTTCAATAATTTTTTCGTTTTCATCACAGTCGTTAATCTCGATAAGATTATATGGTCTGACAGTGTCAATTTCAGGTTTCTCGTAGATAGTCGAAGCATTTATTTTTAAATTGCTCTTCCTTTTTGCTGGTCCCTGAGGCTTTTTGAATAGGTAATCATCATTCTTCGAATTTGATCTCTGACTTCGTCTTGGCTTTACTTCATTCCACTCATTTTCAAAGTTCTTCTCAATTGGAGAAGGCTTTTTCTTCTGTTCTGCTAGAATAACTACAGGAACTTGATTCCTCCCTTCCAAAACATTAAGCATGACATATCTGTACAGTCTGCATTCAAATCCGTCCTTTGGTTTTGGAATTCTTTTCATTGCGCACTGATAGTACTTGCATGTGAATACACCGCAGTGGAATGTGTCTGGTTGCTGTTGAACGTTTTCCCATATAAAGCTTGGCTTTGGAACATTTCCAAACACGTGCTTGATCAGCTGACAAATTCCCTTTGCGCTTATGTGCTCCGAGTATGTGTCCTTATGATATGTTTTGCCTTCCATGGAATCTGATATTCTTACAACATTTTCCTCTCTAACATACTCGGCAAACCAGAAGTGAACTCCGTAGTGGACAGCAAATAGAATCCGCTTTGCAGTGAGTTTCATCGCGTCGTTCATTCTGGCAAATGCAAAGTTAATGTGAATCTGATCTACCAAGTAGCATTCGCCTGCTGCAGTTGCATCTCTTTTCCGCTCAAAGACCTGATAAATGGAACTCAATGCGAAAATTGTGTCGTTTCCAGAGTATGATTCAGCCAGTATTGTGATATATTTGTCCACAGTCTCCGTTGTAAGCATGTCAGATTCTGATCTGAGATCACTGAACTCCACATATCCTGGTTGTGTACTAATTGATAGGTCTCCTTTCTTGCCAGTCAGAATCGAATACATGCTATTCTTTATGTCATTTGAGTTCATGCTGAAGCGACTGTAATCCGAGTTCGTGATCGAACTTTCCAAGGCACTCACAAGATAAACGGCTGAGTCTTCATTAGCATCCTTCATTTTCGCAAATTCCTCATTCTCGAATGTCGGAACAATATTCGACTTGGTAACGAATTGAACAATTTTGCTGAGAGCATCTCTAACTGGTTTCAGGGTAATGATTTGTGTCTCTTTCTTCGAATCGTACAAATGCAATACATTTTCATTTCTGTTGTATTTTGCACAAAACATGTGACCATTCACAGAAACAGGAATAATGAGTCGCTCGAAACTGATACGGCTTTCTTCATTCAATCCAATAAAATGCTTCTCACTTATCTGCATCCCAACATTTGCATTTTGGAAAACTTCTATATGCGCAATGATAACTTTTCCAATATTCCTTTCATCCCCTTCGATCCAATTGCTCAATTTCTGCTTGGCATACTCATCAATAAACTTGGTCGGAATTTTGTGACTTTTGTCTGTCAGGACTTTGTATTCATCTATACTCTCATCAATTCCTCCTCCTCTGAGATTCTTGTACATAAAGTGGTCTTGCGTGTATTCATTTTCATTCGTATTCTTCTTCATATCATCATTCAGTGGTTCTTCATCATTTTCATTCTGATTTATTCTGGTTTGCGGACAGTAGCATTTTCCAAACAGTTTCCCTGCCCGCGCAGTCACTGATGGGAGGCAGTCGCTACTGCCTAGAGGCCCTGCCCCGGCAACCTCTAGGCACTGCACGGCCGAGCCGCGCCGACGATCCGGCCGAATGTCGACCTTCTCGCCGTCGCTTCGACACCGTGCGTGCATCTGAGCAGAAAGGAAGAGGCAGACCAACCACGAAGGGAAACTCTAACCTCTCCTGCAATTAAAGGATTCATTATTAATATGTTCTGTTATCCGCTATACATTCCTCATGCGCCGCGCAACAACAACAATACAAATATCTATACATACATACATTCGTACGCTGGAATATCGAATGAGGTCAGTGAACACGCTCAATTAACGGTCTGTTGTTTTGTGAATGTATGCATGCTTGATCGCGATAAAAACATCTCACCAAGAAACATATGTACATAACGGTAGAATAGAGAGAAAGAGAGAGAGAGAGAGAGAGAGAGAGAGAGAGAGAGAGAAGGGCAGAAAGATAGAGATACAATTCAAGACACTGGTCAATCATTTCTTGGTCACGGTTCACTTCATTCATTCATAATACTTTCTTTACATCACAATTCACAGTTTGCTTTCAAATATATCAATTATGTATTTCCTTTCTGACTCCTTTCAATCAATATATGCATAGATCTCTCATGGTTCATAGGGCATCTCACGCCCTCCTTATCATGCAACCGACAGCTGACATTTAATATCAGCAGCTGTCTGGAAGAATGACAGGAAAGGACAGAGAGGGAACCATTACTGAATCTTTCTTAGAGAGAGATAGAGAGAGATAGAGATAGAGATAATAGAGAGAGAGAAAAAGAGATAGAGACAGAAAGAGAGAGAGAGACGAGGGATCATCATAAACAATTAGCGGTAATAAATAATTGAGAAATGACGGAGACAACATTTCAAACATTCGCTTCAAGAAAACATTATTTCTTCACGAAATTAGAGCAATTGCATTCATTCTTCCATCCATCGTAGATTTATATTAATTCATTTTTAGTGAAGAAGTAGAAATGTACATACAAAGTTCACTTCACTATTTATCGGACTTCTTTCTGATATTGGCAGTTTCAATCTCTTCAGCAAAAAGAATCCAATTATACAATAGTCTTAATTCTTCCATGCGCCGTCGTACATTTACACTCATTCGTTAACGTGTACAAAAATATCATTCAATTCAAGCATTTCATTCATTGATTTCTGATCTAATATACTTCTAAAGAGGATATTCATTGATTCTCCATTCTGATATTGATTTCATTGATTCTCCATTCCATTCTGATATTCATTGATTCTCCATTCTGATATCTCCATTCTGATGTTGATTCATTCTCCATTCTGATATGATTCATTCATTCATTCAATTCATAAGGCCTCTCACGCCCTCCTCATCATGCAACCGACAGCTGACATTCAATATCAGCAGCTGTCTGGAAGAATGACGAGAAGGGACAAGGAGGCAGACAGACACAAGAAAGAAGCGGGGAGAAAAAGAGAGAGGAGGAGAGAAAGAGAGAGACAAAGGACAAAAAGACTGAAGTGATAGAGGGAAGACACCAGGCGGGCTCATCAGGTGAGAACCTGGACAGAAAAAACCTGTTTCGCCCTTATCTCACGACAGGTTTGCATTCATAAAAGTACTGATAGATATATCTTCATATGATACTGGGATTTTGATTCTTCTTTGGTAGTTCACTTCATAAAATTCGTGATTAGTAAAGAATGTGAGAGATGGGAAGGAGTATAGAGGCAGACAGAGATAGAGGCAAACAGATATATATATATATATATATATATATATATATATATATATATATATATATATATATAGAGAGAGAGAGAGAGAGAGAGAGAGAGAGAGAGAAGGAGAGGCAGAGGGAGGAAGAGAGTAAGAGAAAGAGGACAAATAGACTGAAATGATAGAGTAAGACACCAGGCGGGCTCATCAGGTGAGAACCTGGACAAAAAGAACCTGTTTCGCCCTTATCTCACGAGAGGTTTTGAATTCACAAGTGTAGTGATAGATCTCTTCTTCAAATGATTGACAGTTCGCATATTGAAATTGAACACTGGCATTTGATTTTGGTCTTGATAAGAATAAGTGAAATGGGGATTAATCAGTGCTATGCAGTGCTGTGCAGTGGCCATGCAAACTAATGCCACGGAAGTAAGAAAATGTTAAATTCGTGCAAAAATATTACGATGAAAACCCGTTAATAAAAGACAATGTTAGAAAACATTAGTAAACAATGCCCACTTTATATTAATCCCCTCTTTATAAAAAAAAGGAAATGACGACCTCGCTTTCTCTAAAAACTCAATCCTGAAATGGAGCTCTAGGTTAAGTTGGGAGTGGGCAGACTGACAACCAAGATGTCGATAGTCCTCCTTTGACAACGAAGGCCACTCCGTCGGTGATGGCGATGGTCGAGGGGGGGGGGATGGTTGGTGGCTCTAATGCTATTCCCTCTCTCACTCGCTTTCCCTTTTTCACCTACTCAAGGGAATGAAGTACCTGTTGCACGCCAGGGCCGGTGTGGCCGTCGTCATCGCCGCCTTCACTGAACGGAAGTCTCATCACATTTCGTCTCAAGCTTCGCACCGTGCTTTCGAACTAAAAAAAGCAAAATATTCATTAGGTAACCAAAACTAAAATATACCTGTAAAAAGGAGAGGGCAAAAAAAAGGAAAATCAAAGGAAAACTTAAGGCCAGATACTTTAAAAGTAAGGCCAGATACTTTAATAACGGAGCAGAAGTAAGGCACATGTTACAGGGGAGACAAGAAGCAAGCGAAAGCGGAAGTGACGAAGCGCGCACCTCTGCTTGCCGCTACCCGCTGAGAAATGAAAAGACGCAGAGTCAAGAGGCGGCATATAGTGCGCAAAGCAAGAGAGTGTACGAGTCGGAGAGAGCAGAGAGGCGCGATGAGACTCACCCTCGCCGCATGACACTCTCGCATTCCTTGGAATTATGCCAAATGCGCGGGAAAATGTCGAGAAAGCATACGTGTAGCCGAGATAGAAGGAGAGAGAAAGAAGTGCAACAAGGGTTAAGGTGAATCCAGGAAAATGAAGAAAGACAGAGACAGAGCGGATAAAGGTATTTGTATATTACGTCATATCATAAACGTCACATAACGTAACACGTTACACTGGTTTTCTTTATTTCTTTATTCTCATCATTTTCAAATAATAACGTGAAACAAGAAGACACGGGAAGAATCATTGAGAGAGACACCGAGAGGCAGAAATTAGATTAAATCATAAAATTAGATTACTTCTCATCATAGAGAAAAATGGGAGAGGAGCACAATTAGAAATCTCTCCGAGATTGATTCTTAGAAAAAAAGGGGAATGATGCGGGAAATAGAGCGAGGCAGATTGGGAGGGACTTAGACGGCCTAACCGCAAAAAAACAGGAGAATTAAAGAAATTAAATGAAGTCATTAAATTAGATTTTAAATTAGATTATTTCTCATGATAGAGATGTCAACTTTTCGAGAAAAATGGGAGAGGAGCACAATTAGAAATCTCTCCGAGATTTATGCTTAGAAAAAAGTGGAGAAATGCGGGAAGAGAGAGACACGAATAGGCAGAGTGGAAGGGACTTAGAGGGCCGAACAGGAAATGACAGGAGTATTAGCAAGTCATTCCTTCATCACATAATCCGTCTGGAATTTGAAAATGGCGAGCAATCGCACAATCGATAGCTCTTGATTGGGATTCTTGACTGCTTCCTGCTTCCAAAACTCCAGAAAATCCTCAGATGTAAAGACGTCAAAGTCGTCATCGCCGAGTCCTCCAAGCACGATGGGCGAAGCTTCTTAAATAGAGAAGATATGCACAATATTATATGCGTTTAAACTTTACCTTTGATGTCCTTGATCTTGATCTTGACAAGATAGAACCCTTGTGGCGAAGATGAAGAAGGACCAGTGACGTTCCTCTTCACCTCCTCCTTCGCGTCTTCGACAACCTTCTCTCCTAAATGTTCAAAAATAATGAAATATAGAGTGAATACAATCAGGGAATCCGATCTAGTAAAGAATCGTTTTCTTTAATACCTGCATTAGAAGGTGCGGGCTCTTCTTCCGTCTTTTTTTTCTTCTCGTTATCAACTGCTTAAACCGATCTCTTTGTTCGATTTGGGTGTACACAACAAACATTCCAAATATTTCCCGTCGTGGCGGCATCTTCTGAAGGTCTCTTCAGTGTATTGTGAAGAGACGCCTTCATCGAGTCACGCTCAGTGGTCTTGGCATTCGCCTCGGTATTTCCCACGAGTCCGTGATGCTTCACAAAAGCACGCATTTCAAGCGGCAACTCTCCCACAAACACTGAATGAATACTTCTTCATATAAGGAAAGATGAGAATTAAAAAATTAAAAAAAAACAAATTCAGGCGTCCTCCTGAGTTTCGTCTCGTATTTGTTGACTGCATACTTCGAGTGCTTCCCATCCCAATTCTTGTGCTCGTAAAGGACACCATCCGGGGAAGAGTAAATCGGCCATGCGAATGACTCGATGCCGATTTGTCTACCGAACCTTAGAAATCCGATAGGAAATCGTTAACAGACAGATTTCGTAACCGAGATGTTCAAGAAAACTTACTTTTCAATTATCTTCCTTCCACGCTCTCGCAGAGCCATATTCAAGAAACGAAGTCGGAAGATCTCCATGAAAAAACGTGTATCCTCGACGTAGACGTTCGGAATGGCCAAGTCAGTAGGGAATTCCTTCAGCATATTGACGAACAGCTCGCTGATCTTTGTTCTCGCTGCGACCTGCGAGGGCTTCTCTCCTGAAATCATTGATTTTCGAGGACTACTATTACAGAAATAACATATATATCATATAATGTATGTTGAGAAAACATAATAAACCTGATTTGAACTTTATGTAGATTTCGTTCACGCTTTCACGCAAAAGATCAGCTCGAATCTCGTGCGGGTGGGGCCCGCTATATCCGGATCTTGTAGAAGCACTCGACTTCGCTGGGGCATCCGCCATAATCAATCGACTCTGAATTATCAATGAATCAATGAATTCTGAATAAAATAAAAGAAGAAGAAAACGAAATTGGGCAATTCGCGCTTAAAGTATAAAAGTACCGTAACTTGTCTTCCCTTCGAATCCTTTTGATTTCAAACATGAATTTTCAAAAAGCAGACCACTGTGATTATGAACGCATAATATGTTTATTTAACTTTTAATTTTATTTCTTTATTATTTTACATGCATTTCCCTTTTTCTATTGGTATGGCACTTTAATGATAACCCATCCTAACCTATGTATACTCATATTGAAGCTCTAGTGAAACTCTGCATGATTCTAAAACTCTCATCCCTCTAACTTCCCTATTCATAAAGATATGAATTTTAGAAGGATCGCTCCTAACAAAAAATTTTGACCCTTCAATCGATAATATCTACAACTTCTAGTGTCCAAAAGTTGATAATTCTACTATTAAAAGATGCGCCGTATCAAAAACTCTACAATCGGAGTCAGTTAGATCAAAAAGCGAATTTGTAGATTTCGAGAAAAAGTCTAACTACATGCCGAAAAACGGCAAAAAAATGGGGTCAAAACGCGCCGCGCTCCCACTGATCTACCAAAACTCGAAATGATCTCAACTCCAGGAATCATATTCATTTTTCGACGATCTATCTAACAGTATTTTTTTCATCGCCATATCTCTACCCGAAAAAAAGAAGTTGGCTCTAAGGGTTAAAATTTGGCTCTAAAGGGTCAAAAGTCTGTTCTAGCGGCGCTACTGGACTATCTGGGCCTTTGAATTTCAGCCCATTAGAAAGCTTAGACTCTTTAGTCTATGTTATCACTGTTATAATTTCATCAGGAGTCATATAAAAGCGCGCAAAAGAGTTTGCGCGCGCGCGGATTCGAACCTGCGACCCATGACTTTCGATGTGCAGAGAAAATAGCCCAAAAAGCCACAAAATAATTCATATCTCGAATATGCCTGAATCAAATCCCACGATCTACCTATCATTCGGTAGCTAATTTTAGGCTCTACAATAAAAAAGATATGCGCCAAAACGTGTCAGTGATAGCTAAGGCCGAAATAGTGGCCTGAACATTCTGACCCCAAAACTAGATCAAAAACTTCAAAATATGAAAACATTTTGTATGATAAAGTTGTTCTCCTTCTCGAGAGCTACAGAATGGTATATAATATGTGGCAAAACCTTTAACTACCGCGAAGAAACAGAGGCTCAAAGTGCGTTCCAAAAATTTTCAACTTCACGGCCCTTTCAGAGCACTTTAATGAAAAGCCAGACAAACTCAAGTATACTCATATTGAAGCTCTCGTGAAACTCTGCATGATTCTGAGACTCTCATCCCTCTACCTTCCCTATTCATAAAGATATGAATTTTAGAATGTTCGCTCCTAACAAAAAAATTTGACCCTTCAATCGATAATATCTAATACACCTAGTGACCAATAGTCGATAAGTCTACTATTAAAAGAAAGCCCGTCAAAAACTCTACAATCGGAGTCAGTTAGATCAAAAGCGCAATTTGTAGATTTCGAGAAAATGAGATGAATGAGCCTAAAAAAGTACCCCAAAAACGTATGGTTTGCGCGCCGGCCTCGTACTGATCTACCAAAACTCGGAATGATCTCAACTCCAGGAATCATATTCATTTTTGAACGATCTATCTACCAGTATTTTTTTCATCCCCATATCTCAACCAGAAAAAAAGATACAACCTCTCAAAGTCGGCAAAGTGCCAAAATCGAAGTCACCTCCGACCAAAGTTTGCGCGCCCGCGCCGGCGCCGGCGCAAACCCTAATTTTTTGAAACCAACATATTCTTGTAGCCCAGACACTATTCCACAATCCGCAAAAAACCGCTCCCCGATATCTCACCCCCACCGCCCACAGCACCTCTCCGCGCTATACCCGTAAATAAATTACAGTCGACTTTTAGATAACTCTAGACTAGCGTGACTTTGTCACGCTATGGGCCTTTGGCCTGGGGGTTAGTTCGGGTTGTTGTTATTTCGCTCTAAGGGTTGTTAGTTGGGGTCTGAGGGTTGTTAGTTGGGGTCTGAGGGTTGTTAGCTGGCTCTAAAGGGGGAAAAGTCTGCTCTAGCGGTGATTACGGGACGATCTGGGGCTTTTAAATTCAGCCTATAAGAAAGCTTGGAGTCTTCTATCCATTCTAACATACTTTTTATTTAATGAGAAGTCATATTAAAACTCGCAAAAGAGTTTGCACGCGCGCGGGTTCGAACCTAGGTCGGTAGAATAAGGTGGGTGCCCTGAAAATGTACCAAAAAGCCACAAAATAATTTTTTTCTCGAATATGCCTGAACCGATTTCCACGATTGGCACACCATTCGATAGCTAATTTTAGGCTCTACAATAAAAAAAATATGCGCCAAAAAGTGTCAGTGATAGCTAAGGCCGAAATAGTGGCCTGAACATTCTGACCCCAAAAGTAGATCAAAAATGACAAAATATGAAAACGTTTTGTATGAGAAAGTTGTTCGCCTGCAAGTTAGCTACAGATTAGTATATAACATGTCGCAAAAGCTTTCACCACCGAGAAAAAACGGAGGCTCAAAGTGGCTTCCAAAAATTTTCCACTTCAGAGCACCCTCAGGGCACTTTATTGATCACCTATCGGAATGCAAGTATAATCATATTGAAGCTGACTCCACGCCCTTCAATATTCTGCAAGTCCCATCGCTCTACGATCCCTACAATTAAATACGTGAATTTTTGAAAATTGCTCCTAACAAAAAAAGTTGGAACTTCAATCGATAATATCTACAATGCACAGTACCCAAAAGTTGATAAGAATAGCATTAAAAGATGCGCCGTCAAAAACTCTACAATCTGAGTCAGACAATCAAAAAGCGGAATTTGTAGATTCTGAGAAAAGGAGATGAATGAGCCTAAAAAAGTACCCCAAAACAGGGTCAAAACGCGCTGGCCTCCCACTGATCTACCAAAGCTCCAATCGATCTCAACTCCAGGAATCTTATTCATTTTTGGACGGGCTATCTCCCAGTATTTTTGTCATCCCCATATCTTTATCCAAAAAAGAGATATTCCTCCTCAAAGTCGCCAAAGAGCCCAAATCGCAGTCGCCTCGGACCAAAGTTTGGACGCCCGCGCCGGCGCCAATACCGACCCCAATTTTTTGAAACCCACACATTCTTGTAGTCCGGAAACTTTTACATGTTCCCCAAAAAACCGCTTCCCCATATCTCACCCCCACCGCCCACAGCACCTCTCCGCGCTATACCGGTCAATAAATAACAATCGACTTGTATATAATAAGAGACTAGCGTGACTTTGTCACGCTACGGGCCTTTGGCCCGGTCAATGGCCACCGGGGCTATCGCCCCGGAGGCCATTTCCCGATAAAAAGATAGTAAGTTGGGTCGTTAGTTGGCTCTAAGGGTTAAAATTTGGCTCTAAAGGGTCAAAAGTCTATTCTAGCGGCGCTACTGGACTATCTGGGCCTTTGAATTTAAGCTCATTATAAAGCTTGGAGTCTTTACTATACGATATCACTCTTTTAACAGACTCAGGAGTCATACAAAAGCGCGCAAAAGAGTTTGCGCGCGCGCGGATTCGAACCTGTGACCCATGACTTACGACGTGCACTGAAAATGTACCAAAAAGCCACAAAATAATTCATATCTCGAATATGCCTGGATCAAATCCCATGATCTACCTATCATTCGATAGCTAATTTTAGGCTCTACAATAAAAAAAATATGCGCCAAAAAGTGTCAGTGATAGCTAAGGCCGAAATAGTGGCCTGAACATTCTGATCCCAAAAGTAGATCAAAAACGACAAAATATGAAAACGTTTTGTATAAGAAAGTTGTTCTCCTTCTCGAGAGCTACAGATAGATATATAACATGTGGCAACTCCTTTAACTACCGCGAAGAAACGGAGGCCCAAAATGCGATCCAAAAATTTGCCACTTCACGGCCCTGGCAGGGCACTTTAGTGATAGCAAAGCCTAACCTATGTAAACTCATATTGAAGCTCTCGTGAAAATCTGCATGATTCTGAAACTCTCATCCCTCTGCCTTCCATATTCATAACGATATGAATTTTAGAAGGGTCGCTCCTAACAAAAAATTGTGACCTTTCAATCGATGATATCTCATACGCCAAGTGTCCAAAAGTCGATAAGTCTACTACTAAAAGAAAGCCCGTCAAAAACTCTACAATCGGTGTCAGTTAGATCAAAAGCGGAATGGAGGGATCTAGGAGAGAATGAGAAGAATGAGCCTAAAAAAGTACCAAAAAAACGTATGGTTTGCGCGCCGGCCTCGTACTGATCTACAAGTAGCTCAACAAATCTCATCTCAAGGAATCATATTCATTTTTGAACGATCTATCTCACAGTATTTTTTTCATCGCCATATCTCTACCCGAAAAAAAGATACAACCCCTCAAAGTCGCCAAAGTGCACAAATCGAAGTCGCCGCGGACCAAAGTTTGGCCGCCGGCGCCGGCGCCAATATCGAACCCAATTTTTTGAAACTGATATATTCTTGTAGTCCGGAAACTTTTACATGTTCCGCAAAAAACCGCTCCCCGATATCTCAACCCCCGCGCCCGCTACACCTCTCCGCGCTATACCAGCCGATAAATAACAGTCGACTTTTAGATAACTCAGGACTAGCGTGACTTCGTCACGCTACGGGCCTTTGGCCCGGTCAATGGCCACCGGGGCTATGACCCAACGGACCCAAAGTGACCTTCTTGACCGGGATACTGTAGATTTAGAAAAAAATACACGAAAAGAAAGTTGCTGGCAAAGTTTGGAGGCGTTTGGAGCACGTTGACCCAACGGACCCAAAGTGACTTTCTTGACCGGGATACTGTAGATTTAGAAAAATTACACGAAAAGAAAGTTGCTGGCAAAGTTTGACGGCATTTGGAGCATGTTGACCCAGCTGACCTCAGATGACCCAATTGAACGGGATACTGTAGGTTTTTATGTAAACTAAAACGAGCAAAACATGTTGGCAAAACATTGACCACATGTGGGTTGGAACCCTGAAGTGTCCCCGCTCGACGTTGCCTAACTCGTCAGATCGGAAGTGATGGCTACTTCACTTGATGGAGGGGCACAGCCTCGGTGACTGTTTACGTTCTCGCGACTCACAGGCTCGATGACCTGTCTTTTTTTCTTTGCGTACACTATTTCGCGACTGTCTTTTTCTATGGCCAAGCCACGTGTAACGTTATGTCGTCTGTTTTGCTTGTGTACGCGAGAGAGCTGTACTATCTCGACTGGACATTTATAGTCGACAATTTGACTATATGGGGGAATGTAATTTCATTATGAGTATGTTATTTTAATTGCTGTTTACAGTTAAGTCAATGCTTTATTATTTTTATATATGCCACCACGTGAGTGACAAAAGACGAAGGAGTCCGCCGCGACCATCTACGTTGGTGGATTGAACGAGAAAGTGTCGGATGGAGTTCTCTTGGAGCTCTTTGTCCAAGCCGGCCCGTTGTCTCGGTCAACATGCCGAAGGACAGAGTAACTGGATCTCACCTAGAATGGAGAACAACTGGGAATGAGAACCACTTCATACATTCACTGCGAATGTTTCATTAACTGTCATCATCATCCTTTTCATATTATGTTTTGCAGCAATTAGCCGATAACCCTGTTTTTCAGTTTCGCCTTTATCAACTTTGCGTCACTCGAAGCATCGGATATGGCTTGCGATGAAGGGGCAATACTTGTGCAATCGGTCAGATTCTTATGCACTTTCTTGTTATCTCCTCAGTTTTTGTCTAACAAATCGGGAGAATCTGTTATCTTTCCGCACGTTTTCTTAAAATGTTGAATGCCATAACTTGCAGAGCAATCACCGTGTCTTACGCATTCAAGAAGGATGCGCACGGCGAGAGACATGGAACGGCGGCAGAGAGGATGCTGGCCGCGCAGAATCCACTCGTGCAGGCAGAACGACCGCACCAGGTCAGAGGATACACAGTTATTTCTTTTCTCAAAAGTCCTTCTTACTCACCAACTCAGTCATGTTCTTCTTTATTAGAATTATTCCTTTTTCGGCGCATTTTACGTCTGTAGGGGCCATTTTTACGGGATACTGTAATACTGTAAAGTGGGAATGATCCTTACTACTTTGAATACGGTGGATTTTCATATGTAATAAAAAAATTCTTCTTCAGATGGTCTGACGCTTTATCCTGCCGCGGCTCTCACTTCAGCGCCAAGGGATTCGACATCTGTTACGCTATTCCTTACCGTATTCCCTTCGGTACCGTCTTGGCCAGCTGGAATGCATACTCGAAGCTTGATTCTTCCATTATTCCATATTTCTACTGGAAATTCCTGTTTTGTTGTGGAATGGATGTGATCTGTGTTTGCTCTTTTTTCTTTTGGTATACGTTAAGCTTGCGGTTTCGGAAGCACGTTGAAAGTGAAAGAGCCAGCAGCTCACAGTCTGTTGTTCCTTGTCACAGTTATTAGTTTTTGTGCTACAAAACGACTTTATTATAGGATATTCCTTGTAACTTGGTTGGCAGTGATGGCGTGGACAATGTTTATCTTGCTACTAAACAAATACCTCATTTTAGTCTGTATTATAAGAGATGCTGTTGAATTACGATGCCGGTGATCTGTCCTTGTGTTGCTGTTTCTCCTTTCTCTTGGGAAGCTTGAATAGCTAGCTCGATATTCATTTTGCGCAGATTTTTTTCTTTTGTGCTTTGTTTTTCTTCCTCTTTTCTTCTTTTCGCTTTATTAATATCCATCTACACTCTTGTTTAGACCCATCCCTTAGCTTTTCATTCACAGTTAGATTCTTGTTATAAATAGCTGTTTTTGCTGTAGGTGAGTTTCCAAGAAGAAAATGATGGATATAAAGTGTGCTGCGGCAAAATGTAGTTGTAGTCCGCATCGTAATGGTCCCAAATGGGAGCGACAGTAGAATGGAGATGAAGCAGGAATGGTGCAAGGATGACTCAAAACAGCAGCAAAAAATATACGAAAGGAAAAGATATCATCTTTCAGCTGAGATTACCCTCAGGATAATGACCGGCGAAACAAAGGGGTAATGGTTTTACCCTCATGGGTAACAACCTCAGGATTACCCCTCAAAAAGCGACACTTTACTACGGCGGCAGAGTACAGGCAATGACTTTTTTTTATCTGAAATTTAAAACACGTCGTTTAAAAAAACTTTTATCTGGTGTTGTCTAACACAAGAGAGAGACAATCGCCATTGCACGCTGGACCTGGTTTGTACGAGCACCAAAGCGTTGCTCGCTGCCGAAAGGACAACGCATTGGCCTAGTACAAACTATGTCGAGGCGTGGACGACAAGGTACAAATGGGCAAAGGGCATCTTGCAATCTACCTCCCGAAACTGGCTAATCAACTGAATATAAAAAAAGAACAGAAAAGTTTGGACTAAGAAGAGTGAGATGAGTGTAGAAAAGGAGTGGCAGTATTCGTCACCAGACTCGGCATGTCAGGCGATGTCGAAACAAGAGCGGTCAGAATGAAGCTCTTCTCTCGACTCTTGTCTTCCTTCACTGTGATCTTATCTGACCAAGAGGGAGGAGAAGGCAGTGGGAGGAGTGGCCAGTCAGGAGGGATAACCATACGTCATCTGGAGCGTTCTTCTTCATTCCGAGCCTGTCCACTTCTTAGCCGACTATCTCTCGCCCAGTATTTCCGCTTTTCACTGTTATTCCTCTCCACATCTTTGGCTATGTCTCCTTTCTCGTCTGGGTCTCACTAGATCCCCTTCTTCACTGTCCTGCCCTATAACCCAAGAGAAGCGATGACGATGCGTACATTCTTGCGAAACTACAAGAAAAAAAGAGATCAGATACACTCGTCGGCAGGCACTTGCTAGTGGCTCCCTCTCTTCTCTCTCTCCCTCTCTCTCTCTCTCTCTCTCTCTCTCTCTCTGTGTCTCTGTCTGTCTTTCCGCTCTCTGTCTTTCCGCTCTCTTTCTCTGTTCAGTCTCCCACCTTTCTCATTCACCAACTCTTTCTCCACGCCCAAAGCAATGAGTCATCATCCCCATGCGAACGTGAAGGGAGAGAGAGAGCACACAAAGAAGAGATGGAGAGGATGAGAGAACGAGACGTGTAGGCGTATGCTGTGAGAGGATCTGAGAAAGAGAGGTGGGACACATGAGTCAGGGAAACTGAGAGATGGAGAGAGAGGAGAGAAGCAGACAGAGAGATGGCATTAGAGGAGAGAGGACAATGAGATACCCACTTCCGGACAGCTGACCGGCGCCACGGCATGCGCCGCTGACTACATCTACAACGCGTTTCGACATACATAATCTCTCTCTCTCTCTCGCTTCACTATCTCACATTTATATATCCTCATCAGCAGCAAACTCTTCCCACTTTCTTTACTTACCTAAATCTCCATCTCTCTTTCACTCTCCCATTCCCTTCCTTTTTCTCTCTCATTCCTCCACCCTCTCTAGAATACGTTAGTTTCGCAACTCGCTAAGGGTGGCCGGCTCATCCATTCGTCATGAATATTTCACCCTGGAGCCTACACATCCGCCGACACAAACTATGAAAACATAGAATCACATAATGGTTAGCGGCCTCGGGCTGAAAAATGCAGTTGTAGAATTATGTAAAACAGCAAATACTTACAATTAGTGGTTTGAAGCTGGAAATAAATATTGCAAAAAAGCAAATAATAGCTAAAGAAACTCACCGGATATTCGAGAGAGCGAGCGGGTGAAATGTCTGGCAAAGTGTCATCCACTCACAGGGGAGAGGGAATAGAAACCGAGTTGGGCGAAGGGGGCAGCACGGAGACAAACACTGAGAAATGACGAGGGGCATTCGCTCAGTGTCTTCTCTGATCTGAACCGACTCTCAGCGGGCCGACCTGTCTTATAAGGCGACCCGGTTGGGAAGGAGATACACACATCAAGAACAGGTGGCAAGAGTGAACGGTTTGCAGGAGTAGATAGAGAGAGAGAGAGAGAGTGGGTGAAGAGACCTTGCAGAAGACAGAAAAGCAACGAATCTTCCGCATTCGACGAACACGCACTGCATGAACGGGTCAGACGAACGAAGAAGCTGTGGATTGTGTGCTTTTCGCACATCATTCATCTTCAGCTAATGGGTAGATAATACAAATTAATAAATGGGGTAATAACGCATCTCTGGAAAAACTTTTCTTCCTGTTCGACAGCATTATTATTTTCAGTGGCATACCAGATAGGAAGGCGGGGAGAGAGAGAAGAGGAGAGAAGAGAAGAGAAGAAGGCATGGGCACCGGCAGGGTTCCCGGCCGCGTCTCTTTATGCTTGCACCACACACAATTTTTATCTCGCATGTGCTGAGTCATCTCCGATCGCTCCCCGCTCTCCCTCCCACTCCCCATTCCCTCCTGCTCACAAAGCGCCCACACACTCTCTCTCACTCTCTTTCTCTCTCTCACTCTCTCTTTCTTTCTCTCACCCTCTTTTCTCTCTCATCTCTTCTCTTCATGCCTTCTGGTATGTTCGCCTCTTTCTCTTCTTCTCATTTCTTGCACTTTTCTCGTCCTTCTCCCCTTCCCCTCCCAGCTCTCTGCATTGCGGATTCGCTTATCTCTCTTCCTTTTCCGCGAACTCTTTGTCTCTGACTCTCACTCAATATTCTCTCTTTCTTTTTCTTTTTTTCACTTTAACCGCCAAACGGCCCTTCCTTTTCCGGGTACGCCAGTCATTTTGCCAAAACCCAGCGGCGTTTCTTCAGCTCTCTCTCTCTCTCTCTCTCTCTCTCTCTCTCTCTCTCGCGCGCGCGCTCCTGATATTTCTTCTATCTTTATATTTCGCGTCTTATTTTCTGTTTTCTGAATAGAATGAATGCTCGTCGTTCACTTCAGACAATGAGTAGGCAACATCGTATTCATTCCGAACGAGCTCCTTCTGTCTTCTGCCAAAGTAATTCCCCCCCTCCCCCCACGAGAAGGTTTTCGTTTCCCAAAAGTACGCAGAAACTCGCTGTATTTTCTGAGTCTAATCATGCTTTAATACGAACAAATCACATGAAGTGAGAAGATTAGTCTGTTTGACGGTAAATTGTACTGTAGCTAATCTATTATATCTTTCTGAAACATGTGATGTCTGAAATATTCGTATAACTATAATCTGGAGAAAGTATTAGTAATTAATGAAGTTCACACTTCCTCGATGGAACAACCGAGGTTGATAACCTTCTACACTTCTGCGTTACAGATATCATGGGCGCGTTCAACAGTATCTTATTAATTCCCTGTGATTTTTTATTCCCAGAATGAAACTCCAAATATTCGCGCTATTGTTTTCTGATTTATATGAATTTGCTGAAAAGGCTTGTGGTATGTTGTGATTATTATAAAAAATATCATCCGTGTATGTTCTTCAGCTTGAAATGTATTTTATCAATACCACGTAAATAATTGAACAATAGAGATGTTCTAATTTAATGGAAAGAAATTCACAGAAATTTATTTAAATGTCTTTACTTCAAACATTGGCTCATTTTGACGAAATGGTAATAGCGGTAGTAGACACGGATGTCTTTCGAGGGGGCCACCGAAGGAAGAAGGGAATGACGGACGGACGCGGTTTCCTCTTTAGAATAGCACGGAACTGCGAGTTGAGAAAGAGCGTTGCCGCGCTGAATACACCTTACTTTTACTTTTACTTTATTTACAGCATCAAGAACTGCATTATTAAAAAGATGAAGAAGGAAAGATAGACATAGATAAATGTCGATAAGATAGACGTGTTTCTTGGGAAGAGAATTGTGACATTCACTTCTTGCTTATCTCTTTGAAATGAAAGTGACTAAGCAAGTTGCATTATTCCAAGTATCGCAGGCCAGGGGCGGCGTGACTGTCATATTACATGTCATGCTTTGTCTGTCAATAGTCGCCCTTCTCTTTCTCTCTGACTAACCCATCGAGTCCCATGAAGAAAATGAAGGCGAGGGTTGAGAAGATAAATTTGAAGATGCGGGAGGAGACTGATCGGGAGAAAACAAAGTAAGAGAGCACCTCGCCGACAAGACACACACTTTGCAGACACACCTCAAGGGGAGAGGATGAGGGAGGGGGAGGGGGGGGGGGTGCAAAAGGTTCATGATCAATTCAAATATAAGGATACCTGCACAATGAAGCTACTTTCAATGGCACGACGTCGAGTGACCTGAACATGGTTGAGATCATACTTACATATATACATATGTACATATATAAATATATCTTATTGAAAATTGTAGACATTTTAGTTCAGGTATTAGACGTAAAATAAATAACCCTTTCAGCACGACTATGGCGGAGGATGACGATGGTGAAAGTGACAGAGTTGACGGCGAAGATTGCGGAGACGAGGACGGAGAGGCGGACGAGGTTTCCGTAGAAGAGCCAGCTCTTGTCGCAGTCGGAGGTCAGCGCCAGTCGCCATGTCTCTTGCGAGAAGAACCGACCGCAGCCACTTCCTGGGCCGGCAGAGAACTTCTCTTTACTACTGTTCGATATTTTGATTATTAGACATTCTTGCAGACATTATCCATCAGCTTCTCTGCAGCACTCCCCTCCGTGAGCGATCTGCTCATCGTCAACTCTGTGGGGAAGGATTAACTACCATTTCCCTTCTCTCTAGTTTCGCTATTAGCACAATGTTTATTTTCATGTCAGAGTTGCGTTTCATTATTTCCTATAGATAAAGATGTAACGAACAGAAATCAAGGGTCTTGCTTTATGTAGATGGCACTCTCCTACACGTATGCATATGTAAGTGCATTTCACGCTGCAAATTGCCCCTTTGTACAACATCAAGCTCAAAGATAAGCTGTATATGTTTTTTGCAAGGAAAGGAAATGAACCAATGCCCATGACGAGCCAGCCCGAGAGGGAGACAACTACGATTGCTGCTTGGTAGCACACGATCTGGCGCCAGCCGAACAAACCAGCGTATTTTAGCGGGAACGCAATGGAAATGAATCTGAAAACAGCGGTTGGGAATTTAGTATATTAGAAGTGCGCTGATTCTTCTTGCATACTTTGGTCACTGGTTTATTGGCTGATTATTGGTCACTGGTTTATGGTAACTTCAAAAGGGTGACCGATTCAGAGAGATGACGGCGTGCGAGTAGATCGCGAAGTCGTAGAAGGTCGGGATGACAATGCCGGCCACGTGGGCGATCACGCGATTCTGCCATCCTCGAATGTCGCTATAGGGAAAGATTAATACTAGTACCAAGCGAGTCTATCTCACATCCTATTTCTAATCAGGACTAAATACCCTTGATCGTTCTCCATTTTGAGAACTTGAATAACATTTTCTTTAATGGAATAGTGATCTGGAACAGAGGAGAAGAGTGCTGACAAGAAGAGAGCGGGTGCAAAGTAGAAAGCCCAGACAGAGAGGGAAGCAGCGCAGCCAACGGCTTGGCCAGCGACCAGCTGAGTGAAGGGGGAGCAGACATGGCGGCGTACCACCACGGCAACTACCACGCAGTTCACGGCGAAGCCGAGCACGGAAGTCTTAAGCGAGAGCTATGGAACTTGCGATTCAGTAGCAATGTAAAGAGCACTTCTTTCTCGCCAAAAGATGCCAGTAAAATGTGATGCAAATGTTGAACGAGCCAATGCTAGACTGACAATGAAGAGTACAACGGCGGCCACTTTAGTTTCGACATCCACCATTCGGAAGAGGGCTTCGGCTTGGATGGATGGATGCTTCCTGAATGAGGCAGCTGTCACGCGCTCTTCATGAATTGAAATATGAACTAGACATCTCCCGTGGGGGCGGCTCTGAGGTAGAATGACCGCTGATGTACACTGATTAAAAGTACATACGTTTGCCCCTTCGCTATCTAAATTGCAACCGTTCGGAAGGTGGTACAATTTGCCGACAACAAAATTGTCCAAAAGTGCTAATTGCTTATTAGCATGCCATTCACTGACGGGTGCAGAAGGCCACTTCAAAAAATACAGGGGATCCACTTTTCACCCTTTGACACTGGTCACTAATTGCTTCCCATTGTAAGTTGTTGGTGATTCCGATGTATGAGCAAATATAATGCTATTTATAGGAATCAATTACAATAACTGTTCGGCGACTCTGTCCTGATGACGTAGGGAATCTACTGTCTTCAATGAAACAAGCAAATTCTATTTGCAGCTATTATAGTTTCCATGATGTTCAACAAACATGAGCTAGAAGTTCTGCGCTCTCTGTTTCTGATGTAAGCATTTTTCCCAAACGGAATTCAACTAAAATTGAGAAATGTTTTCGATGAAAGGCAGAATTGAGAATAACAGGGAAATATGTTATGGTTGGTGGCAGTCATTCACATTCTTATCGCTGTGTCTTACCGCCCTGCATATACACATATGACGCGATTTGCGAGAGAATCAAAATGAATCAAAGCGGCCGCGGACATAGCCAAAATCGACCATCTTGGATTTTGCTCAAAAGTCCCTTATGTATGCATTCTGATACGAGGAATCGATTGGAGATGGTCTGGAAGTCTGAAAATGACTTTTTCGTTTGCTATGACGGCTTGTATTATTAGGGTCGCCGCGCTGGGAGGCGAGTTGGACGCACTTTTGAGGCCACTGCGGCGCGACTTGTTGAGATAAAGAAACGAAAATTTACACCATAATAGCAAAGATATTGTTCTAAACAACAAAAGAAAGAAAAAGTGAAAATTTCCAAATTTACGTGTTTTCTAGACTTTAATGCTTGAGGGAGCATAGCGAACGCAATACTCATTTTACCAGATCTGAACCTACACAGTTGAATAGAGCATGAAAACAGCTTTCGAATGAACTATTGTATTATAAAAACTTAGGAAAAAAAAAGAAAGAGCGTGAAATTTTCTACAGAGTGACCCCTTTCAATAAAATTCCAAGTCTTCGGTATTTTGTTAGAAGTCATATAATTAGGGCCGGTAGTGCCACATATTGCGCCCAAAAATTAATCTTTTTTTTAGGTTATTCGAATTAGAATATTCCAATTATTTTTTGGCGCCTTTCCTTGAAGAATTGTTATTAGCAGATGCCCTATTCTTTTAACTTGTAACAAAACATCGTACACTTGGAATTCTGTTGTAAGGGGTCATTTTAGAGCAAATTTAACGCTCTTTCTTCTTGTGTATGTTTGAACGCGCGAAAAAAATTTGGGGCGCCTTTTTTAATCCGCGGGGCGTTCTGACTTGTGCAGTCACATCGGGATAATCGATCAGGAAACATAAAAAGTTCCTAAGTTTTCAAAACCCAATAGTTCGTTCGAAAGCTATTTTCATGCTCTATTCAACCGTGCCGGTACAGTTCTGGTAAAATGAGTATTGCGCTCACAATGCCCACAAACATTAATGTCTATAGAACACTTAAATTTGGGAATTTTCTCTTTTTCTTTGTTTTATTGTTTAGAACAATATCTTGGCTATTATGGTGTAAACTTTCGTTTCTATATCTCAACAAGGCGCGGCGCAGTGGCCTCAAACGTGCGTCCAACTCACCTCCCAGCGCGGCGACCCTAATAATACAAGCCGTCATAGCAAACGAAAAAGTCATTTTCAGACTTCCAGACCATCTCCAATCGATTCCTCGTATCAGAATGCATACATAAGGAACTTTTGAGCAAAATCCAAGATGGTCGATTTTGGCCATGTCCGCGGCCTTTTTGATTCTCTCGCAAATCGCATCATATATATGTAAGTCATCAAACAATTTGAGCGATGTAGCTTGTCCGTGTTTCGATGGACATTGGATCCTAACCGCGTTTTCTCCATACAACTAGACTCTACTGCATAGTCATAAGTTAGAAGGAGGTGTAATCAATATGATTGTTATTGCCCATGTGCTTGATAGAATAGTTCTCATTTTTTCCCCTTTCAGGTGAACACGATGTCCCGCAAAGAACTCGTTCTTCTCGGTGTGGCCGTGCTGCTGGCAATGTCTTCCGCACAGGAAGACACAGACTCGCCCTCTTCCACGACATTCGACTTCCTTAGCTCGACTACTTCTGATCCCCTCTACGACCTACCAACAGATGAGCCTGTGCAAGCGAATCATCCTCGCTCTTCCTTAGGCTCAATCGACTGCCACTTGAGGAGATCCGACAAATTTCGCTGAACAAAGCCTTGGAAAACTTGAAGAATTCGGTCAACAAGGATGGGTACGAGGGAGTCCTCAGCCAAGCAGCCCAAATCGTGTGCATGGAGATTGTCATCCGAAGGGATTTCGAAGCTGAAGAACGCAAGAAGATCTGGACCAAGCTCGCAATGTACGCCCTCACCGGGTCGCGAGCTTACCACGAAGAGGTCGAATTCGTCGAAGGCGTCCGCGAGTGCTGGCGCCCCATCGCCGACCTTTAACCCCACTTCTAACTGTTTTTACACCTTTTATATCGAATGAAACCTGAAAAAGAATAAAAGACTTCAAAGATTATAGAGTCCGCTATTATGCAACCCACCGATTCAGCACAACAAAACATCATTTCTTATTGAATTGGAATTTTATCTCTCACATTAGTTAGTTTAATTTGTCAAAACAATTAAGTTAAGCAACGATATTTATTTCAAAAGTAGATCCATGACACTGGTCAACTCACTAATCTAGCATATGCATATCAATAATGAGTTGCAAAATGAAAAAAAGAAAGCTACTGTGACAGAGCAATGCTTAAAATTGTGATCATGAATATGAGAATTTGAATATACATAATATTTGCACGTGATTTGTTAATGGCAAATATGTAGGAATAGGAAGTTGAACTATTCACGAATTAAGGAATTCTAAACACAGTGTAATACAGTTTAAAACAGCGTATTGGAAAACAGAAAGGACACATAATGAAAATAATATGTTTACTTTTCTGGCATAGAGCTTTATCACAAGAACTTTTCTAGCTGGCTTTTTATTGTCTGATTGCATATAAGAATCAATGCGAAAACAACTATCAGAATAGGTTTCCAAGATAGTTGTTTATTGTGCTCTAGTTTTGCGAGGGCTGTCTATCTTGCTTGAGATGGTGGAGAGCGAGGGAGTGTTCGGCGCCAGGGAAGAGGAAGTGGTGGGGCTGGCCGCCGCCGAGTGACCTCGCCGATGATCCTGGCGGCAGCAGCGAATCATCGTCGCCGCCGTCCTTGCCCACCCGGCGCCACTTTGCTCGTCTGTTCTGGAACCACGTCTTCACCTGCAAATCAGCACATGTCTATTAACTTATCAATTGGAAAATTTCCCGATTTGGCTAGGAACTCAATGATTTCTTTTTTTGCAGAAAAGAGAGGCTGTTTCTTCCGCGATTCCTCCTTTCCTTTCACCGGAATCACTTCGCATGCCTAATCTGACTGATGAGATTGTTAGCATAGAGAAGAGCAACGGAATGATGGTTCTCGTGACCGAATTGAGCAAAGAGACTAAGTAGAGACAGCCATGTGCTGCATCCTACACGAGGCGTGTTTGTCTAGCCAATCATCCGAGATCAGCAATATCCTCGAACGGCTCATGCTGGTTACCAAATACAGATCTCGACGAGTCCTACCAATCCTGTGAACTATCAGTGGTAGATGATTGTTCTGCAGTGGAGCACTGAACACACTTTCATCCGACCAATACGTGGCCAGGACAGCGTGGAAGCAGCAGAATTGGCCCACCATCTTCCAATCTTGGTAGAAACCATTGTATGGACTCTTCTGGGTACACTTCTCATTCTCCCTTTTGAGCACGAACAATCTCAGGCAGCATCAGATGGTGAAAGGTCAAGTTTGCTAATCTTGGTTGTGAGCAACCTCCTCTCCACATTCAGGAGCATGAACCATCCGCTCTCTATCTCTCTTCCTTTTACCAGTCTCTCTCTGTCTCTCTCTGTCATTTTCCCGATCTCTCAGAATGGGGCTGGCTTCGCCTGCTGTGTGAACCCCCTTTTGTTTGTACATGTGAGGATGTCTTGTGCAATTGATGCAATGATACGACTCACCCATGAAGGAGTGGTCGAGATGACTGGTTGCCTTCAACTTTATAACAATAGGCCTCCCACAGTTCAAGTTTCAATTTCTTATAAAGAATAGTCCTAACGAGGTCCAAATTTTCCTCCGATTATTAAAAAAAAATCACAATTCCACACTGAATAATGATGCTTTCTGATGGAGGAAGAAGAGCAGAAAGCTCAGCAGTCGCTTAAACGAGAGTACCATCCTGACAAGAAGAGGAGAAAAGTGCCTCTTCACTTGACATCTTAAGCTGACAAGGCAACATTCCCACTGCAAGGAGTATCAGCACATCATCCCCCCCCCCTCCATTCAACAGATGCTATGAGCCACCCTATCGAGCGCAAACAAAATAAGAATGAATCTGCGATGGATAGAGAGAGAGAGGAGAGAGAGAGAAAGAGAAGACGACACCGAGAGGGAGAGACGGCGAGACAGTTGCGCTCAAACGATACGATGGAATGAAAATGAAGGCGCTTATGATCGAGTGATTGAGAGGAAGTGCACGTTGGGAGAGAGGGAGAGACAGAAAGGTAAATTAAGGATGCTCTCGGCAGGAGAGTGCTTGGGCAGACAGCCACAAGAATCTTTCCTCCTCGGCTGGCCCATCCACTCATCTTCGGCCATATCACCACCCCTTCAGAAATGATCAAATCGTCAGATCGGATCAAGTGGCCGCATCTCTCTTCACTCAAGCAGAGAGATCACGCATCCAAGAGAACCATCGCAGAAGAAGATCTCCATCGATGGATTGGAATATCATTCGATAGCGCGTATGAGGAATAAAACAACGTGATTTTCAAAAGGAGATAAGAATAGAAAGAAGGAACACAAACTTGTCTTTCGGAGAGCGCGAGTGCCTTGGCGAGCTTCTTCCTCTCCTGCGGCGAGAGATACTTGTTCGCGTCGAAATGCTGCTCGAGTGCGTCCGTCTGCTCGTTCGTGAAGCGAATCTGGCCGCCCTTTCTCTTCTGCGACGGCTTCCCTGAGGAGGAGACGCCGGCGGCCGCGGCAGCAGCAGCAGCAGCCGCGGCCATGTACGGGTACAGCCAGCCGCCCGCCGCGGGATTGTTCGCGGCCGCCGACCCGCCGCCGCCACACAGCCGGCCACTCGCGTCCCAGAGACTGGCACCTCCTGCAAGTCAATGGATTCACAGCGGTTTTCCCTTGCCGTCAAGGCTCTCCGGTCACCCTGTGTGCACAACAGAAGTCCATTTCCTATTCCTTATATTGTACACAACGATGTCTCCAAAAGGGCCAAGGCACAGCCAATGCGCTGTGCAGATCTCTTGCAAAGCAAAGTGGCTTCCCCTTCAAAGAGCCCCTCTTCCTTCTTACCATTAGCTTGTAAGCTGATCTATTAGAGCTCTAGCGCATCAATGACAGGAGATAAGCGACTTCCCCTCACTTGCTCTCTCTCACTCTCTTCCTCTCGCTCTCTCCCCTTCTCTCTCTCCATCTCTCTCTCTCCATCTCTCTCTCTCCATCTCTCTCTCTCGCTCAATCTCTCTTCCTCTCTCGTTAATACTGAGCCAAGCATCGGCTTCCCTTGTTATCCCTCTCTTTTGATCTCTCTATGCCTGTCGCTCTCATCGCTCGTCCGTGCCTCTCTTCGCTCTTCTTCAATTCCGCCCCTCTATTGGAGTGTCTTCCATCTACCAGTGGGCATCCCATTGTATGTACACATGCAATTAGAAACAGCATTGCGGAACTTGAGGGAAAGAGAAGGACAAAGATAAAGAGGGAGAGAGAGATATGCCTAAGAAGAAAAGCAGATAACGGAAGCAATGCTAATGCGCTCCCACACTGGAGAAGCCGGCAGCCGAGACAGCACAAGGGGAGCAGAGCGGCAAATCTTTATGTGTTATGTACACCGCAGAATAAGGACATCCAGGCATTCGGGTGTATAAAAGCAGAATAAGACGCGTGCACAGTGTATCTTCAATAAGCTCACCATCAGTTAACTTGATTAGGCATGGCATGGGTTGACGATATCTTTGGAGCACTTCGAGCCCACCTGACATGAAATGATCCCTTTTTGGTTACTGTATATGTAGTATCTGTTGTATGAGCAGATTACGCTGGTCAACCTGAACACTCGCGAACGTGCTGAGATTGTCATTCTATCTATGCTGTGATGCCCACTTTCATGTTAAACGAACGGATTTTTTTTCTGAAACGGCGCCGAACATCGATGGGAAAGAGAGTATGATAGAGGGGGGGGGGGAGATAGACGGACTGAGGGAATGTGAAAAGAGAGAAGGGGAGAGATAGAGTGATAGGCATCGTGAGAGAGACAACGAAAGAGAGAGGAAGAGAGAGAGAGAGAGAGACAAGAGAGAGTGAGAGAAACAGAACATTCATCCTCGTATGTATACAAGGATAAATTGGATTAAGGATTTCGGTGAGAGCGCGAGTTGATATTAAATTGAATGATGATCAGCAGAGATTCCAAGTGTAATGCATACAGAGCAACAAGACGCTAAACTATGCTCAGAGAGAAAAAGATTTGGGGAAGTTGAGTGTGAGCATGATAGAATATTCTATATATTTATTTTGTTCAGATCGGAGAGATAAGGAACGAGAGAGGAAGGAGAAAAGGAGAGATGGTAGAGAGAGAAAGAACGAGAGAAAGGGAGAGAGCGAGAGAATGTCTTAGTTCCAACAACTGCAATGGTTAGTGTGCTTCCACCCGTTGTTTACGCTCATGCGATTACGGTATCTCCAGCGACTCGCGGGTCGCCTCAAGGGGAAGTGGAGGTTCGCGCAGAGCAGTGATAGAGAGCAGGTAATTCAGAGAAGCCCGGAGAAGGAGAGAACTCCACGCAAAGGGAAGAAGTAGAGGGAGATGGAGGGAGGACAAGCTTGTTATGTGATACTTCTCACCTCTGAATTCTTCTCGCTTACCCAACCCCTCCCTTTCTTCGGACTCCATTCATTGAAACCTGCACACCCGACTCAGGGAGGATCGGTGCTTGTACAATGTTGAGTAGTGGAATGAGAGTGGTAGAGGGAGAGTGAGAGAGTGAGAGAGTGAGAGAGAGAGGCGGGAGAGAGTATATCATCGAAGCAGAGGTGAGCAAATGTAGTGGAAGCTGATGAGGTGAATCGCAGCGGCTCAATGAATGAATGGAATAAGAATGAGAGGCTGAAAGATCGGGGACGATGAGCATTCATTACCGGGGAGTTAGAGAACGACAGAGAAAGAGAGAGAGAGAGAGAGAGAAGAGAAGAGAGAAGGAGAAGGGAGAAGAGAGAAGAGAGAAGGAGAAGAGGAGTAGAGAATGCGCATATGGAACTAAACGGAAATAGAGATCCGATCGCGTGCACTGCAGAAGAATGAGTGAATAAAGGGGTGCCACTGCTTCGGCAAGATGAGGAATCATCGAAGGACTGAAGGTACAGAAGAACGCAATGGGAGGTAGGAAAGAGAGACTGAGAGGGAGTACACGAAGAAGACGGGACGGAGTAAATATACATATCTTCTGGCTTACTGTTGTCGCCCAATTTATCTAAGTTGCACATATAATTTCCAAGTGTCCTTATGCCGCGTACCAGCATAAGGATGAGCGTGGTGGAAGGGGGCGCGTCCTCCGCCGCCGCCGTGACTTCTGCTGGAGCCGGCGGCTAGCCCGGCAGCCGCCTGGATGGCCGCAGCCACCGCCAGCTGCTGCTGCATCTGCTGGTGCGCGGCAGCGATGTAGCCACACCTTAATGTTCATTTTATTCTCTTAGATTTGCGTGTTGATAAGGAACGAAAGTGTTTAATAAGTTTGGAACATTAAGTGTAAAATGAATTTTAAAAAAGCCCTAGAGTACCACGATGAAGGAGCGGCGGTGACTGCAGCGGCGGCCGTTGCATCCTCCTCCTCCGCCCCCTTCGATATGTCGAGGGTGCCCTCACAGCTGGACGAACCTCCCGGAGAAGAGCAGCTCGCGTGGGTTGATGGCGACTCCGACTCAACAATGGAGACATTTATAGAAATGAATATAATAGACAATCGATGAACTACTCAATACTTCTGTTTAATATCCGTAAAGAGCAGATTGAATTCCTTGCTTAAATATTGCGAGTAAAAACTAGATGAAAAAACCTTGACAGGGCAGTCATAATCACCAATCGGCGGAGACTGTTCCTGCAGCAAGTTGTCAATCGAAAACTTGCCGTCTCTTGACATCCTTGACATCTGCAAAGTGAGAACTACCTTAATTATTCAAACTGGAAGACACCTTAGTTTTAAAAGAAAAAAATTCGGAATACAACGTATTATTTGTCAATGAGGGATAGCGGTGAAACTTAAATGTCTGAGAGGAAGCTAGAAGTTGCGACGAGGCAAAAGTTCGCAAATGGATGTCGTCGACATCTTAATTGATACGGGGGGGGGGGGGGCGTGGCTGCAAGGATGGGAGTGAGGGACAAAGGGAAAGTAGGAGAGAGAAGAGAAAGAGAAGGATGGAGAGAGGGAAGATCGACGGCTAGAATATACGGTAACTTGCCTTGAGCAAACAATGCAAGAATTGGGTGACAGAGTATACGAGGGAAGAAGCAAGCGAGACAAGAGAAAAGATATGGCAGAACGAGAGGGGATATCGTACAGATGGGTGAGGCAGAGGGAGGGGAGGGGGGACAAGAAGCAAGGTATTTGAGCGGTGTTCAATACAGTCGAGAGTGAAACTGAGCTTGAGGTGACACTGAATGGATGGGTAGGCAGGAGCGAAGCAGATAGAGAGAGAGAAGAAAGAAAAAAACAGAGAGATAGGGATGAGAGAAATGTGTGAGAGAGAAAGAGAGAGAGAGAGAGAGAGAGAGAGAGGGAAAGAGAGAGAAAGAGAGAGAGAGAGAAAGAAAAAAAAACAGAGAGAGAAAGGGGCGAGAGAAATGTGTGAGAGACAGAGGAGAAAGAGAGAAAGAAGGGAAGAGAGAAAGAATTGGAGAGAGAAAGAAGGAGAGAGAGAAGGAGAAAGAGATGAGAGAAAGAGATGAAGTGATAGAGGTAGAGAGAGAGAGATGCGATATAATGAATGGTAGAGTGGTATTAGGGAGGAGAAAGAGAGAAAGCGAAATCAACATTGTTCGCTAGAAGAAGCTAATGTGCAAATGAAACCTCTAGAGTCTGTAAAAGAGCTTCCAAAGTTGTGGAGAAGAGAAGCTGGAGTAATGGCTGGTCAAGGGAGGAGAGAGTCTCTCGTTTCCACTAGAAACTCGAGGAAAGTTTTCTTCACATCACACGGGACCACTGGCGACTGTCCTGGTTTGTTTTTCACATACATATGTCTGTAGATTGACCGAAGATTGTTTCGGCCAGGCAGATGCTCGTGAAATTATGATCTAATATAGTTTATACATGATCATGAAACTTTTTGAGGTTGCTTCTTCGCCGACTGTCTTTTCCAGTTTTCACGTCGTACTTTATGTCTTTGATTGTAAGATTCTCATTATTTATAGGAGAATTATTTGGATAGTTAGGTGTGAAATAAATGGTTTTGCCTTTTCTTGTACTTTTGAATTGGCGTGATGAAATATTTTGTGAAGCTGATGTAATGACTACTGCCGCCGTTGTTACATACAGTGGCGCTCATAAAAACTCGGAATTCAGGTTTTTTGACCATGACTTTTTTGAAGATTGGTGTATTTTAATGAAACTTTCAGGGATGCTTAATTGTACTATTATCCATTTATTTGGACTTTATTGGTTTCATTGATCCACTATTGATCGAGAAAAAATCAATAACTTTGAATCAAAAAATAAATTATTTTGTCCAGCACGCCAAAATGTGCAATCCGGGAGATTCAAAGTTATTGATTTTTTCTCGATCAATAGTGTATCAATGAAACCAATAAAGTCCTAATAAATGGATAATAGTACAATTAAGCATCCCTGAAAGTTTCATTAAAATACACCAATCTTCAAAAAAGTCATGGTCAAAAAACCTGAATTCCGAGTTTTTATGAGTATCTGTACGCGTAGACCTTGGAGCCCTGGCCTGCATATTCCAATGTCCGTGCTGCGGTACGAGCTGCACGAAGTGGAATCTTTACCTGTTTGATTCTTGGCTCTCCCTGACAGTCCTGGCCAAGTTTCACGTGGATTGGACATGACAGATAGGCAAATGGTGGTGTAACATGACAGATAGGCAAATGGTGGTGTAATTTTGATGTATTTCAGCTCTTCGGAGTCGTTATGGCTTCATTATGCACGAGAAAATTTTAATGATGAATTCTTAGTCTCTGCCAATTCTCCTTATAAAAAGTGTCACGCCGATTAGGCGAAGATTCTTTTTTAGACCATGATTGGTAAGGGAATGGTCTGCAATTCTTAAAATAGGAGGAGGAGGGAGAGACTAGGCTAGACGAATGGGACCAGACAAATTTTGAAGGAGAGAGAAAGAAGAGCGATAAAACACAACAAATTGTCGTCACAATATATTTATTACATGACGAGTTAACAAATAAAGACAATAAATCTAGTGGCCCATCGCGTGGCTCGGATGGAATGTCTGAATGCGCCCAATGACCGATCGTGCAGTCCATTCTTTTGCGGTTGTGCATTTTCGCGCTCATTCATCGATCAGACGTCCTGAGAAGAAATGGAGAATAGAGAGCACGTTTGATGGAGAGACGCAGAGAAACGACACCGTGCAGGGATGCAGAGAGTCCGTGAAGCACCGCAGGCGACATCGGGTCGGCAGACAACGAGAATGCCCCTGGGAGGGCCGAGCAGCAGAGATAAAGGAAGAGCGAGACACTTGCCATTCGAGAATACACAACTCTGGAATTGAAGAACAGACAAAAGTGTGAGCGAAAGCACAGAGAAAGTGGAATGGAGAGAGAGGTAGAGAGAAAGAGAAGGAGAGAGCAAGAGAGAGAGAGAGAGAGAGAGAGAGAGAGAGAGAGAGAAGCAGCGCAGCCGTTGTCGTAATGGCGCGGCAGCTGAAATGTTTGGCTTCCTCCCCTGCTCTCGCCAGCTGCGGTTGCAGATGAGTCCAGCGTCCTCCTGCGTCATCTCATTCTCTTCTCTCTCTCTTTCTCTCTCTTTCTCTCTCTTTCTCTCTCTGCCTCTCTCTCTTTTCCTCGCTCGCCCTCTTCATCTGACATTCACGGTCATTGTCACTGCATTCATTCACCTCCTTCCCATCTTCTCTCTTTCTTTCTCTGTTGTTCTCTCTCCATTATCTCTCTCTTACCACAAGTCTCCTCTCCCGCCACTCTCTCTAACAAGCTGTCACGGCGCATTCACTCGTGCTTCATCTCTCATATTGTGTCATCTTCCCCCTCCCAGGCAGGCTGCCGCCTTCTCTGCCCTCCTCAGCGTGTCCCTTGGGTCCAATGGAATTCTCGTGCTATTGGCCATTCGCTCTAACAATAAGTACAATGAGTCATAAGATGCATGCCTTATGTATGCTATATCCACTTCTTCATTTTTCTAATGTCAATTTAAGATTGTGATATTTAAAAAACATGTTTAACTTTGTTAATATCTTGATAGTCATTTTAAAGAAAACCTTTCAGATAATACTTCTTCGATTATCTGAAAGGTTTTCTTTAAAATGTTTGAATTTTATTATACTTTATCCACGTGCCGTTTTCTTCGTTCGTCTTTCTCTCTCTCTCTCTCTTTATATATTTCTCTTTCTCTCGTCTTTCTAAATGGATACCAATGTTCCATGCTGAATGTGAGGTCTCTCGTCTGCTTGTTTGCCCCCTCCCTGTCCCTCTCCTTCAGCTGTCATTACGATGCCGCAAAATCATCATTCATTCTAGTTCCTCCCTTGTAACTCAGGAGGATTGAGTGAAAAGAAGGGAGAAAGAGAAAGAAAAAGATAGAGAGAGAGCGTGCGACATGATCCTGGGACACGGATTGTGTGTCGGTGCATGAGGAAAAAGAAGCTGTGCTCTCTAGTGTGGCCCCCATCTGGAGCGCTATCCATTTTGCTGATTTAAATATTTTTCCACTGTTATTAGTACTTTTTAAAACGATTTCTGTCATGTCTATTTTTGTAACATTGAAAAGCAAGATAAAAAGTCTTAATTTGTAAATAATATTACTAGGACTCTATAGAAAAAATAATAATTATAAGCTAACGGAAGGAGAGTGAGCGGAATTTCTTGCTGATCGAGACAGAAGAAAGCGTCGCTTGCTCTTCGGCTCAGCCAGCGCAGCTTCTTCTTTCCAACGGCTTCTTCTTTAATTTGCCATCACCTCCCTTCTGGTGCTTTCCTCTCCTCGCCCACGCAGCGTTGCTTTCTGATTCTCTCTCACATTCTTACATGTAAGACGATGTCGACAATTTTTTTACATACTTCGTTTTAGCCGGTAGTTTGGCTTGAGATTTCGAAAATTTCACTATTTGCCGCTTCTTATGAAACAGAAGAATGTCAAGAGACTGAAAAAAATTTCCACTTACAACGAATGGCAAGCAGTGGAGAATTTTGAATTGACTATTCCTGTTCTAAGAGTGATTCAACAGACATGGACATCGTTCGCTCATCGACGATTGGTCTTATTTGGAAATTCTCGCAGGATCTACGATTCTACTCTTGATTCACATTCCACCTTGCGCTGTCCATTTCTTGCCAGTCTCTGTATGCTAAGGAATTTATTTTTATATTTATCGCACATTATTTGAATAATAAATGCGCCAACACTTTATAAACTTTGTTGCAAAAATGGATAGAAGACAGGGACCTTTCTTTATTTACTATAATAGGCAAATATTCCGTGAACGTACAAAACATAGAGATTTATGACAAACTGTGGATTTAAAAGTGCAAATTCTTTACGCTTTTTTCGTGTTTTATTTCTATTTATATCGTCACTCATTGCTCTTCTTTGTACACTCTTGGCCTGTATATTTCTTTGCTCTTTTTGTCGTTCTTCAAACTCTCGGTACTCTCTCTGTCTCTGTCTCTCTCCCTCTCTCCAGACAGACGGAAGAGGGGCGGCGAGAGATGTCGGCCCCTGGCGATGAGCTAGAGAATCAGAGACCGCCACAGGCCGCTCCCCGACACCGCATACCGACCGTCAGTTCACGGTCTATCATTTAAACGAAGAGAATTACCGACCCAAATGATATTATCGAACAATACAAGGAATCTTGAGGGGCAGGCAAAAAAGATTCTCATCGAAGCAGAAAATTTTACAAGATGCACGGTAGGATTTAAACCGCATCACTCGTATTGTTAAGTGTGACGCTACAATTTTCTGAGATGGAAGTGATAAGAAAGTCCAATGACGTCTGAGCGGGAGAGGCGACAACGAAGTAGAGAATGGGGAACAGAGAAGTGGAGACAGCGGAAGTGGGTTAGAGAAGGAGATTGAGGGAGGGAGAAAAGAACGCGAGCAATAGAAGGTGAAATGACAAACGAGTCGCTTTCTTGATATTTTCGGAGGAAACCTAGTACAAGCTAAAGAAAAAAAAGCGTTAATTCGTTCAAACTACGACTTTGCCAAGGTTCACTTGGGTAATTTCAACATGAAAAAGTATAAGTTCAAAATTGATTGGGCATTCTATTGATAAAATTTGATATCATCCAAAAATGACGCGAATATGTATATAAGAACGAAAATTTAAGATGAGTGAAAAGATGGCAAAATAAAAATGAGTAATGGAAGAGCACTGAGCAAAACATTGGTGATATGCCATGTAAGAAGAGCGTCTGTAATAAATATGAAATTTCGAAAGGAATTAACTTTAAACAATTCCTCCAATTGTGCCTATTTTTCAAGCAACTCTTCGTCCATTCGTTCCATCTGTGCCCTAGTCCAGTATCCTTCGCTCCCTTCTCCCTTTTGGCTCGCTTGCAGTTTATTTAGACTCTGCCTTCTTCTTCGTCCCTGCTGAGCCCGTCATCAGCTTCTATGATGCGATAAGCCCTAGCAAATGAAGCTATACGCGCTTTTGCTCATCCATTCGACTTGGCTATCTTTTCTCACAAATAAATGGTCTCTTTCTCCCTTTCACTCTCGCTCTTTCTCGCCCATCTCACTCTCACTCTCCCCCTATCACTAACACTAGTGCAAATCATGCGTACAATCATGCATAAATGCTCCTTCACTGTTTATTTCTCCTTCAGTTTAATGTATTTTCTTCTTCTCTTCTCTCTTTCTTCCATCATGGCTGCTACTTTCTTTTTCCTCTTTCTCACTTGATCAATATTTCCTTTCTCTTCACACTTTTGGATATTCTCTTTTTTTCGCCAGTCATAATCTGCGCTTCTTTCTCAGCACTTTCCTTCTTGACTTTCACGCTCATATTTCACTTGGCGCTCTTTCCTTCTTTCTCCGTTCTCTCCACTCGTCTCTTTTTCTCTCTGCCTTCATCGATGCCTTCTCGATCTTTCTTTCACAATCCAAGAGGTCTAAGACAGAAAACTTAATGCTACTGTTTGTTGTCCCTCTTCCTCTTTCTCTTTTCTATCTCACTATCTCTTTCTCTCTCCCCATCTCACTCTCTCTCTCTATTTCCATTTCGCAGTGCGAATACTCGACATCTGTTGTGCCGATCTGGCAAGAATTCTCCGGTCGATAAAGTCGTGCTAATTGTATGTACATACATTGTATGCTAGACAGAGGAGTGCAAGCGCTGACCGCATGTCATGCCTTGCTCTTCTCTACTCGAGAGAACAAAGAAAGAGAACTATGTAGATAAGCGAGGGATAAGGATAAAATGTTAGAAAAAAGATAAAGAGAGGAGACAGAAGGGGAGAGGGAGAGAAAGAGAGGGCGATCGTACAAGACATTCCTGTCTCGTCGCACTTTTTAGTACTTCCACCCTGGCCGCATGCATCTTCGAGGCCCAGTTTGTAGCCAATGGACGAGAGAATGAGTTAGCCAGAAACTAAGAAATGCAGCGAGGGCGAATTTAGAGACGACAGAGAGAGAGAGAGACAGAGAGCGAGAGAGAGAGAGAGAAGCCTGGTCATGTAGAGCATAGCGGAGACAGCTGCGCAGTAAGAGACGCAGAGGTGAAATGAGCGCATGGATAGGGAAGAGGGCGGAGAGCCAGCCCCCGGGTGGCAATGTGCAGTTCGCTTGACGGACACATTGATTTCGTCGCCATTTCCAAGTGTAGCTGAGGCAGAGGGAGAGAGGAGAGGAAAGGAGAGAAAGATAGAAGGAGGACCAGATCGAAAAGAGAAGCAGGGAGAGAGAGAATTAGGGATAGTAGTGGAAAGAGAAGCAAGGAAGAAATGGCGTGGGCGCGCGCATTTCAAATATACAAAGGAAGAATGAGATAGGAAGCCATAAGTAAGATGAAGTGCCTTTGTTCTCTCCGATGTCTTCCACAGCTCCTGCTCTCACTATCAGGCGGGGAGTGCGGTCTGCCTGTCAGAGAGGAGAGTATTCTTCCTCCAAGGTCCTTGGTCACTAGTGCATGACTCATGTCAATGCATCTTCTTACTCATAGCACTCCTAACGTTTCTTTTTTTTATCTGGCGCATCCTCAAACATAGTATTCTATCCCTTTAACTTTCTCAGTTTCTCTCTTTCTCTCTTTCTTTCTTTCTCTCTCTCTGTCTCTCTCTGTCTCTCTTCACACTTTCTGCCGTTCCCTCCATCCAGCTATAGGAATGCCAGTCATTGACTGCCCTGGTCGCCATGGTGCGAAGCCACGCCCTCTTCCCTTCGGCTTCATCGTTCCATGCCATTGTTATTACTAGTAATGGACATTGACCTATTGAGCTTACTTTATTATTCAAAATATGCGCAGGGAACTAACTATCTGTCAACAGAAATGGAGGCTTTTTATTAATTGATCTTCCTATCTCATACTTTTTGCTGTACCATTATTAAAGAAATTGACGAAAATTGAATATTGCAAATTATACAGCTTTTTTTTAGCAAGAGAAAGGTCGTGTCACTTCCTCATGGAATAACTATCGCTCTCTACGAAATTGAGAGTATTTAACGAGTAATTATGATGTTGTGTACTGAAATGTGTGATAGTTGCTAAGACTGACTTAACCTATTCAGGTGGTGATCAGCGAGCCAACGACGCCGCAACACGACTTCGACATGTCGGAAGGCGCTGCCAAGCCGGACCCCAGCGACGCCCACTCCGGTTTGCATCTTTTCATTCATTACTCTATTCGCCCCTAATTCTGTTACGTTTTTTTTTTATCTTCGTCAACCATTTATTGTTTTTCGCTTAACAAGCAACTAACTCTTATTTACATTTCTGTTTTTTGTGCAATTCGGTGGCTTTTCACTTACATAGTTTTTTTATATGGAAGTTGTCCATTCCTGTGATTTTTGATCTGGTGGTCCGATGTCGACAAACACAAGGTATCTTGAAGGATGCATATCATGAATGATTCAGAGTGCACTTCCTTTAATCCCTAATCTGCAAATGCCACTTAGAGATTTCGTTAGGGGACTCCAAGGCTTTAATCACGCCAAATGATTCAGAGAATGAAATACTTAAAGAGTCTCTGAGAGTTGTTGAAGGAGCATGAAACTCAGCAGTAAACTATTTTAAATTTAATGACCGTTGTAGTTCCATCTCTCTTTATCACATGCTCTCTCGTCCTTGTGTCAGGCAAAAAGGGGCGAATTCAAGACGGAGTTTTTGTTTTCTTGAAGGGTTGCCTCGGAAGAGTGAGGACGACCCGGCTTCGCCCGACGAAGTCGGCTCGCTTGGCGAGAGCGAGAGCGTCTTCCCTGCCTCGCAACTACAGGCAGACATCGATGGCATTGGCTCTTTCATGTCGCTCAATGACAATGATGCTGGTTAGCCACTACATTTCTCTTTATATAAAATTTATGTTATTTCACATTTTTAGTTATTTACAAGCACTTATATCTTGTAATCATCCAAGTCAAATAATCAGGCGGCGGCGGCGCGATGCTCGAGATCATTCCGCGCCCGCCGGACGGCGGCTATGGCTGGGTCATCGTGGCCGCCGCCTTCTTCTCCAACTTCATCGTCGACGGCGTCTGCAACTCCTTCAGCGGCCTGAAGAAGAGCTTCCAGGAGCACTTCAATGTATACCTTTTTTTTACCAAATCCGATTATTGTGCTCTTTGATTTACACTTTCTTCCCAATATGTGTATATTGATGTTCCCACGAAATGCAGTATCATTTTACAAAGCCTTCCTTACAGTGCTCCGAGACCGTGACTGCGCTGATCGGAAGTATTCTTGTCGCCAGCTATCTCCTTATCGGTATGCCTCTTTTTCTTGTTCGCCTCGCTGAGCTCTCTTCAGTACCAATCTCTCTCTCTCTTTCTCTCCCTCTCGCTCTCTCCGCCAATGTCCTGTCTGCCGCCTCCACATTTCTCCCACGAAATCACACCTTCTTTAATTCCGCCACTCTGGCTGATCCCTGCTTACCGCGCATTCAATCAGTTCTCACGAGAGAAGTATTGAAAGCTTAGACGCTTGACTGGCTCTCAACCTGTACGCGAGCGTGTGATAGCTCGGACTGGCCCTTTCGTCTATGAATAGGCGGCAGCTGATAAAGATAGGAAGAAGGTGATAAGGAGAAGCTCTTGAGCGCCTTAAGCCATCGCCTTTTCACACGCTTTGTCCTTCCCGTACCGAGCATCTCAGTCAGCACCGCAGTTTATGGCACTAAGTAGCGTGAGAGGATGGACAGAAACTGCCGTACGATACCAATGTTTACAAGAAATACAGAACATATTGTTAGACAGAGAAATAGCTCTAAATATATTAGTTTGCCAATATTATTTGAGCATATGGGTGACCATTTAAACGGCCTAGCCTAAAATTTTGGGTCCAGAAGATATTTAAATTTGAATTATGCATGTACATATATCTAAATATTTGTATGAGAAAATACCGTCAAGGAATATTAAGTAATCACTTAACTTTCGTTTACACTTACAAAGTTTGCCTTGTATATAGCTGCCGTTGGCTACTTTGAAAGTGACAAAAATTCCAATATTTTAAATATACTGCACACAGAAAATAATTTGGTTGTATTTAACAAAATGAGGTACAAATATATTATGAGAACGGCAACTTGCAAAATATTTTGTGAAAACGGCGCGGGCTTCTGTACCCTCCGAGGTACATTTTGTAAAATGAGCGAGTTGGGCCGGAAGCGCCCCATTCAGCTGCTGTTTTTAGCTCTGTTTTGTTTTTTTCTCTTTCCCTCTTGATAAAACTGCCTATCTCTCTATATATCTTTTTTCTCTCAGCTTTTCTCTACCCAACAATACCTTTTTCCCCACTGTACTTGCATTTTTAAGCCCCTTTAAAATTACTTTTATACGGCATTCCAGAGTTTCTGAAATTTTTTATATCTTTTTCTTCTTATTTCTCTCTCTGTCTATCTAAATAGAATAAAATGTCATTAAAGATCGCAAAAAGCGATAATTTAGCTAACCTGTGACTGTAGTGATGATGGTGGAGTCTTCGCCGTTGCTGGTACCTGTAAGCAGACAGAGAGAGAGAGAGAAAGACATTTTGTACCCGACCGGACCCGAACCACCACCCCCCGCGCGCAATTTTCCCACGTTAACCACCAGGCCACCAACCCACCCATGCAGCTTTCTGCATTGGATAACCTAGTGATAGGGAGGGGGTTGGGGAATGAGACATATGCGCAGCGATTTGCTTCATTCCTGTCTCGTGTCTCTCTCTCATCTCTCAAGTTTTGTTTTTGAGTTGTTTGTCTGTACATACATTGCGAGTATACATGCACCCCCCACCCTTATCTTGCTCGCTGCGGATAGAGAGAGAGAGAGACAGGTACAGACAGACAGAAAGACAGACAGAAAGACAGACAAGCAGAAAGACAGACAGACAGAGAAAGGACAGAAGGAGAGAGAGAGAGAGAGAGAGAGAGAGAGAGAGAGAGAAAGAGAAGAAGAACACGAGAGAAAGAAAGAAAGATGGATGCAGCCTTTCAAGTGCGGTCGTATGCGATCGATCGCCTGCAATGCGAGAGAGAGAGAGAGAGAGACAGACAGGCACAGATAGACATAAAGACAGACAGAAAGAGAGACAGAAAGACAGACAGAAAGACAGACAGAAAGACAGACAAGCAGAAAGACAGATAGACAGAGAAAGAGAGAGAGAGAGAGAGAGAGAGAGAGGGAAAGAAAGAATGAAAGAAAGACAGAAAGAACTATCTTTCACTTGATAAGTGAACACTGTTCGTGATGTCAGGAGTTGGCCGTGTAGCAAAAGTTGGATCCCTCGCTTTTGTGCGTGTAATCAAACCGCTCAACGTTACTTATCCGCATCTCTCTGTACCTCATTAGAGCCGCCTTTCTATGTAGAATCTAATGACATAAAGAGAGAGTGACCTTTAGGTCTCTTTATAGAGTTCCCAGCAAAAGAAACACACATACTCACAAATCTCTGAAACAGTCGTTTCTGCGCTCAATTATCAATCAATATGGTCTCTCTCTCTGTCTCTCGGTGTTTCGCTCCCTCTCTCCTTCTCTCTCTCTCTCTATTCTCTCTCTCCTTTTCTTTATAAGTGAATGTCAGGAGTTGGCCGTGTTCCTCGCTCTTGTGCGCAAACTTGTAAGTGTAAGAACAACCCTCAACGCTTCATTATCAAACGCATCTCAAATAACAGTCAAAACAATTCTAACAACATTTGGAGCAAGCAAATTCTTCAAATAACAAAATAAATTCCTACAATCAGGATACTGAATTCAATGTACAAGTTATTTCTACAAGCGAAAAAAACAACGATTATATTCACAAGATACTTCAAATAAGATAATATGTCCCAATAACCACAACATACAGAAACCGGTTCGATTCTCAAGGTTAATAATGCTAGAAAGGGATATTGACCAGGGCACATTTACAGTAAACGATAGGTAAAATATTAGAGCTTCACAAAATTTCAAGTAATCTAATTTTTATATCTCTGAATACTTTCTTAGGCAAAGTAATATATTAAAGTTACTTTTTGGACACAAGTAATCCAAAAAAACGAGGGACCTGATAGAAAAAATCTCAAAATGTTTGGGAAAGAAGCAATATATCGAACGAAGTCAGGAAAAAGATAAAATATCCTAATTAGGTAGAAAGAGAGTGGAGCTCAGACCAAGTCGGAGAAGTCCTCGATGTCATACGGCGGTGAGTTACGGTTTACGGTAACGGAAGAATGGTTTTCTTCTTCAACGGTATTTCTTCCAACGGTATTTCCTCCTATCGAATCCTCGTCATCACTCCACTGCTCATCTTCATCACGGCGATTGTCTGCATAGGCGATTGGAACCTTAAAATTCGCAACTTTTTAAAGAGAAATGATTTTTTTTGTATACTGTAACTACAGTAAGCAAAACTAACAAAAGATGAAGAATAACTCTTGCACTCAAAAGCATAGGCAGGTTACTGTATCTTGAGTGAAAAAATACAGTAACCAGCCTATCAAGCAAGAGAAGTCTTCGTGATTCAAACTTCATTTAAGATTCATTACAAGAAAAGTAAGCAAAAAGTTCATTACTTCAAAAGTTTCCTTCTATGCTAAGAAAGGTTAAAAGCACTAGCAAAAAGGGTATTATTACATGAATTAACAAACTTTTTGTCTTTATTGACGTCGGCTGAAGCACTCGCCGTCGACGGCTCCTCCAAGGCATCCAAGCCAATCAACTCGCGGAAGATGTCGTCAACCGATTGCTTCTGCGCGTCTGTTAGCTGCTTCGTCGACGAGCTGAATCAACACTGTTCTCTCTCGGTCTTTCACGATATTGCAATCTTTGTATTTAATATAATTCAAAAAAAGAACTCGTTTATTGCCCAACCCTAAAGTAAAAGGTGGTTCTATTACGGGCTGCTGGAATAACCTCGCATGGTCATCGACAGGCTTCCGCGCCTTCGCAGCGCTCAGCCTCTTTCCAGAAATGCCTGACGTACTATCCGGCCCGACCTCCTCACACTCGTCACCTGGACAATATTCACGCTTATTATAAGCCTTCCAAGAAGGAAATCATGAGTTCACAGTTAGAGAAAAAAATTAGAAGAAAAAATGCCCTCGGGTCGCAGAGATAAAGATGATTATTGTATGGGATGGCATATAGATTTAATTGTATAGCATATGAATCTTAGAAAACCTTAATTTTTGAAAGAAATAACAATATTAAAGCAAAGCAAGGGTACTATTCAGTTACTCTTGAAAAAATATTACCGACCTACTTCAACAAGAAGATCTTATAAGACAATGAAAAGTAATGGAAACTAAAGCTTAAAAACACCAACCAAAGAACAGCTCGGTGGCCGTCTTGAACAAGTGTGCCCGACGTAGTCTTGCTCTGCTCATCTGCTTGCTTCCCTCGGTACGACATCGACGGCAAACTGCCTAAAAGCGAATGTTCTCTTCTCAAAAATAAAATATCCAAAAGAAACATTGATATGACCATAAAAAGCAAGTGCAAACAGCAACCTATTACAATAGAAAACATTGTTCGAAAGTTGTATGTCTGAGCACATTTCTGCGCCGCTGAACTAGAGTTCGAAATTTTGATTGAACGGACTAGTTAAAAAACGGAACAATGGTAACTTTTCAAAGTTCGATAACACTTTATCTCACTCTATCTTTCTCTCTCTTTATCTCTCTCTCTCTCTCTATCTCTCTCCCCTCTCTATGTCTGTGTTGTCTCTATGTCTCTCTCTGTCCCCCTCCGTGTCTCTCTTTCTTATGTTTTGCTTATTTTCATTATATTAAACTGCAAATCGATCTTTTCTACCGTTTCGCAGCTATTAGAATAAAGAGAGAGATAGATAGAGAGAAAGAGAGAGAGATAGAGAGAGAGGGAAATGAAAAGAAACCCAAAGAAACCAACAACGCAAAAGATATTGAGGTAAATATATTGAAAGATGCTCCTGTTTTTACGAGGAAACACGCTGCATGTCATGGTGCCCAAAACTACAAAATGTCCTGGGCGTTTTTCGGCTCGCGGCCAAAACTACAAAATTGTTTTCTGTGGGTGTTGATAATTAATGATAACTCGAGGAAAAGGGCCATAGTTGGACGGGGACACCACGAACCCTCTATATGCTAACCTTGGGTAATCATGAAGCATTTTCAGGTCCCTTCGTCGGCGGCTTCATCAACAAGTTCGGCGCGCGACCCATCGTCTGCGCCGGTTCGCTCGTTGCCGGCGCCGCCTTCGCGCTCTCGACCTACGCCGCCAACATCCCCATCTTCGTATTCCTATTCGGTGTCGTTGGTGGCATTGGATACGGAATGATCTACCTCCCAGCCATCGTCTACGTCGGCTTCTATTTTGAGAGCAAACGGTCAGTGAGATATGGAATTATGCACTTATGTAAATTTTGTAGTAATATTTTTTTGCAAACCAAAATCTGTTCGTCTTCAGTGCAATCGCAACTGGAATAGCCGTTGCCGGCTCCGGCGTCGGCACCATGGTCATGCCCATTCTGGTCGACCATCTCATTGCGAGTCTGTTCACCTTCTCCTCTTGCATCTGCAGTTAGTTCAGTCGTCGAGTGAAGCTCTCTTTTTCAGATCTCGGATGGAAGGGAACCGTCTTTCTCATCTCCGGCTTCAGTCTTCTCTGCCTCCCCCTTGGCTTTCTCTACAAGCCACTTGAGGCTCCAAAACAGGTTGGTAAATTGGATTAAAGCGAGATTCTCTTCGTATCTCGAAGAACGGAGGAAACCACGAAAAAGAGAGAGAAGAGAGCGGTGTCTTCTTGGAGTGTGTAGAGTGTGCCGTTGAACCCTTCTTAGAGAATGAAAGACTCACGCAGGGCATGAAATGTGAGGCGTCATAGCTCTTTATCCCCTATCTCTTTTCATTCACAAAACGCCTATAAACGGAAAGTGCAAGGATTATGTGATTATTACACTTAACATGCTAAAGATAGATAAGTTGAGATTGCTGCCGAAGAGGAGCAAAAAGGCGACGTCGAGATGGAGCTTCTGAAGGCGAAGCTTAGGGAATTTGACTCGGATGTCAGTGCAAACACATCAAAAAACTTTATTTTCATTCACAAGACTGAATTCACTAGAAACAATTTGAGGATTCGACAGAAGCGTCGGTTGAAGGGCAGCAGCCTCCTCGGCGGCAGCTCAGCTACAAATCAAAGACGAATGAGTGGATCGGTCAGTGGCCAACACGCACAATGATGCGTCATCAAAGCGAAGCTGGTCTCGCTCATGCCTTCCTGCATCATGCGTACTTGTAAGCTCTTTGCAGATGCGAACAGCAAGCAGGGAACGGGGATGTCGCCGGAGGAGGACGACGAAGTCATGGCGCGTCTCCGCTCGGCTCTCTCGGAATGCGAAGGAGACACGGCAAGCGACGCCAAGGTAAACACGAAACCATCAAAGGCTATTTATTACTCGTTCTCCCTTAATTGCTAGGAAACCAATGGAGAAGTGAATCGTACGCAGCTCTCTCCCATAACCGAGCACTCCACGAGCAAGCAACGCTCCTCAACTAACGTCCAGGTATTGAGAGTTCGAAAAGAAATCAGTGAACAGCTCTCACTTTAAAAGATATGCTTTTTAATTTAACACGACTGCATTGTAGAATGCTCCGCCAGTATCTGGTGGCTCTAATCAACGGACACGCAAGCTCACAATGACGAGGTTTGCTTTCATACTTGATATCTTCGTTGTAAACTTCTTTATCGACAACAAGTTTGAGCCCAAAGGAAGCGAAGCGTTGAGTCATCATTCTTCAGCATGACGTCAGACATGATGTTCTCGTCGGAGAGCAAGTCGAACCTGGGCAGCAGCCGGGCCAATCTGACATCGGGCCTCGCGCGCGTCTCGGCGCGCAGCTTCGCGCAGTCCCTCTCGCGTCTGTCGGCGAGAGGAGTCGGCACGACGGGGCAGTCCATGCTGAGTGTCGCCATGAGTGTCAGTCAACAAGGCCACCCGATTCTCTCCAGCCCGCTTCCAAGCGTTCTATCGTGCCATCCTTTAATGGACAGCTGAATAGGCCAAAACCGCAGAACGCGACAAGCTAGGCTAACTCTTTTTCTGTTCGTCAATTTAATTTTAGTTCTGATGATGCATCCGAAGAACATTCAGCAAGAGCTATGCTGCCCCAATTCACATATCTTCTTCAGGGTGTGGATCCGAAAGAGTTCGCGAAGCCGATGAATCGCAAGGACATCTTCTACGCGGGTTCGATCGCGAACCTGAAAGAGTTCGCGGACGAGGGCAGCTCGATGCCGGCCTACCGCGAGTCCATCCTCTCCATTCCCGCCTCCGTCATCTCACGCGCCGCCTCCAAGCTCAGCGTTGTTAGTCCATTCCTCTGTTTAATAGTCCACTTATGGAGAAGAAAGCGACTTCTTTGCAATCGCAACGTCCAAAATGTCTAATATCCGGTCAGCTCATGCGAATCCAATGATCTTGACACGTCAAGGCCGGTGACCTGGCGGACGCGAATCTCCGTATGGGAGGATCGCGTATGAGTCGATTCACGGGAGGGCTTGGGCCGGAAGACGCAGACTTCGTTGAGACTTACTATGACGACTCGTCAGTGTGCTATCACACGTCCCTTGATCATATCAAAAATCAAAATATTACTTTATATCATTAAAGAATGTCTCCGGCGATTAATTAACATGTAGTTTCCACGGGTAGAGAACAAAATACTGTAGTTATGAGTTGAATTCATTTTTGCACCCTCTCTCGGGCATAGAAAAGGCGAGATTTCCGAATAGCGCTAGAGAAAGTAATCATTCCTCAGAGAAAGTAACCTTCAAGAAGAGGAATTTACATAAAACGAATTCTAGACCACTTTCAGCCGCTTCAAATTCATTCCACTTACCATCCGCAATGTACTCAGCGAAATGATCGACATTCAACTGCTCAAGGTTTGCTGCTCAGATCAAAGGCGAATTGACTACATATGTACGTACATATATTATATATCTTACTTTCCTTGAAATTGCAGGACAAGATCATGCTGCTGCTGTGCATCTCGAACCTCTTCGGAATGATGGCCTTCTACATTCCTTTCGTGTACCTCAAGAATCTCGCAGTCGAAGGCGAGGTTGACGAGTCTCTGGCCGGTTATCTCGTCCCCATAATTGGGTTCACCAACACCTTTGGTGAGCACACAGACTTTCTGTTTCATGTTATAACCTTACATAATTAATTTTTCAAACATTGTCTTTGACCATAAAATAAAGAAGTGGAAGTTGAAACCCGACGCAGGCCGAATCTTCTTCGGTTGGATGGCTGACCGCCGTTTCGTAAGCGCCCTCACCATCAACAACGTCTCGCTGCTCTCTTGCGGCGTCCTCACTGCCGCCGCACCCTTCATGCCGGGCTTCGCTGGCCTTGTCGCGTACTCATCACTCTTCGGATTCATGATCTGTACGTAAGAAAGGAAGGAGTGAAAGAGAGACAACAGACAGACAGACAGACAGACAGAGAGTATGAGAGCGAGATAGAAAGAGAGAGAGAGTGAGAGAGAGAGAAGTAAAAGAGAGCCCCATTGCAGCCGCCTATATCTCCCTCACCTCGATCGTGCTGTCCGACCTGCTCGGCCTGGAGAAGTTGACGAACTCCTTCGGCCTGCTGGTCGTTGCCAGAGGAATCGCTTCTCTCGCCGGCTCGCCTTTTGCAGGTTCGCTCCATTCCTGCATTAGCTAAATCTAGAATCTAACAAGACTAGAAGTTTAAAAAAAAAACAGAACAAAGAGCTCTCAGAACAAGATGTGCTGCAGGCTTCGTGTACGACGAGACGAAGTCGTACGCCGCGTCGTTCTTTATGGGCGGCGGGCTCATCGTGCTGGCCGGCCTCATCTCCTGTGCCATTCCATTCGCAGCCCGCTACCAGCGGAGCCGAGGCGACAATGAAGGTTTATTTCAAGTCACATTTCTAACATAATATATGTAGGTATGGATATATTCACACATTCCCTTTGCAACTTCCTCAGGTGAAGAGCGTAAAGATGAAGACGCGATGTCGGGCAAGCTGTCCGTGCTGACGGAGAGGAGCGAGGAGAATCTCACTGAGTACCAGCGGACGATCCAATCACTGAGACAGCAGCACGCCCTGCTGAGGGAGGTCGAGACGGAGAAGGCGCGCATTGCTGCCTTGCGCAATGACGACGCCCGGTAAGAGACTTCTTCCATCTCTCTCTCTTTCTCTGCTCTCTCTCTCTCTTTCTTTGCTCTCTCTCTCTTTCTCTGCTCTCTCCCTTATAATCTTTTAGTGACGTTCCATCTTCACGAACTTAGAGCTTTTTTCAGAATCGGCGAGGCCGAGGACGAGTCAGATGAAGTGGCCGATGCGAAGACGGCTCTTCTCGACACGGCAGCCGAGAATGGCCAGGCTGAGCAAGCCAAGTGATTCCGTCTCCCTTGCACTCTCCATCGAGTTATCATTCACGGGCCACCGCAGTATGTTCTACAGTATCCCACTTCACGACCTTCGCACTAGAATGCACTGCACTTTTTTTATTCAACTATAAACAAGCAAAAGTTGTGTAAATTTGTTTGTTATAAGCAAATCAACTTATTTTGTGATCTGATGGAAAGAAGTACGCTTCTACATTTTTTCCATACATACATAGACATCCTTCATCGTTCATATTCCTTCTCTTTGTTATTCTCTTCTCTGCTCTTTTCCATCTGGACCTCTTACTGGTACTCGCGGCCGTGCGGTCCTTTCCATGACTACTGTAATCTGCAGATGTTGTTATGTTTCGTGGGTACAGCGGATCACTTTTATCATTTTACGCGACTTTCTGCTGGTCATTTCTCTATGTTATTTAAATTTCATTAAATTACTACTCGAAGCAAAGACTTGTAACTTTATTTGTGTTCTACTTGACTTGCTAAAACATCTGATTTTCATAGATAGCCAGGGAAATGAAAATGTTAGAATAAGAATATTACTTGTTTTTGCCAGAATCCTCATGAAGGCTATACAACTGATATTATGTTCTGATTAGCCTTGTCTGTTAATTGTCCTGATAGTCGTCTCGCACGCAGTTTGTCCTTGCTTTAGTACTTCTTGGTGATTAGTGTTTGCATATCGCTCTGCCTGTGTGTTCTTCTTGCTTTTATCCAAAGCTGTCTCCGGTTTACATGCTAGAATTTCTTCGGTCAACTTCCTGAAACTGCGCCGCTTTTGGTATCCGCCATTCTACGGGTGTTCTTTTTTCAAGAAATCTTTTCTTAATTTAGGAAAACCGACGAAAACTCTTGAATCATTGCAACATTAATTTTTTTTATCGATTAAGAGTATCCTTTTCCAGGTAAAATTTTTAATATTATCAAAATTCGTCGTAGATAGGCAAATTAAATTTGTTACCAAATATAAATTGCAGCATTTGATAGTGAAGAATTGAATTTAGCCCTCGCGGGTTTCATCTCTCGTCAAGTTGGTTACTGCAAACAACAATCGTGTTTTTTTTTGTTATGCTGCTGTTATTCGCTTTAATAATAACTGGCCTGGAATGCGCTGTTATGAATCAAAATATATTACATTTTCACTTATTTGTTTCACCGAAACGCTGCTGGCTTTTATGTAGCATTCGTCTTGCTTAAAAGAGATGTTAAGTATGTCCTATTTTATTACCATTTTCTTTCGTTAATGGTGTTTAAAGGGGCCGACAATAATCGAATAGACCTCCCAAGTGGTAAACGCTAACGATTTTCTAATTTAGATTCTAGATCCTTTTAGCTGTAAACAGCATCTTATTTTATCCTCTAACGGCGTGCAAATAGCTTCAGAACATCTTTATTTTAAAGCACAGCCTGATCATATTTAAAAATTTCCAAAGCCTTAGCTGTATGCTGGTTGTTTTTCTTAATTTGTGCAAGGATATGAAATGGAAGAAGACTTCCGATTGATGAAGGCTCCTCTGAAGATGTAACTTCCCTTGATTCTTCTTGAGTGTACTTCTGCCTCCATTCCCATAGAGTGCCGTGCATCCTCTGCTCTCCCTCCTCGTGTTGTTCATGAACAGATCTTTGCATTGGTGGCCCCGTCGCGCCCAGTGGTGTGCTGCCATTTTAATCCGTCTGTTTAAGTGATTATGTTTACTTTCTTTTTGCGCTAGAACGCATATGCATTCTCTGCAAAAACACTAATTACAATACTAACGAAAAGAATGAGCCTTTGGTGGTTTTTACAGTCCCTTTTGCCTTCCGTAATCCCTGTCAAATTCCTTGTCTGCTAATTATGAGTACTTTTGCGATATTTGTTATTTAGTCAGCATGAGCTTTCAGTATTAGTCCCCCTATCTTTGCTATTCGTGTTGTTATGACTTCTCTCCTTTAATTTGCTAAGCAAATTGCTATATTTCTGGCTAATAAACGACAATGATGTCATCATCCGATTTCTTTATAAAAAAATTGGGAATTTAAAATTCTGAGAATAAATCGAGGTGTATTAATTCAAAGTTCCTCGAGAATTCACGAGTAATTTTTTAGCGAAATGTCAAAATAGGACATTAATCACTTGATGGAAACTTGACAGAAATTAATAGGAAATAGCTGGAAAGAAGTTGATATGCATAACTTAGCAGCTACTGCTACGTTTTGTGCTCAAGATAGCAGAGGGTTAATGAGAGGCAGCAAGAGAACTGAATCTTCTCTCTGGGTGATTCTTATCACCGCTCCCCTCTGAGCTCCGCTGGACAAATGCCGTCCCCGCTCGCTACTCCTCAGTCAGTAGCAGAATCCAATTAATTGCTGCGGAAGTACGAGAGAGTGAGAGAGTATCAGTCTCTTTCCATCTCTCTCTCTCTTTCTCTCTCTCTCTTTCTCTCTCTTTCTCTCTCTCTCTTTCTCTCTCTCTCCCTGTCTCTTTCTCTCTCTCTTTTTCTCTCTCTCTCACTTTCTTTCTCTCTCTCTCTCTTTCTCTATCTCTACCTGCACTCTTCGCTCGCCGTCCCTCTCTCGAGGTCATCTGGATTCGGCTGCTGTCAAGAGGCATCGCCTGACACATGCATAGAACTACGTGAGAGACATCGCCGACAGCAGGAGCCACGCGAATAAAGTCTATCTCGAGCGCTCCCTCACATCGGCTCTCTTTCTCGCTTCCCCTTACTCCCATACCCTCTCACTCTCTCCTCTTCTTTAACGCTCTCTCTCTCTCTCTCTCTCTCTCTCTCTCTCTCTTCCTTTCTGTGTCTTTCAATCTCATTGAATCCCTCCTTACTCGCTGCATTTCCAAATCTACTTTGTGCCCGTTAAAGACTCGAGCGTCGACTGCTCTCTTGTGGCGCACCTATCTCACAAGACGGGGAAAGGGGAAGGAGGAGTGTGAAGGAAGGCGATATAGACGAGAGAGAGACAGAGAAACAGAGAGAGAGGTAGAGAGAGAGAGGGAGAGAGAGCGACGTCGACCGAGGTGGATACCATGGCACTGAGACAGATTGAAACGGCTTGAGCAAGCGGATGAAATATATCTGTGCAATTCTCTCCAGTATCCGTCTCGAGATGAATATGAATGTTTGCGGAGCGCGTTCATTTTGTACTGAAAAGAGAGATTTGTATACCATGACGAGATCGTCTTGCGCATCTTGGCATTTCAATGGATCCTCCATCTCTCTCCCCCTCTCTTTCTTTCTTCCGTTCTTCTTTTCGTCTCATTTTATCTCTCTCTATTTCTCTCTGGCCCTCTCTGCAACTTTTTTAAATTAATAGGTATGTATCGTTCCCCTTCAAACCTTGATTCATTAACTCTCTAAGTTTTCGCTGCTAATATCTTCCTAAGTGACTTACATACAGAGCAAACGAAGTAACCAACTGAAACGTATACATAATTTTTTTTAAAATAATTTTCATAATTTGCCAAATTGTTCCAAAAGTATTAAAATATAGGTTAACACGAACGAAAAAAACATTGACAAAGTATTTCTTGTCACAGATGCAGTATCTAATGGAATTTTAATTTTCAAGTTTGACTCTGTACGGTACCTTATTCACAATTCATGAATCACGCGAAATTTTGTTTCGTACTTAAAATTTAAGTATTTTTGCTGCCATGTCAATTCTAATGGTTAAAGAGGCATGATATTTCTCCTCTATTCCGAATAACGCTGTCTTCGTCTGGTGTGTTAGCTCCTCAATGAATAGTCAATCACAGCTGACAGGAAAATTCTAACAACGAGAATACAGCACTCCTTCCTTCTCACGTCCATTTGTTGTTGTGATGGACTTTGTTTTGTCGTTTCACAAGCACTATGGAGGCTGTGGAGAAGATGTTTCTTTCGAGAAGCCTCAACCGGAACATCAAGTACCATTTCATAATTATTGATGGCCTTGCTTTCTCTGTTCTTACTCTGAACTTTAAGAAAAGTTCGAAGTCTCAGTTCATCCTCGATTATATAATTCCTTCCTTTCGGAATTTATGAAAAGCTTCATCTTTCGATCTATAAGTTTGACAATTGTGAGTAGCACAAATGGCCGTAGGAATGCATTACTGCCTTGTATATAAAAAGTCGCGCAGACATTCTTAGATAAGGCGGGGATGAAGATTGATTTCATGGGCATGACATGATTTTTGCGAAGATCGAAGGATGACGAGGCATAGCATAAGAGAGAATCAGAGAGAGAGAGAGAGTGTGAGAAAGAAAGAGAGACAGAGAAGAGAGATAGCCTGCCCCGGAAGGAAGAAGCGCCCTTTGCATCGCGCATCCCCATCCACGACACAATGGCGGCGGACAAAGACGGCGCCCCATCCGGCTCGCTTGCCTTCCGCCATCTCAAGAAAGAGAGGCTAGAGGAGAAGAAGAGCCGACTGCTTGCTTACATTTTGAACCGCGTAGTTTGCACGACGTAAGAACAGTAACTTTGAATTTTTTAACCTTTTTATATTTGTTACGTCCTTTATATTTTGAGCTACAGTTTGCAGTACGAGAAAATCTTAGGCGGCTTTCGATTCTCTCATCGACACCTTTCCACTCCTTAAAGGATCTCTGTCTCTTTCACTTTGCGTGCAAACGTGATATGAAAACATTCATAGGATAAAGACCCCAATTAATCTTGCTTCTCGTGATCTACCACCACTTCTTGTGTGCGGCCATTTAACCAACTTCATTTTGCACTAAATCGAGAATTCCCCCCACCATATTTTCCTGTAT